>BDMV01000002.1:15143085-15435550 GCA_008326285.1 Oryza officinalis | reverse complement strand
CTTTTATCTTTAGGAAAGTTTCTTTCTTGTCCTACAAGGACTAGTATCTCCCCATGGGTATAAATATGTACACCCGGGGTTATTGTAATCTATCAACTCTCGATCAATACAATTCGGCGCATCGCCACCTTTTACTCTGTTACGGTTTATTTATCAACCGGCGGAATTTGGCACCTGACGCGGGGCTGCATCGGCTGTCGATCTCCGGCGAAGGGGTAAGTCCAATGTTCCGTCGGTTCAGGCAATTGTATCATCTACGTCGGCGTCGTTCAAGGCTGCATCAGTACATTCGACCTCTTGGATTGCTCTGGTTTGAATAATATATTTGCCTGGCTATTTATCATATGTCTTCTGTTAATCTAGTATTAGCATCTCGATTTAGGCTTTATCGGCTGCTTCTCGTTTTAGGGTTTCTGCCGGTATCGACTAAATCGTCTTGCTAGATTAGATTAGCTTAGGCATCTACCACCTGAAAATCAGTCAAGGGCTTGATCATCTAGATACCGTGTTTCTTTACATACTTAGTGCTGCATCAGTTGAGTTTGACCTACTAAGTCGTGCTTAGAACCATGAATCTCTAGCCTGCTTTTTGATTGCTGATAAGGGTTTCATCGGGGTTTCAGCCGATGAGTTATCTGGACGTTGCATCGGCTTATAAGGATTGCATATAAGTTGAATTTAGCCGATGACAACAAAGGTTTCACTGTTTAATCTAATCTTGTGGATTTTATGGCATTGGATCTATGTTAGATTCACTTCATCGGCTATGCTATGAATATATATAATCTTTCTCTTGAGGTGTTTTTAGACATAAGTGATTTATACTGTCTCGCCGCCCGTCGCCGCACCGCCGCCGCCGTGCCCTGGCCGGGTCGGCTAGGGTTTCAGCCGAACCCTAGCCGTCCGCCCGGGCCGTAGAGGCCGCACCCGGGCCGGCCCACCTCCCTCTCGGCCCAGCAGCCCCTTGGGCCAACCCTCTCCCTTCTCGCGAAAAGTCTGTTTCGCGTCCCTCCTCCCTTCTTGGGCCGTCGGCCCGATTGGCGACGCCCATCGCGAGAAGTCCACTTCACGTCCCTCCCAGCCCTTTCTCCTCTATTGGGCCGCCGGCCTATTATCCTTTATCCACACAAAAGTCTACTTTTCGTCCCTCGGCCCTTTTAACTTTTTCCCGAGAAAATCCAGCTCATCTCCTCAAGTCCAGTTTACCTCCCTCTCAGCCTAATTTTCCCCTTTCCCCTGCAAAGTCCATTCCACCTCCTTTTTCTCTCCTGTTCGCCGACACTTGTGTCGCCAACACGTGGGCCCCTTTGTTTACTCCAATCCACACCCAGACCACGTGGCCGCCCGCGGCTTCGCCACGTTGGCGTCCACGTCGGCGCTACCTTCTCCCTTTCGTCCACCGTGGTCACCACGTCGGTGCCACGTGGTGCTTTTCCACCGTGGACTGTCCGCCCTTGACCCGTTGACACGTGGGACCCGCCGTTCCGGCGCCGATTCCCTTTGATGATGTCAGCGTAGCCCTTTCCTTTGCAAAATTAGTTAATAATTGCGCAATAAATCGATTTAATTTCCAGAAATTCATTTAAATGGCTCAAAACTTCTAAAATTCATATCTAATTCATACGAACTCCAAATTGAGCCATTCAACTTGCAAAATTCATCTAAAATTGAGCTCTACATGTTTGTTTACTTTTTATGTACTGTTTACTTGGTTTTTATTAGAGTTTTTCCTCGTTTTGCGTGCCAGCGTGTAGATTCCGTCGTTTCGGGAGTTTGCGCTCGCGAGGAAAAGAGTTCGGAAGATTGTTTGAAGAAGCAAGGCAAGTCACACATTCCCCCTTGAGCATGTTGTACCTATTTTACGAAATGTTTTACGTTTGCAAATAAAGTGCATGTTTTGCTAATTACATGGGAATAGGGTTTACCTATCCGTTCGCTTGTGCCATGTTTACTTGTTAACCGTCCTTTGTTAACCTTGGGTGATAATCTGACTAGCGTGAGTCACTTATGTTGACTTTGCTAGAATTATTTATGCTTAGCCATGCTTAATTACCACTAGCTCATTTAATGGGATAATTACACCTTTACTTTTAGCTTCTAGTTGAGCTGTGAGCTCGAAACATCTGACCATTGTTTTATTGGTCGTAATTATCCAACTAAAATATGACTTAATGGTGGGCTGTGGGTGCATGGTTTTGCTGGTCGCACCCATGGCAATTAAGGACCGGTTCATGGGAAACCCTGGAAGAATAACAGTGCTTACCACAAGCAAGAATGGGCAACTGCTGGACTCGTAGCATAGCTCTTTCCTAGCCGACGTTCCCCGGAAAGGGTGGGCGTGATGGAGTGGTTCGGCCGGGGATATACCGGTTGACTGGCTGCCGGATTCACCAAGGCACGAGGGGGGGCTGCCCACTGCCTTTTGAGGGGTGGGGGCGAAACCTGCGGTGTGGTGCGCTTGGTTAGGAGGAGTTATGCGAAAGGTCTTGTCACGATTTCCCCCTTTGCAGTATCGTGGTGATACTTCGGGGCATGGTAACATGTGTGGAATCGTGTCTTGTGGGTACAGTTGCGCACCTCTGATCAGAGTAAAACTATTCGAATAGCCGTGCCCGCGGTTATGGGCGATCAACCAGATTCACCGTGATTAGTCCCACATGCTTAATTAATTTGACTTAATGAACTGGTGTAGTTCAGGTGGAATGGTTGGGCCTGTTCAACGTGGTTGTAGCGTTGTTCAGTGGAGATTTAATATTGCTTTAATTAAACAACTATTTTACTGTTTTAAAATATAAAGGTTTTCAACCGCTTTTCTGCAAATAGCCACAAGCCTCCCTTTGTCTCCCCTGTGCATGTTTGCATCATTGGTGTGGCTTGTTGAGTACGGTGGTTGTACTCAATCTTGCTATTTTTCCCCTTTTTCAGAAGTTTAGTACTTCTGAGTTGAAGATGAAGTTAGAGGACCAAGGCTCAGACCCCAGTTGAGTTTGCCTGTGGAGTGGAGCTGAAGCCCCGCTAGGATCGTCTCTTTCCGCTGCTGTTTTCTTTTTGGTGTGAGGACTAAGTGCCTCTGTTGTAAGTATTTATCGCTTTATTTACGTTTGGATCTGTTTATTGATTTGTCGTTTTGTGTACCCTGGTTGATGCCTGGACAGGGACTTAATACACAAAATGGTCTGGAAATTTGGGAAAATTTCCGGGCGTGACACTATACATTCCCCATTCACCAAATATAGAAGTGCTGACGAAAAATCCGCGCCCGACCGATAATGCCGAATCTGTGTTGACGCGAACTTTGTTGACAAACACACGAAGGCCTAGGAGGTCTGTTTAGCTCCAATGCAGGTCCTAAAATATCGAATGCGGGTGTGCCAGTCAGTTTGATCCTGCAACTGACAAGATGGATAAATATGTTGATGACCAAAAAGCTGATCGACTAACAAGCCGATGTAGCGATACTAGCTGATGTTGATAGGATTTTGAACAATCGGCTATATGTCTGATGTAGATTTTGATACATGGATAAATAATGATATAAAAGACAATATGATAATATAATAAGATCGACCGATATAAATGTGATAAAGTAAATATCTGATGAACCAGCCAGCCGATATAGATATAATGAAGCAAGTATCCAACAAACCAATCAACCGATAACGATATGATAGAATAGACGTTGATTCGATAATTAAAACATACTTCGGCTGGAAGTCCGATGTTATTAAATCCAAATGATTAAGTAACCAATGAAACATTTGCTGCAATCGACTAAAACCAACTTGTGTATAATCCTTATAAGCCGATGCAACACTTAGATAACTCATTGGCTGAAACCCCGATGAAACAATGATTGATACCTATCGACTTAAATAAATCTAACTTACAACCACAACCCCATAGATCGGACCTAACCGATGAAGCATAAGGTTGATAATTGCCTGACAGATTTAAGCAAGCCGATATGGCACCAAATCAAAGTGGTCATATATTAAATTTAACCAAGATAGTAAAACCATCATAGAGAAATTTAACACATTAGATAAGATCGGCTAACCCTCCGATGAAACATTAGCATGAACCTATCGGCTTAACAAGACTTAGATTATGAATAAAAATCGAGTAGGTCGGACCTAACCGATGCAATACGAGATTATGATAATCTAATACTCAACAAGTCGATAAATCTGTCTAATGTGATAAATATAACAAATCTATCTAAAACATTATTGTGATTGTAGAGATATATCGACTAAGACATAAGATAAGACCTAGTTGAGATAATCCCAACTAAACCGATGCGTCTCTAAACACAATGCTATTAAAGATATAACTAAAATAATATCAGGTAGGCAAAATATATCAACCAAACCAAAGCGATCCAAGAGGTCGAAGCGATATAGCTTTGAACAATGCCAATGTAGCTGATACAATTGCCAGGGCTGACGGAACTTAGGACTTACCCCTCCGCCGGAGATCGAAGCCGATGCAGCCCCGCGTCAAGTGCCAAGTTCCACTGATAATAAAAGAAACCTCGAAAAAGAGGGTGGCGTTGCACCGAAAGTTGTATTGTTCAGAGAGAGATAATTTACGATGACCTTGGGTGTACATATTTATACCCATGGACCGATAAGAGTCCTGATCGGACATGACACAAACTTTCCTAACGATAAAAGGAAAAACATAAGTCCTGATCGAACACTAAACAAAATTTTCTAAATATAAATCCTGCCTAATTAATTGATAAACTAAATTGCCATGCCGTGGTCTTCACGATTCCTTCTTGAACTCAGTCTCTTCTGGATAAGCTTTCATCGGCTGCTTGATTTCTTTCCTTAGCCGAATCCACTAAAGAATCTTATCAAATTTTGACGTTAACACATGCCCCCCAATTTTGGAGTATTTGTGAAATGCAAGATCTGCTAACTGCTTATCATTTAAGCAAATTCTTGACATAGAGGAGAGTGCACTTGATCAGGGCCATGTGAAAATCCCGAGGAGCGTGAACATGGAGGCACACCTGCTGAACCGCGTATGTGAGGTTCAGCCTAGTAAGAGTGAGGTACTGTAGTGCCCTGGTAAGGTTGTGGTACTCGGTCATCTCGGTGTCGCGGAGAGGGATGCCGTAGGTGCTGGAGAGCTTGGACTTGGTGTCGACAGGGGTAGCTATGGGATGACACTTGGCCATGCTAGTCCATTGCAGAAGGTTGACGGCGTACTGTCGTTGGGAAAGGTGAAGTCCAGCCATGGTGCGCTTGATGGAGATGTCGAGGAAGTGGTAAAGGTTGTCGAGGTCCGTCATGGCGAACTCAGCATGGAGACGCGCCGTGAGTCGATGGAGGAGACTCGTGGACAAAGCCGTCAAGCTGATGTCATCGACGTAAAGAAGAAGATAGGCAACATCGGCCCTGCTGCGGTAGACGAACAGCGATGTGTCGAAGACGGACGGGGTGAATCCGATGGTGTGGATGTAGGTGGCGAAGCGGTGGTACCACACACGGGGTGCCTGCTTGAGGCCGTAGAGGGACTTGTGGAGGTAGCAGAAATAGTCGGGATGGTAGGGGTCGACGAAGCCGGATAGCTGTTGGTAGTAGACCATCTCGTCGATGTTGCCGTGAAGGAAGGTGTTCTTGACATCAAGCTGATGAATAGGCCAAGACTTGCCGGCAACGATGATGAGGACGAGTCTGATGGTGGCTAGCTTGATGATCGAGCAGAAGGTCTCGTCGTAGTCGATGTCGGGTTGTTGGGAGTAGCCGTGAACGACCCAACGAGCCTTGTGGCGGGTGAGGGAGCCGTTCGCATGAAACTTGTGCTTGTACACCCACTTGTTGGAGATGACGTTGACACCGGGGTGACGTGGTATGAGAGACAACGTCTTGTTGTGGACGATGGCCCAATACTCGTCACGCATGGCCTGGAACCACCGAGGATCCTGAAGGGCCGAGCGATACATCTTCAAGAGTGGAGAAGCAGCCGGCGAAGAGGATGTAGAGTGATTTAGCTGGTCGATCAGCTTGACGATCCTGAATTTGGCGTGCACGTCATATGGTGTAGGCCTAGGACCGATCGAGCAGTCAAAAGAGTGGCCCGAGGTGGCGGCATTGTGGGTGAGCCAAGCCCGGGTGAAGGCATCGGAGAAGGAGTCCGTCCGGGCGAGGTGGTCGGCCCAGAGGCAAACGAGGCTGGCGGCCCGGAGGGTGGCAGCGGTAAAGTGGGTGCCCAACGAGGAGGCATGGAGTCAAAGGCCAAGAGGCCTGGTGGGCTGTGCTCTATAAAGCGAGGAGGTGAGGAGGCCGTCAGGGCCACACGTGGCGCTAGCATCGGGGCCGCACATGGTGCGAGCATCGGGGCCGCGCGTGGCATGGACGTCGGGGCCACGCGTGGGGCACATGTCGGGGCCGTGCTTGGCAAGCGGTAGGTGAAGGCCCGCTCGATATCGTCAATCAAGAAGTCCAGTGCGAAGGATGATACCGCTGAAGCATCTGTAGAAAAAGGGTAGATAGTTTCGTCGAATACAACATGCCAAGAAGTGATAACCCGATTGGTAGTGCGATTGAGACACAGATAGCCTTTTTGGGAAGAGGTATAGCCGAGAAAGACACATGCCATGGAGCAAGGTGCCAGTTTGTGCGGAGAGTTGGCGGAGAGGTTAGGATAGAACAAACAACCAAAGATACGAAGGTTGGAGAGGTCCACCGTGGTGCAAAAAAGTTTTTTTGAAAGGTGTGAGAAAACCAATGGGCTGTGAGGGCTGTCAATTGAGGAGGTATGTGGCAGTGGCGAGAGCCTCGGCCCAGTAGGACGGAGGCATAGAGGCTTGTAGAAGAAGGCAACAAATGACGTCATTTGTGGTACAAATGAAGCGTTCAGCCTTGCCCTTTTGTTGGGAGGTGTAAGGACAAGAGGAACAAAGAAGTATACCGTGGGAATTGAGGAAGGCGAGGACCACAGAGTTGATGAACTCGCGACCATTATTGGTTTGGAAGCATTGGAGGGGAAGTTGGAAGTGTGTGTGTATGTAGGGGACAAAGGTTTGAAAAATAGAGAAGACATCAGATTTGTTTCGAAGGGGGAAAGTCCAAAAGTAATGCGAATAGTCGTCGACGATAATGAGGTAGTAGTGAAAACCGGAATTACTCAAAATCGGAGAAGTCCATAAATCAGAGTGTAGCAACTGAAAGGGAGCAGTGGAGACATTATGAGAGCGAGTAAAAGAAATCTTAACAAGTTTGCCTAAATGACATGCATGACAACTGAGCTAGAGGCCTCGCTAGGAATAGCGGAGCATCGTTGAAGATAAAGGATGGCGTCTCAGTCAGGATGACCCAAACGGCGGTGCCACATTATGGAGGATGATGTGGCCAATAGGAAGGCATGCGGATGGGTGGGGAAGATGGTGGCCAGGATGGTGTAGAGGTCGCCAGAGCTATTGAAGCGTAGAATCACGGTCCTTGTTAGATCCTTGATAGAGAAACCATAATTGTCAAACGTAACGCAGCAAAAATTGTCACATGTGAATTGGCGAATGGAAATGAGATTTTATATAAGGGAGGGAACAAAAAGGACATTATTAATGGCATTAGAAGAGGAGGGCATAGTGAGGGAGGTGTTGCCAATGCGAGAAACCGGGATCGAGCAATCGTTATCGATGGTCACCGACACCGGCGAAGCAAGAGGTCGGGAAGAAAGGAGTATACCATCGGAGGAAGCCATGTGAGAGGTGGCACTGGTATCCATAACCCAACCGCCGCTTGACTGTCCTTGGGTGTGCAAGTTGTTCAACGCGGCGACGAGGCTGGCTTGGTCCCAGGTCGGCCGGGGTAAGCGCCTCCGATCAGTTGACAGAGGCTGGATAAGCCAGCTGCATTTGGAAGGCATGCTGGGCCGGAACAACATTGGGCTAGGGACCAAGGAGCCCTGGGCCGCCTACAGGTCTCCAGGAGGTGATGCCGCAGTCTGTTTCTAGTCCCTTGAGCCGGAGTGATCGCCACCACCGCGACTGTTGCCGCCGCCGCGATCAGTGCCGCCGCCACTGCCAGTCTTCCCTTTGCCCTTGTCTTTGTCGTTCTTCACCTGGTTTGCGGAGTTGCCTTGGCCGAAGGAGGAGGTGACGAAGAGAGCAGTGTCGCTGTCGAGGACGACGTTGTTGGTGGGGCAGCGCATCTCCGCCAAAAGTAGCGCCGAGTGAGCGGAGGCAAAAGTTGGAAACGGGACCTGGAGTGGCAGCAGGTCGGCTTGAGTGGAGAAAGGGGGCTGAGGCCACGAATGAGGTTGAGGACGAGGGTGCAGTCGGTGATCGGCTCGCCGAGGTCGTGTAGCGAGTCAGCGAGACCCTTGAGGCTCTGGCAATAGTCAGTCACGGATATGTCGCCTTGATGGAGATTCCGGATCTCTGTTTCTTGGTAGATGATTCTTGTCTCACAGTTGTCGCAGAAGATGCCCTCGGTAGCGACCCATAGGTCGCGAGCGGATTGTGTCGGTTCCATGACGATGTCCAGCACGTCGGGGGAGATGGAGCAGTACAGGGAGGTGAGGACGGCGAAGTCCTCTTGCGCCCAAGTGCCGGCGGCGTTGATTGGAGGCGGAGACTCGAGGATATGGCCGAGAAGTCCGAACTTGCCGAGGAAGGCGATATCAGGTTCTCCACTTGGTGTAGTTCGAGCTTTTCATGTCGAGGACGACGAGCACGTGCGTCTTAATGCTTGGAACACTGAGGGCGCTGGCCGTCGAGGGAGGTAGCGCTAGTTGGCACCGCGTCTTGCGCGGGAGGCGCTGGAGCTATGGTGGCGAGCACCACGTCGTGCACACCTAGTTAGATCACCACGGTAGAAGAAGGTGGTGCCGTGGTGCTGGTGTTGTCCAGCGACTGCGACGAAAAGGACTCCGTGATGGCGCCTTGGGCCGCCTGTGCTTGAGCAAGGGTGGCGAGAAGATCGTCGGTCTTGCCAGCGGCTGCCACGGCATGGGCAGCGACGAGCGTCGTGACGAGGTTGGCAGTAGCGTCCTAGGCAGAGAGAGGAGCGACAGGAGTAGCACCATCGGTGGGCTATGGAGAAGCCATGGATGCAGCGGAAGAAGAGAGAAAGAGGGAGGGAGCAGACGAGATCAATCCCGCTCTGATACTTGTTGGCGTAGAATTTTGACCCGCCAGATGTCAAAACGGGTTCCACGTTTCCACGGCGGCCTGGAGATCTGCTTAACTCCAGTGCAGGTCCAATGGCTTGCCTAGGTGTGTTTAGGGCGTGCCAGTTGATTTGATCTGCAATCAACAAGAATAAACAAGTAAACCACAATAGAAACGATGGTCGATCGGCCGATAGGCCGATGTTGCATCGTGGGAGCCCAGCCGATAGGGCAAAGCTATATCGGCCTACTTGAAGTTATAATAAAATAAGACTAGTAAATAGATCTAATCCCATCGGCCTTTATTAATGTGTCTATGGTAATTTAATGGAATTGGCCGATGAGGGATGCATAAAGATAAATACACTAGCTAATACTCTAGTGCAAACTTGTACAAGTCAATCGATCGATATAAATATACCGATCGCAAAGAAGTCCTGAGAATACCCTGTAATAAATATATTTATATCTATCGACCCATTTGTACAAGTGGTAAATACATGCAAAAATATAAATAATCACATGCATTAGGTAAGACCGGCTGAAACCCCGGTGCTATCCTTAATTACGATCGAAGACAGGCTTTGAATTAAATCTCGAAACATAACTAAGGTCAATAGCAACTCAAAGTGTAGATAAAAAATTAACACAAAGAAAATCAAGCCGTCGATCGCTTTTGGGGATGGTAGATGCCTTAGATGATCTAGATGAACAAGCTAATTCGACCACCGTCGGCAATAAACCCTAAAACGAGTTAATCGCTGGCAAGATAGAATTAGAAAGCCACATCAAGATCAGCCAAAACATGATAAACGACGATCACATCGCCAGGACTTAACGTGTCTAAAGTGACATGCTAGCCCCGACGATGTAGATCGTCAGGTACGAGTTCTTACCTCTGCTCTGGGGAAACAAGAACTCGTCGGAAGCTAACCTCTTGTGAGGGTGGCGATGCGCCGAAAGTAGATTGAATTGAATTGTTGTTGAATTGATTGAGAGGGATTCTATGTACAAACTACCGAGATATTTATACCCGTGATTTACACCATTGTTCATATAGGACACGATCTTATCTCTAACTAACATACAAGTCCTCATGGCGGACTCTTGCCATAGATTAGATCTAAACTTACTTAATTTACAAGATACAATTGCCTAAAACCGGGCTTTATCCCTATTTGGCAATTTCCTTGAAGCTTAACTTAAGCCCAAACCGAGCCCACACTGCCTCCATCAACCTCCTGCTTCCATCGGCCGATGACCGCATTGAACCCGCATCGGCCGATACAGCCTTTCTGCTAGCGCTTCTTCCAGTCCGATGCGCCGCTGAGTCCAATACGGGACTTGGTCCGACTCTGGCTTGGCCCTTCTTCTCTGCGTCGGTTTTCTCTTTCCTCTCCGAGTAGATTACGAAAATCTGCTGTTAACACATGCCCCCCAATTCCGCTTCATTATATAATGTGGCGGAATTAGCTCCGAGGAACCCATCGACTTCTTCGCTAGGGTTTGTCTGAAACCACGCAGATCCAGTTTCGCAGCCTCCCACCGCTGATTTCCACACGCCGTTCCTCATTAGCCGCTTACGCCCTTTGATTCCGGCGACCTCTCAGTGTCTCCCCAGCGGTAACCCCTCAACAGCGACCTCTACACCAACACCCATGGCATCTTTTTCATTTTATGTCTCCGAGATCCCTGAGGTAAACCAATCTTTCTCCAAATTTGCATTTTCAATTTCCCGCCGAAGCCTTTCAAAACTAGGGTTTATATTCCTTCCCCCCATGTCTTATTTTCCAATTACTTTCCATGCACCGTAGGTCTTCAAGAACCAGATTTTAATCCCCATAGACGATAAATCACACCGATTCCTCCTGGGTCCTATGGGCAACTCCGACCCCACTTGGTTGATAAACGCTGAATCAAACAGAGTCCCATTCAGGCAAGTGAAGCCCAATGTTTCTTCATGGAAACATACCTTCAGGTCTTGGCCATCAAATCTCAACGGATATAGGACCTTGTACAAAAGAATTACTGCAGCTAAGCAAGTACATTGGGATGAGATAGGAATCGGCCAGTGCTTGGCTCTGTCTCTAGCAGACACCAAAAAGAATGAACCCCTCATGTCGGCCGCCACCTATTTTTGGTCCAGCACTCTGAATGCCTTCTTGTTCAGGCAAGGTCCGATGACCCTCACACTGATAGACATCAAGATGTTAACAGGCTTGGACATCCTCGCTGAGATCAACCCCTTCAATCTCCTCATCAACAACAGCCATAAGTTGAAGACCAAGAAGAATGGAGGCTGGTCTGGGTACATCTCTGAGCATATGGAGCAAGGATCTGTTTCAGAGAGAGAACATGTGGCTTTTCTAACCTTATGGTTGGAGAGATATATCTTCTGTGGATCAACCTACGGCCCCACTTTGAACTGCCAACACTTAGCTCAGCCTCTGGTCGAAAAGAAGAAGTTTCCTCTTGGCCTATACCTCCTTGGAGCTGTCTATCGGCTACTACATTCTGCCACCCAAGATCTGATGCTGAATCGGACAGTGGCACATGGAGGTCCATGGTGGTTTATTCAACTATGGTTAACCATTTATACCAACACCATGGTCGATCGGCCTCCGCTATCGGACTCTGTCTTCCCATCGGACTATAATGACAATGAAGACCCCTCAGCTAGAAGATGTATGACCTTTGGAGAAGCAGCCTCTGTTTACCCTGGAGCTGATCAATCGGCCGAAGACATATCTACATGGTTCATCCGATTCTACACCGGGCCTCCATCAGTCAAGATGGATATGTTCGTTTACCCTGCAGATTCTGATTTTGAGCTCTCTGCCGATCTCAACTTGGGCTTGCTAAATGATGATATGGTCTCAAGGGAATTATTTATGATCGACGTCACCCCATGCTTGCTTCCAGTGGGCATTTTTCAAGGCAGAAGCACCAACTTATCTTACGAGTTTTATAATCCCATGGTGGCTGCCAGACAATGTGGACTTGGACAGCTTCCTGTAAGCCTACACTTCCATCGGCTCCTAGAGAGCAGGGGTACGGTCTCATCGGCATTGAGCATGAATAAAGTCTTGGAGACCAGAATTCCAAACTTGGGTGACTGTGACTGATTGCATATGAATGCCTTCATCCATATCAACTTCCAAACATGGTGGCATGAGTGGGCTACTCACATCTTTCATCAATCGGCCAGATTCTACTTGACAGAGCTCATTGACAACATCAGCCCCTAAGTCCCTGATGCCCCAGTCCCATCTGTCAGCAACAGTGGGTAGAAAATATCCTATGCTCTAGTCCTGGTTCCATTAGGAAGAACTGTTATGGAGTCAACTATCGGCCTTACTGCCCCAAAAGTATCATCACTGCTTCAAGGGCCGATAGTCAAAGAAACTACTAAGAGGAAGGCACCGGCAAAGGAAAAAATTCAGAAACCCGGCAAGAAGTCCAAGACTGACGACCGGGCCGATCTGGATGAGCTGGACCCCTCCATGGAAGAATTTTTGGATGACCAGGTAATGGAGGAAGAGGTCGATGCGGCAGCTGCTGACATACATGAAGATCAACATCCATCGGCCATCGTTGCTAAAGAGTTATCGGCCAGACTAACAAAAGAGCCATCGGCCACAATTACTGCAAATCCACCGGCCGATGATCAAGCTGACGCAGCTCAACCCAGGAGAACCAGACACGCAATCCGCAAGGTTAATACCAATTTCCTTAGTTAATTCTTCAATTTTAATCCACCGGTCTATTCCAACTTGAGTTTTTCTGTTAGGTCCTGGCGTCATCTTTGCTTATGGAGAGAACTCAATCGGCCCCGTTACCAAGAACCAAGAAGGCTACCTTGAAAAGACGTGAACAAGCCAAAGCCCGATTGAGAACTCCATCTCCTTCTCCACCGCCTTCTCCAGCTGCATCGCTAAGCACCGATCTACCTGCTTCATCTTATTAACAATATATATCTGATCATCACGCTCTTACTTTATTCTTCAACCGCAAGCTCCATCGCCTTCACCACATCGGCCAACCCCTTCGCCTGCCGTTTCAGAACAGCAACAAGAGGCCGATGCAGCCGTAGCCGATGTCCCATCACAGGTAGACCTAAATCACTTTGAACCCCTTGCCGATTTCAGTCCGCCTAAGTTAACCATGTTTTGTTGTAATGTTGCAGACTTTAGCCGATATGTTCACCTTTGACATCGGCCAATTCCTTGATGATGAAGACAAGGAGGTACCCAGTACAGCCAGGCCATCAATTTCTGATGACTTAAAAGGCCAGCTATCTGACATTGCCAATTGGCTGGAGGCGTCCATAGAATCGTTGGTGGAGAACTGCAATCCAATCAGGAGCAGGGTACAAGAAATCCAGGATCAACTGCCTGAAGACCTGATAGAATTATTGACGCCAGCCATCTTCCTGGAGCAATACCACTTCAAGCTTCACAAGGCCAAAGAGAGAATCGCAGAGAGGCGGGAGCGTGAAGGCCTGGAATCGGCCATATCGGCCAGCAAAGCTCAAGTGAACTCTGACAAGACTAAGTTGGACGAGCTAGTTGCTGAGCCGATCGCCTTGAACAAGAAACTTGAAGAACTCCGCTGCCTCGAAGCAGATCTGCTGATGAAGCTAGAAGCCACTCGCAAAGAAATCCAGGAAGCTGAAGTCAAGATAGCTGCATCCCCAAAGGCGATTGAAAACCAAACAGCAAAACTGAAAGCATCGGCCAAGCACCTTGTGACCCTGAGCAGGTCATTGAAACCAATCCCAGGATCATCGGCTGATGATGCACAAGCAATAGATGACATCGATAAAATTCGTCGCAAAGCCATTGCAGCTATCCAGAACTTTATAAACTGACTGATGTAATATACTTCTATCTTCTTCTTGTAGAAAATTGATCTATATATATCTCATCGGCCAATCAGCCAAATATGAACGATTCTCATCCAAAAATTTTTTTTAAGTCCACAAATTTGATATCCATCCGAAGAATTGTTGAGTATATATATGCCCCCCAAATTTTGGAAGATGAGGGCTCATGTTGTAAAATTTGATCTAAGGGCGATAGTGTATATCGGTCATCTAAAGGCGATGTATTGCACATCGGCTATTATCGGTAATCGGCTAGCAAGCCGATCATGAGTCGATCCAAATGCTTGGGTAATATTTCTTTAAATACTTGCCATTGAGCGCTCTGCCAAAAACTTCTCCATCTAATCCTTGTAACAAATATGCATTATGGGGAATACATCGATGAATCTGAAAAGGACCTTCCCAATTAGGTGACCACTTGCCGAATCTGTTATCTCTGGAACCAATTGGCAATATCAATTTCCAAACAAGATCCCCCTCCTCAAATGACTTGGCTACAACTTTTTTGTTATAATGACGAGCAACTCGATTCTTATCTCGCTTTATTTTTTCCAAGGCCTGCAATCGTACATGTGCCAAATCATCCAACTCATCAACCATAAGATTGTGGTACTCATCGGCTGTCAAGTCGTCTTGCAATGCAATCCTCCTTGAGCCGATGTTGGTCTCCCATGGCAGCACAGCTTCATGTCCATAAACCAACTGATAAGGCGGCACTTGAATTGCACCATGACAAGCCATCCGATACGCCTTAAGGGAATCAGCCAGTGTTGTATGCCACTGTCTCGGCCGTTCAGCAATCTTTCTCTTGATCAACTTGATTAAACTCTTGTTAGAAGCTTCTGCCTGCCCATTAGCTTGCGCATAGTATGGAGAAGAATTCAACAGCTTGATGCCCATGCTGTCAGCAAACTCGATAAACTCATCGGATACGAAAATTGATCCTTGATCGGTTGTCAGCGTTTGTGGAAGCCTAAATCTGTATATGGTATGCTCTTTAACAAACTGGATAGCATCCTTGGAATCAACTTTCTTATAGGGAACGGCCTCAACTCACTTTGTGAAGTAATCGGTAGCCGCTAAAATATACTTGTGTCCTTTGCTTGATGGAGGATTAATCTGTCCGATCATGTCTATACCCCATCCACGAAACGGCCATAGCTTTACGATTGGGTGCATAGCTGATGCCGGTGCTCTCTGAATTGCTCCAAACTTTTGGCAGTCTTGACATCCTTTGTAGTACTTGAAATAATCCTCTAGCATTGTCGGCCAAAAATATCCAACGTGCTTTAAAAGCCATCGCATCTTATGGGCCGATTGATGTGTGCCACAAATTCCTTCGTGAACCTCACTCATAACAACCTTGGCTTCTTCTGAACTCAAGCATCTTAGCAAGACACCATCAATCGTCCGATAGTATAGATCATCATCGAGCAAGACATAATGTAGGACTTTATATTTCATATTTCGTGACGCCGATTGAGAAGGATTTCTTAAATATTCGATGATAGCAAACCTCCAATCATCGGCATCCACGGTAGCGATTTTAATATCAACATCTTTCACCATCGGCCTGTATCCTGATGCCCCCTGAGCTAAATCATTGGCCTCAAAGTTTTGCTTCCTGGGTATATGTCTCATCGTCTCAATCTTGAAAGTTTTCAACAATTCGAGGCACTCTTCATTGTAAACCCTCAGAATATCATTCCTGCACTCATACTCTCCAGAAAGCTGATTAATCACCAATTGGGAGTCACCAATAATCTCGACGGAATCGGCCTCGACATCTTGTAACAACTGTAAACCCTTAAGAACAGCTTCATATTCTGCTTGATTGTTAGTATAATAAGGCTTGATAGTGAATGCAAACTCGAAGCTTGCCCCCGAGGGGATATGATGACTAGGCCGATACCGCATCCATGTCTGCAAACAGATCCATCAAAATACAGTGTCCATGGCACAATATCTGAATATGTAATTGAATCATCTTGATGTTGCACAATGAAATCGGCCAGGGCTTGTCCTTTAATCGCTTTGGCCAATTCATACCTAAGGTCAAACTCTGTCAAAGCAAAAATCCACTTCCCAATTCTTCCTTTTAACACAGGGGCCGATAACATGTATTTCATCACATCGGCCTTACTTACCACGATGCACTCATTGGAAAGTAAATAATGCCTCAATTTAGTACATGAAAAATATAAACATAAGCATAACTTCTCCACTGGGGTGTACCTTGTTTCAGCATCCAACAATTTTTTGCTAAGATAGAAAATAACTCTTTCTTTGCCATCAATTTCCTGGACCAAAACAGAGCCGATAGATCTCTCATCGGCCGATAGGTACAATTTGAATGGAAGTCCCTTCTGTGGAGGAATTAGAATTGGTAGGGAACTCAAATATTCTTTGATGTTGTCCAACGCCTTTTGCTGCTTATCACCCCATATAAACTCCTGATCGTCCTTCAACTTTAATAGTGGAGTGAATGGCTCAATCCTGCCTGATAGGTTTGATATAAAACGCCGGACGAAGTTGATCTTCCCAATCAAGGATTGTAACTTGGTCTTGTTCTCTGGAGGCTTGATCTTCTTTATGGCATCAATGTTCTTCTGTGTGATCTCAATTCCTCTCTCGTGGACCAAGAAACCCAAAAACTGACCGGCCGATACGCCAAAGGCACATTTGTTAGGATTCATCTTTAAACCATATTTTCTTGCTCTTTCTAGCACTTTGCATAAATCGACCAAATGATTATCATACTCCTTTGACTTCACCACCATATCGTCAATGTAAACCTCGATCAAGGAACCGATTAGGTCGTGAAAGATATAATTAATTGCCCTCTGATATGTAGCTCCAGCGTTCTTGAGACCAAATGTCATAACGACCCACTCATATAGGCCGATTGCCCCTGGACACCTGAAAGCTGTTTTATGAATATCTTCTTCGGCCATGAAAATCTGATTATAACCTGCGTTTCCATCCATAAAACTGATAATCTTGTGTCCAGACGCAGCATCAACTAGCAAATCGGCCATTGGCATAGGGTACTCATCTTTTGGGGTTGCTTTGTTTAAATCTCTGAAATCGATACACACCGTGAGCTTGCCGTTTTTCTTCAACACTGGAACTATATTAGAAACCCACTCCGCATATCGGCAGGGTCTGATAAAATTGGCGTCGTAAAGCCTTGTAATTTCTGCCTTGATAGCCTCATACATATCGGCCTTAAATCTCCTGAGAGTTTGTTTGAACGGCCAATAGCCTGGTTTTATGGGCAGCCGATGTTCTACGATTGATCGGCTTAATCCTGGCGTCTCATGATATTCCCATGCAAAACAATCCATGTATTCTTTCAAAAGATGTATCAATTTATTCTTATATTCCTTTGGCCGGTTAGCACTTATATACGTCGTCCTAGGCCTATCACTTATCCCTATGTCAACTTCTTCAAGTTCATCGGCCGACGTAAAACCTTGTCCCAATTTTCCATCTAATTCATCCACCGCATCATCTGTATAGGGACTATCTTGTTCGTCTTGGCTGGTGGATGTTACACTTTTGCTAAAGTAACTGCTTGTCTCCATCTTCGATCGGCTCTATGTCGCAGTCAGTTACCTTCAGAAAATCGGCCTCCCAAACTCGTCCGGACAGGCAATTGATTTCCTCCATCTCCCATACTGCAAGATCGACATTGGCCACATGCACTGATCGATCGGCCTGCACGATCTTGACCTGGTCCCCTTGCCATTGAATAAGGCATTGGTGCATTGTTGAAGGGATACAACAATTTGCATGGATCCAATCTCGCCCCAACAACAGGCTATAGGAACCCTTTCCATTGAAAACGAAGAAGGTTGTAGGGATGGTCTTGTTGCCAACTGTGAGCTCCACGTTCAACACCCCCTTCGCTTCAGACGCGTTGCCGCCAAAATCTTTCAATACCATATTAGTCTTGATTATGTCCTCAGGTACTTTTCCAAGCTTCCTGAAAGTTGTATATGGCATCAAATTTACTGCCGCGCCGTCATCGACCAGCATCTTCGTCATCGGCCGCCCATTGACGAACCCCTTGATGTACAACGGCCGGAGGTGCCTGTAGCTGGTGTCGGCTGGTCGAACACGGCTTGCTCTGGTGACAACTGTAGCTTAGCTGAAGATTGCTCTATCTCGTCATCGGCTATAGCTTCATCGGCCATCCGTATACTATATTCTGCTGGCAACACGAAAACCATATTAACAGAAGCCGATGCTATGGTTTTACCTTTTACAGACACAGGAGCTTGAGCTGACTTCATATCTCCCTCATCGGCCTTTTCTACTGTAGACTTCAGCCTCCATTGTTTCTTTGTTTTAACGGGCCGATGGGCGATTTCTGCTTGCTGCTCCTGGGTCTTCTCTTTCTGCCTCAGCCACTGAACCCGTCGCTTCTGAGTCTTGCTGAATAAATCACCTGGGCACCATTGAGGGTTCTGGACTGGTTTATCATCTTAAGTGCGACGATCATGGCGCATCGGCCCTAGTCTCTCGTGTACGGGCTTCCTCTGCTTGGCCGGCCGATGTGCTTGTCTGCTTGAGCTGCCCTGGTAAGATTCCTCCGCGTCATTGCATGTAGGACACTCTTGTATTGTTGGCAGCCTCATCCCTTTGTTCTAGCAAAATTGAAAGAATTCACACTTCCAATGGGGATCATAAGGTTTGTCTTGGTCATCATAGTCTTGTGCTTGCTCCTCACGCCTCCGCTGGTATTTCTTGATGAGGCCCTCTGAAGGCTGATAAGGTCTCTTATTGGACCGATAGGCATTGCTATCGGCCCTGCCAGCCCGCACCATGTTGACTAGGAACGGGTGTCCTTCGATCTTCATCGGCCTCTTGGCTTCATCAAACTTGATCCTGCCCTGTTCGATGGCCGATTGTATCTGTTGTCGAAAAATCTTGCACTCATTGGTATGATGAGAATAGGTGTTGTACCACTTGCAATATCTCCTTTTCTTTATTTCGTCGGCCGATGGCAATACATGACCTACAGACAACTGTATCTGTTTTTCCTGCAGTAGTAGGTTAAATATTTTATCGGCCTTGTTGATGTTGAAGTCGAATTTGTCTTCCTTGTCGCCCTTCTTAATCCATTGGCACGTAGTTGGCTTCTTCATCCGGGCCCATTCAGCCAAATCGACTTCAGCATCGTCGTCTTCGTCTTCGTCGGAGGCGTACTGGTAAACACTGTTGATCTTCTTTGCGAACTTTTTCGCCTCCTGGAACCATTGCTCGTGGGCCGATACCCTTTGTGCTAGCTGAGCTAGACTTTCAAACTCCTGTGACGAGAACCTTTCTCGTATCGGCCCAAGTAGTCCCTGGAAAGCCAAATCGGCCAGCTGAGAATCGGTCAGGCTAAGGCTATAGCACCTGTTTCTGATGTCCCTGAATCGTTGAATGTAATCCGGGACCGATTCGTCAACTCTCTGCCTGATGGCAGTGAGATCAGATAGCTTAATCTCTTGTACTCCATTAAAGAAATACTTATGAAATTGTTTCTCTAGGTCTATCCATCCTCTAATAGAGTTGCAGGGCAAAGAGGAAAACCAAGTGAACGCCAATCCTGACAAAGACAAGGGGAAAAATCTCACCCTTAATGCCTCTATAGCCGATGCTTCACCGCACTGAGCCAAAAATCGGCTAATATGCTCATATGTAGAGACATTATCCTGCCCTGAAAACTTAGAGAAATCAAGAATTTTGTATCGGCTTGGTATGGGTGCCGATACACAGTTGCACTCTCCTTGGGCTTCAAACCGAACTGATCACGCATCACTTCGGCTATCATATCGGTCTAGTGCCCTTGAGCAAGTCCTGCGGGTTGGTGTGGAAGCTCTTGATGATATGGCTGTTGGAAACCTTCTGGCCGATATTGCCTACGGGAGTATGGCTGAAAATGATGATTCAAGTTTGGTGCATCGTACTGCCTCGTAGCGTACTGCTGATAGCCTTGCGGTGCGTTGTAAGCAGCTATTTGTGGAGGATTGCCTGGCAGGGGGAATTGGGCTTGCCCAGCCGATGTTGGATTGGCCGCGGCTTGTTGTATTGGCTCAACGATCGGCTGCTGCAAGGTTGCTGGAGCTTGTCTTCCCCTTGTCCATTGCGCGAATTGGTCTTCTGTGATGTGCTGAGGGCTTCCTCCCGCTTGTTTTGTCAAGACCAATGGCATAGTTGACACTGGCTGGGCCGATGGAGGTGGGATCGGCGCCGTCGGCTGTGGAGCCGTGCTCAGGTCAGTCCTCAAGGTCCGATATGGAGGGAACTTGTTGTCAGGCAGGAAAATCGGCCCTTGAGGTTTGTGCTGGTGAATGGAACCGTCTAGTATGGATTTGACTGTGTTGGTCAATGTGTTCACCAAGATTCTAGACTGGTTGATGAGCGCTGAGTGAACCGCGGAGTCGATGCAGTCCTGCAGCGTCGGCGTAGTGCAACGAGTATCCTCTTCAGTCTTGATGGCCTGATCTTGGGCTGCTGCCGACGTGCTAGCTCCATCTGTCGGGCTCGACATTATCACTTTGGATTTCTGGAAGAGCGTGCCTTGCCGAGTCATGGAATATGTCTGTAAATACATATTTTGGAACTGTTTAACCAATTTTGCCATCTCGGCCTTTTGCTCGTCGTTGAGCTGATCGACGGTGACCGAGAGAACGTTTTCCTCAGAAATTTCGCTTTGCTTAGACATCTTGCAGTGATCTTGTTGATGATGCGAAGCTTGTGTTCTTCTAGTCCCACTAGGCGTGCCAAAAGCGTGTTGGCGCAGAATTTCGACCTGCCAGATGTCAAAACGGGTTCCACGTTTCCACGGCGGCCTGGGAGATTTGCTTAACTCCAGTGCAGGTCCAATGGCTTGCCTAGGTGTGTTTAGGGCGTGCTAGTTGATTTGATCTGCAATCAACAAGAATAAACAAGTAAACCACATTAGAAACGATGGTCGATCGGCCGATAGGCCGATGTTGCATCGTGGGAGCCCAGCCGATAGGGCAAAGTTATATTGGCCTACTTGAAGTTATAATAAAATAAGACTAGTAAATAGATCTAATCCCATCGGCCTTTATTAATGTGTCTATGGCAATTTAATGGAATCGGCCGATGAGGGATGCATGAAGATAAATACACTAGCTAATACTCTAGTGCAAACTTGTACAAGTCAATCGGCCAATATAAATATACCGATCGCAAAGAAGTCCTGAGAATACCCTGTAATAAATATATTTATATCTATCGACCCATTCGTATATGTGGTAAATACATGCAAAAACATAAATAATCACATGCATTAGGTAAGACCGGCTGAAACCCCGGTGCTATCCTTAATTACGATCGAAGACAGGCTTTGAATTAAATCTCGAAACACGACTAAGGTTGATAGCAACTCAAAGTGTGAATCGAGAATTAACACAAAGAAAATCAAGCCGTCAATCGCTTTTGGGGATGATAGATGCCTTAGATGATCTAGATGAACAAGCTAATTCGACCACCGTCGGCAATAAACCCTAAAACGAGTTAATCGCTGGCGAGATAGAATTAGAAAGCCACATCAAGATCAGCCAAAACATAATAAACGATAATCACATCTGCTCTGAGGAAGCAAGAACTCGTCGGAAGCTAACCTCTTGCGAGGGTGGCGATGCGTCGAAAGTAGATTGAATTGAATTGTTGTTGAATTGATTGAGAGGGATTCTATGTACAAACTACCGAGATATTTATACCCGTGATTTAAACATTATCCATATAGGATACGATATTATCTCTAACTAACATACAAGTCCTCATGACGGACTCTTGCCATAGATTAGATCCAAATTTACTTAATTTACAAGATACAATTGTCTAAAACCGGGCTTTTTCCCTATTTGGCAATTTCCTTGAAACTTAACTTAAGCCCAAACCGAGCCCACGCTGCCTCCATCAACCTACTGCTTCCATCGGCTGACGACCGCATTGAACCCGCATCGGCCGATACAGCCTTTCTGCTAGCGCTTCTTCCAGTCCGATGTGCCGCTGAGTCCAATACGGGACTTGGTCCGACTCCGGCTTGGCCCTTCTTCTCTGCGTCGGTTTTCTCTTTTCTCTCTGAGTAGATTACGAAAATCTGCTGTTAACAATACCATACAAGTATATCGAGAGAGAAAAGGAATGGCTCAGCTCACACACAATTGGTGCGGGCCAAATTCAATTAAATAGACCCAGCTAGTGAATAACCGGGAAAGTTTACAGAGAATGGAAGATAATTGTAGGGCTTACTAGACTTTCCCCATTCACCAAATATAGAAGATACAATGCCAAAACTAGGAGGGACATGCTATTTTGACACAGACGTCGGATCTGTGCTCGAGCTCACCGCCCCTCCCCAACTCTCGCAGATTGATAATTACTTCAATTAAACCGTGGATTGTTTTGTCGTTAGTAAGAGCTTAGATCTCACACTATTGAAGAATCAAGTTGGTTTAAGCGTACCATATATCAGTTAAATACTACTAATCTACGATCAGTGAGCAACAGTGCTTGGTTGCAGGCATTTCAAGTTGGAATGGGTGAATCCAATTATTGCGCACGCATTCCAATGTATGAATGAGTGAATCCTATAATATCTCAATCTCCCATGGGTTATTTGTAATCTCAGCTGGCTCCAACATCCCACCGACTTAGTAGGTATGGTCTATTTTTTTTCTAAAAGATGGTGTAAAAGTTTGCTAGCAACTGCGCCTTCAAATAAGGTGAGGCGCCTGTTGTGTCGGCACTCAACAGAACATATTAGTCACAAGAATTGTTCACCAAAGCGCCAGTCATGTGAATCTGAGGCAAAGAAGTGGTGAATTGTGGTTTCAAGGACTATTCACGTTTTGGCAACAGGATGAGCATGATTTGGATGACCGGCCAAAATTACCCATATTAGATCCATTTCGTTTGATCTCTGTATTTTCAGATAGAATTTCTCTTGGCAACTAGCTGTTTCCTATTTCCGACGCATTCATAATTAGGGATGAAAATGGATCATAAAGTTTCCGGTTTCTAGACGTTTTTTTGGTAACAGAAAATGTCGGTTGGAATTTTTTCGAAAACAGTATTTTCAGATAGAATTTCTCTTGGCGACTAGCTGCTTCCTATTTCTGACGCACTCATAATTAGGGATGAAAATGGATCATAAAGTTTCCGGTTTCTAGACGTATTTTTGGTAACAGAAAGTGTCGGTTAGAATTTTTTCGAAAACAAAAACAAGTTTGATTTTTCTTCTCGAAAATAGTAATAAATATGGTAAAGGCTACTATTTGTCGGAAATCGAAATCGATCAGAAACTTTCTGAAAACGAATTCGAAAACTTTTCAGAAACAAAAAACGTTTTATATACAACTGATTAGCTTCAACCTTCTTTACTCTAAATGTTGAGATTTCTAATGAGTATTGAGATGGTTAGTTGAATGAAGATTTTTTTTCCAGTACGGTGCTTTAGATATGTTCTTTTTGCTAATTACTTTCTTAGACCATGTCATACTAATTACAATTATAGATGAATATAGTTCCTGTTCTCATGGAAAGTGCAGTGTACAACTACTTGTGTTATTATGAAAATTGACAAAGAAAAATAGAAATATCGACTTATTGTTTTAGAAAAAATAATAAGCTATGCCTCTATGTTGATTTGAGAGGTTTATTTTGAGGGGCTTTTATATTATGATAAATGTCCATTGCCGTATTTGCTTCGAATCGTATTCACTCACTTTTCGTATTCGATAATATTCGGTTCCGTTTTAGTATCCGATGTTTTTGATTTCGATTCCAATTTAAAAAAATATGAAAACAAAAACAGTAGAGATGGTTTTCGAGCCATTTTCATCCCTACTCATAATACACAATTACACATGAATCTTGTTTTTCAGATAATGGTAATGGCACATGAACCTTGTAAGATCTTGGTACGACTTATTTTATCCACATCAAATGTTCAGTACAACAAAGCATCTTCTCGTTACTTGGTGTCAGACTGAGCATCTGACGAAACTGTTACTTTTAGAGTCTAATATCATTCCGTTTGACAACCAAATAACATGATCAGAGTGGCGCAGCGGAAGCGTGGTGGGCCCATAACCCACAGGTCCCAGGATCGAAACCTGGCTCTGATACTTATGTTTTTGTTTTATTAGGTTAACACTCTAATTATTTTCATTTTTAAAACTTTTGTTAGGTTTTCACGAATATTCATTTTTTCCGTGAATTGGTTTGGTTGACACTCTAACTATTTTCATTTTTTAAACTTTTATTAGGTTTTCACGAATATTCATTTTTTCCGTGAATTGGTTAATTTGGTTGACGCTCTAACTATTTTCATTTTTAAAAATCAAATATTCGTTGTTTTGGTGAATTGGTTTGGTTGACACTCTAAGTATATTCTTTATTTTGTTAGACGTATTTTTTTCATTTTAAAAAAACGAATATTCATTTTTTCCATGAATTGGTTTAAAAACGAATATTCAATTTTTTCCCATGAATTGGTTTGGTTGACACTATAACTATTTTCATTTTTACAAAACGAATATTCATTTTTTTTCCGTGAATTGGTTTGACTGACACTCTAACAAGATTATGAATTCTCCTCCGAAAAAAAAACACAAGATTCTGAATTCTGAACACGAGGTACCAGGAAAAGCTAGAAACGATTCCATCCAAACACTCGAGATGCTTCAGCTCAGAGATGCGCCACTCGCCACTCGCCAGCCATATGCCACTAGAGGCTGTCAACTAGCCGAGCTCGAGTGAGCTTGTCTGTTCAGGCTCAAGCCCGACACAAGCTCGAGCGAGCCTATTGCACACCGAGTTTTTAAGGCAAGCTTGGTTAGAGCTCAAGCTTGGCCATAAATATCTCGATAAGTATAATTATTTTTTAATTAATTACACTAATAAAAAATTAGAAAAGAAGTAAGATAAATATATTATGATAAGACATGTTAATTTATTGTGTAAATAAATACTAATATATATTTATTTATTAGTTTATCAAATCAATAATATGAATAAATAATATGTAGAAGCTCGTGAGTTTTGCTCAGGACAGTCCGATTCATTTGAAGCTTGACCCGAGCTCGAATCGGATCTAGGATGAGCCAAGCTCGATTTACTCACGAGCCTCGAGCTTTTTAACAACCGTACACGCCACCTGTTCATGTTGCCGGCTGCTAGACTACGCGCCAGCGCACGCCGTTGAATCGTGTTCATGCACTTGCTTGCGGTGCGGTGGCCATCCAGATGTCGCGATCCCCTGGACGCCCGTCATTGCGCTTGCGATGTACATAAACGCGTGCATTTTGCGTCATTTTCTTGCCAATCAACGGAAAATCGGAATGTTTGACATCCTTACGTCTGCTACGGAATAGGAATTTCTTCGGATTAGCGAGCAAGTTAATTACTATACGGCTGCGGCTACGCACGTCCATGCACGCATATGCCACTACTAGAGAACTGATTTTTGTTCGGATACACAAAAACCAAAATAGTCCCGGTTCGAATAAGAACCGGGACTAAAGATCATCTTTAGTCCCGGTTAAAAAGTGTAACGGGTCGCAATGATTTTTAATCCTGGTTGGTATTACCAATCGGGACTAAAGAAAGATCATCTTTAGTCCCAGTTCACACCTTCACTGGTCGTGTCAGGCTGGTGTCGGGGGGCCGAGGATCTTTAGTCCCGATTGATGTCACCAACCGGGGTTATAGATTCTCACTGTAGTCCCGGTTGGTACCACAGGCCAGGACTAAAGATGATTTAGATCTTTAGTCCCGGTTGGTGTTATTAACCGAGACTAAACTGATCTACCTTTTTATACATCTTCGTCCTCCTCTAGCTCGAGACGTTGCTGCTAAGAGGAGGAGTAAGAAGTGAGGTGCTGTCAAAATTTTTGATAAAATTGTTTTGGTGATAATATACAAATCGGAGAGATCGAAAAGGTTAGCAAATCCATTCTCTAATAATGTGTGCTTAGCATATTACATTTATAGCTTTGTTTCTATAAAATATTATCTCCAATAAGGTTTATGCAAAATGATGAGAGAGAAAATATGTGTAGGCAAAATTATGTTGATTTTGAAATTAGAAAATTTGGATACATATGTTATAAAAGAGATGACCGAGGGAAAATATAGAAAACTAAGATAAAAGAATTGAAAACTAAGTTAGTTTAATAAAATAGTTAGAAAAAATTATAAATCGTTAAAGATATGTTTTCAATTTACAAACCATAAAAAAGAATAATATGTGGGACTATTGTAAAATTATTGTATGATTATTTGTAAAAAAAGTAGAAAACAAAGGTAATTGAAAAATATGTAATATAGCTAGAAATACTGTTCGTACAATAAGAAAATATGTTTAGCACTTTAATAAAAATTTAAAAATAATTGTAAACTTCTCTTTCTTCTCATCGCCATCTTTGTAGCTTTTTTCTAAAAATTAGTTTCACTTTAAATCATGATGTTTTAAATTTTTATATGATTATTTAATTAGTTTCAATTGTGTGGATTTCGTTAGTAACATTGGATTATTTGATGTATAGATGGATCGGTAATGGATATACACCGCGGACCGACGGTCGAAAGAGTTTATCGAAGACGTGCATTATTTTTTGAATGTGGCCAATGCTAACAAGTACAAGGGTTTCATGTGTTGTTCATGTAAAAAGTACAGTAACCAGAAGGAGTATTTATCTTCAAGAACTATTCATGCGCACTTGTTTGAGTCTGGATTTATGCTTGGATATAATTGTTGGACCTTGCACGGAGAGCTAGGGGTTATAATGGAAGAAGATGTAGTAGAAGACGAGAATATTCCGGACTAGGCTCATCAATATGGTGGATTTGAAGAAAATCCGGGAGGCGAGGCAAACGGAGTTGTTGAAGATAACGACGCTGTAGATGATCTTGATCAAATGTTGTGGGCCGTAAAGGACGACTGCGAAAGTGAGAAGGAGGTCCAAAAATAGAACCGTATGTTAGCGGACCACAAAACTTCGTTGTACCCAGGTTGCGAACAGGGGCACAAAAAGTTGGGTACGACGCTAGAATTCTTGTAAGGAAAGGCCAAAAATGGTATGAGTGACAAGACATTTGGTGAGTTATTGAAACTCGTCAAGAACATTCTTCCGGAGGGAAACGAATTGCCCAAAACAACGTACGAAGCTAAGAAGGTGGTATGCCCTCTAGGACTAGATGTACATAAGATACACGCATGTCTGAATGATTGTATCCTCTATCACAGTGAGGAGTACGAGAACTTAGAAGCATGTCTGGTTTGTAAAGCACTACGATACAAGATTAGACGAGATGATCCAGGTGATGTGGACGGAACACTTTTGAAGAAGAGAGTTTCTGCTAAGGTGATGTGGTATTTCCCTATAATACCACGGCTCAGGCATTTGTTCAGGAACAAAGAGCATGCTAGCATGATGTGCTGGCGCGCAGAAGAACGTCAATAAGACGGGATGCTGAGACACCCCGCTGACGGGTCGCAGTGGCGAAAAATTGACAGAACATTTCTAGACTTTGGAGAGCATACCCGAAACGTAAGGTTCGGTTTAAGTACAGATGGCATGAATCCATTTGGAGAGATGAGTAGCGGGCATAACACTTGGCCTGTTACCATGTGTATCTATAACCTCCCCCCTTGGCTATGCATGAAGCGAAAGTACATCATGATGCCAATTATCATTCAAGGCCCAAAGCAACCTGGTAACGACATTGATGTGTACCTAAGACCATTAGTTGAGGATTTGCTTCTGCTGTGGAACAAAGAAGGTGTCCCCGTGTGGGACGAGGACAAACAGGAGCAATTTAACCTACGAGCGTTGCTGTTCGTGACCATTAACGATTGGCCTGCACTTAGCAACCTATCCGGACAGTCAAACAAGGAGTACAAGGCTTGCACCCATTGTATGGATGAAACTGAAAGTACGTATCTGAAACACTGCAGGAAGGTTGTTTACATGGGCCATCGTCGATTCTTTGTTGCAACCCATCCTGTACGGAAAAAAGGCAAGCATTTCGAACAGAAGGCAGACCACTGTACTAAGCCTAAACATCGCAACGGAAAAGCCATGTTTGCTATGGTGAAAGATCTGAAAGTAGTATTTGGAAAGGGACCTGGCAGCCAACCTATAGAGAGCGAAGATGGTCACGCAACGATGTGGAAGAAAAAGTTTATTTTTTGGGAGTTACCCTATTGGGAAGTCTTAGACGTCCGGCACGCAATCGACGTGATGCACCTCATTAAGAACCTTTGCATCAACCTGTTAGGCTTCCTAGGTGTATATGGGAAGTCGAAAAATACACTTGAAGCGCGTAACGATCTCAAGCATATGCAATAACGCGAGGACCTTCACCCGGAACTGAAGGATAAAGGAAGCCATTACTTGAGTCCTGCAAGCTACACCCTGAACAAGAAAGAGAAGGAAAGTATGTTTGTATGCCTGGAGAGCATGAAAGTACCGTCTGGATACTCCTCGAATATAAAGAGAATAATAAGCATGAAGGAGAAGAAGTTCACAAACCTAAAGTCTCATGACTGTCACGTGTTGATGACACAACTGCTTCCTGTTATAATTCATGGTATCCTTCCAGATAATGTCCGGGGAACAATAACAAAGCTATGTGCTTTTATGAACGCAATTTCGTGAAAGATCATCGATCCAAACAGTTTAACAACCCCTCAAGATGACATGGTCCAATGTCTTGTCGGCTTTGAGATGATCTTTCCACCGTCATTCTTCAATATAATGACGCATCTTCTATGTCACCTTGTGAAAGAGATCGGTATTCTCGGTCCTGTGTACCTACACAACATGTTTCCTTTTGAGAGGTACATGGGCGTTCTAAAGAAATACGTTCGTAACCGTTCTCGTCCGGAAGCAAGCATCGCCAAGGGTTATGGAACAGAGGAGGTCATTGAGTTCTGCATAGAATTTATTGAAGACCTTCGTTTAATCAGGGTACCCGAATCAAGCCATGAGGGGAGACTACGGGGAAAAGGGACTCTTGGAAGGAAAGCAATAATGACTGTGGATAACGATTTATTCCGTAAAGTACATTTCACGGTTTTGCAACAATCTTCGTTGGTGGCTCCTTACATCGAGGAGCACCTGGCGATTGTTCGCTCAAAAAACATTGGCAAGTCTGATGCATGGATTACACGCCATCACATCGATACTTTCCCCATTTGGCTACGACAACATCTAATGGGTACCGAAACCATTGACCGACAACTAGCCTTCTTGGCGAGGGGGCCTTCTTGCTCGATATCGACATTCCAAGGATATGAAATCAATGGGTTTAAATTTTACACAAAAACCCAAGACAGAAAGAGCACAAACCAGAACTCTGCTATTCGTATCGACGCCATGAGATACGATGGTGCAACTAGCACGTATTACAGTGTCATCAAGGACATATGGGAACTAGACTACGGACCCCTGAAGGTACCTTTGTTTCGATGCCAATGGGTTAGGCTCATTGGTGGAGGCGTAACGATTGATGACAGTGGGATGACAACGATTGACCTAAGCAAGGTTGGATACTTAGACGAACCATTCGTCCTAGCCAATGATGTAACACAAGTTTTCTATGTAAAGGACATGTCTAGCAAACTAAAGAAGGGTAAAGGACTCGACGAGCCAAAGCGCCACGTGGTTCTCTCAGGCAAAAGGAAAATCGTCAGAGTCGAGGATAAGACTGACGAAGATTACAATCAACTTGACAGGCAACCTCCATTCACGGTGACGGTTGACCCGAGCATCCTCCTAAAAAAGGAGGACACCCCTTACTCACGCAACGATCATAGCGAAGGAACATTAGTGAGGAGAAAGTACGTGAGGAAAACAGTGACATAGGTTGTTGTATGGACGATGCAAATTATTTATAATGTATTGAAGGCCATGCAATGTTTGTGTTTTTTTACTAATTCAATTATATATGTAATAGCAATTTTAAACTATTTAAATAGGTCATATGTTATGTACATATGATTATTACTATTTAAATAGTATTTAAATTGGTTATATTTTAATTATATATCATTATTAAAATGTAATAGAACATTTAAACTATCTAAATTGGTCATATGTTAATTATAAATATTTTTTAAATGTAATATCAATTTTAAACTATTTAAATAAGTCATATGTTCTGTACAAATGATTATTACTAATTAAATAGTATTTAAATTGGTTATATTTTAATTATATATTATTTTTGAAATGTAATAGAAGATTTAAACTATCTAAATTGGTCATATGTTAATTATATATATATTTTAAATGTAATATCAATTTTAAACTATTTAAATAGGTCATATGTTATGTACATATGATTATTACTATTTAAATAGTATTTAAATTGGTTATATTTTTATTATATATCATTATTGAAATGTAATAGAACATTTAAACTATCTAAATTGGTCATATGTTAATTACAAATATTTTTTAAATGTAATAGCAATTTTAAACTATTTAAATAGGTCATATATTATTAGATAGTTTAATACTATTTAAATAGTATTTAAATTGGTTATATTTTAATTATATATCATTATTGAAATGTAATAGAAGATTTAAACTATCTAAATCAAATTGGTCATATGTTAATTATATATATATATTAAATGTAATATCAATTTTAAACTATTTAAATAGGTCATGTGTTAATTATATGTGATTATTTATATTTAATAATAATTTTAAACTATTTAGATCGGACATATGTTATTTAAATGTTTTAATCTTTAGTCCCGGTTGTTAAACATAGCCGGGACAAAAAGATATTTTGGAAACAGCGGAAAATTATCTTTAGTCTCGGTTGGTGGAATCAACCGGGACTGTGGAAATTATGGGTATCGGATACCCTCATGGCTAGCTTATCCGACTTACCATAGGGGATAGGTTATGACTCATAATTATGTAAACCGGCTTAGGACTTGGGTATTACGTTACCATTGTGATAAGGTAATGGCTTATATTTCAAAGTTGGTAAGATTGAGGAGTCCGACATAGAGTATGATTGGGTCTCCGACTTGTAAACCTACCTTCCAAGACTATATAAGGAGGGTAGGGCGTCCCTTGAAGGGCATAGCGAATATAGAGCATATAGAGAATCAGATAGTGAGAGCACACGAGATCAAGAGATCAAGAGATCAATAAACCACTCGGCGGATCGAATCCTCGAAACAGGAGTAGGGTATTACCTCTCGTTGAGAGGGCCTGAACCTGTCTAAACCTCTTTGCATACTAACCCATCGTGTTTGGCGCTTGACTGCTACCCCCAGATTCTTATTGCCGAAACCAAGTTTCGACAGTTGGCGCGCCAGGTAGGGGCTCTGCGTCAAGTTTTCTTCATCTCGCCGACTAGCGCGATGGGATCTTCATCAGGCATCGACGACTTCGCCTTCGCCCCTGGGCAGGCATTCTGCTTCGGCAGCCTCGACTTCTTTACCGACAAATTTGGCAAGATCTCTCTCCTTGACTCGGATTCGGACCAGTCGAGAGGGGGAAACCTCACGGTGCCGTTTGGGTTACCAAACGACGCTAAGACCTACCACAATCTTCTATCTTTCGAGTTGGAATCGATCCACTTGGGAGAATCGTCATCATCGACATCATGCTGCGATCCGGGCTCAAGGGAAATCGCCATCATACTCCAATCGCTCGGGTCGTGCTCATCTATAGAGCTCAATGATTACCTCAGCTCTTCCGACTTCGACGACCTCTACAACATCTCCACAGATGAATTCAACGACTCCGACTTCGACAAGGACTACGATCCCATGTTCCTCAACATTCTTATGGCCGAAGTAGCCGAGACAGACTCGGCCATGGCCTGAAGGATTGTAGAAGAAGAATGAGCCAAGCTTAAGCAAGAGCGCAAGCTTATGGAGGAGGAGAACAAGCACAAGGAGGAGGAGCTCAAACGGAAAGAAGAAGCTGACAAGAAGAAACGAGACCTGAGGGCAACTGGGCGCTCCGCCCGCGAGGCCACACTCCAGACACGAGTCGACAACGCCAATATCTTCCAAACGCCTCAACAAAACGTTGTCGCTGCCCTCACCCTCATCGACACCATCATTGAAGCGACACTCGCTGCGGTAACACCACTTTTGGAAAAGATCAAGACCATCGTCGCAGCTACGGCCAACGGCCCTCCCTCTAGCTCCGCGCGGAGACCTACTGAGTCCATCACCGAAACATCTGAAAGAAGCCGCCTGCCACCGCTACGATCCAAAGACTACAAGAGGCCCAAGCAAAGCAAGACACTCGCCAAGTCCAAAGACCCTCGCCACAACGCAGCATGGAAGCATCAAAAACAATCGGCCGACTCTCATGAGAGAGGTCACGGTCGGCCACCCGTCCACGATCGGATTCGTCGTAACTCCAACTACCAAAGCAGCTCACGGAGACCCCTGCCGAGTGACTTGATGGAGGTATTTGACCGGCATCATCGTAAGCGCAACAGACCCTGTTATGAAGACCAAAGGGGATCACCCAACAACTACGACGATAGAGTGCCCGCGTTCACCCGAGACCTGCGTCGAGTGGATTGGCCGAGTGGTTTCAAACCCACAGGGATTGACAAGTATGACGGCTAAACCGACCCCGAGTCGTGGTTGACTGTTTACACTCTCGCCATCCGCGCAGCAGGAGGAGACAGCAAGGCCATGGCGAACTACCTACCCGTTGCTCTCGCCGATTCAGCCAGGAACTGGCTCACAAGCTTACCAAGAGGTTCGATCGATTCGTGGAGCGAGCTTCGGGACCACTTCATCGCCAATTTCCAGGGCACTTACAAAAGACCCGGGACCCACTTCGATCTCTACAACGTGATTCAGAAGCCCGACGAGTCATTGAAGGACCACTACTACAAAAACGTTCATCAGTGTCAGCATAATAGGTGTCGGTTGAACAAAAACTGGCACCTATTAGTCATTTATTGTCTCAATTATAGATTATAGGTGCCGGTTCGGGTGAAGAAAAGAATAGGTGCCGGTTCATAACAAGAACCGGCACCTATTTGCTTCAAATGGTGTCGACTGAATGCTAAAAACCGACACCTATAAGATATGTGCTGGTTCGTAACAAAAACCGGCACATATGTGGTTCCTTACCACGGAAGGAACTGATTATAGGTGCCGGTTATTGTTGTAAACCGGCACCTATATCCTTTGCACCTATATATATCTCCTCTCAGCACTGATGAGCTCATTGTGAGCATCTTCGTGCGGCTCATGCAAACGGGGGGAGAGGTTTTGCCGAAAAATTTTAAAAACATCAAGGAATTTGTATATTTTCTCATGTTTAAAGGTTAGTACAAAGGTTAGTACATTTTCTCTAAGCAAGTTTTTTTCATTTGTGTGATTAATTCTTTATGGTATATATGCTTTTCTTATTTGTGATAGATAATGTAGATGTCTCTTGTTGAATTGGTCCAATATTTTGAGAAAATATAATGACTTATTGATTTTGGAGTAATATTGAGAATATGTTACTTGTGTCTATTTGTGTAATGTGGAGAGTATTAAATCATCGAGTATTTTACATATGAAAGATTAGTAACGATGATTTTTGATTGATTTACAGATTTAATCAATATATATATGTTAGCAGTTAATTTAAGAATTTTTGTAGGACTGATGGATGAAGGAGGGATGAATGGTGCGAAGCGTGGTACCTTGGAGTATGCCAGGGGAGTAACCAACTTCATGATCGCGGCCACGAGTTCCCGATCGTTGAGCATGACGGAACATTTGCATTGTCCATGCGCTGATTGCAGGAACGAGAGACAGTTTCCTGCAAAACAAGTTCACGAGCATCTTCTAACAAGAGGTTTTATGCGTAATCACACATGTCAGGACAATCATGGTGAAGATGAGAATGACAGTGTGGACAATCATGGTGAAGCAATGCACGAAGACAATGTGGAGTTGCCTGGTGACGAAGGTGAATATGACAATCGCAAATCAGATGGTTTGGATCAAATGTTGCGCGATGGGGAGACAGCCTACAGCGATGACAAGCAATACGAGAAGTTCAAAGCCATGGTGGAGGACTCAAAAACACCGCTTTATCCAGGATGCAACGAGGAACACACCAAGTTACACGTTGTCCTCTCGTTATTGCAGATGAAATCAACCAACGGCTGGAGTGACAAGAGCTTCACAGAGCTTCTGCAGCTGATCGAAGACCTCCTTCCAGCGGGTCATGTATTGCCAGAAACAACATACCAAGCAAAGAAGGTTGTCTGTCCACTTGGGCTGGAAGTGCAAAAAATTCACGCTTGTCGAAATGACTGTATTCTATATCGAGGTAACTACGAAGACTTGGATACGTTTCCAGTTTGCAAAGCACCGCGGTATCAGGGTGGAGATAACGATGATGATGCTGATGATGATAGTGGTGGGCCCGTTCTAAAGAAGAGGAAAGTGCCCGCTAAGGTTGCATGGTATTTTCCTATAATCCCTCGGATTGAGAGCTTGTATGCAAACAAAAAGCATGCAAAGATGATGCGATGGCACGACGAAGACCATAAGAAGGATGGGTTGATAAGGCACATTGCCGATGGATCTCAATGGAGAAAGATAGATAGAAAGTACAAAAGGTTTGCATGCGAGATTAGGAATGTAAGGTTTGGGCTAAGCACAGACGGGATGAATCCATTCAGCGATATGAGCAGTCGACATAGCACGTGGCCAGTGACAATTGTCATCTACAACCTTCCTTCATGGTTGTGCATGAAGCGCAAGTATATAATGATGCCACTTCTAATCCAAGGGCCCAAGCAACCTGGCAACGATATCGATGTCTACTTCAGGCCATTGGTAGATGATCTTAAGTTACTATGGGACTGGGGTGTGCAGATGTGGGATACATACAAAAGAGAGTACTTCACCTTAAGGGCAATGTTGTTCGTTACCATTCAAGATTACCCTGCGGCTGGCAACACATCCGGCCAAACAGTGAAAGGTGGTTGTGCATGTGTGCAGTGCATGCGGGACACAGCAAGCAGGTGGCTGAGGTACTCAGGAAAGACTGTGTACATGTGTCATCGGAGGTTTCTTCCTGCCGGCCACCCGTATCGTAGCAATAGAAGAGATTTCGATGGCACAATGGAGAAGGGGACAGCTCCAATACACCGTACAGGCAGAGATATTTTTGAAGAGGTAAAAGATATAGAATGTATATTTGGTAAGGCGCATGGCAATAGAAACGCGGTGGGCAAGACTGGTGAGAAGCCTCTTTGGAAGAAGAAATCTATCTTTTGGGAACTACCGTATTGGAAAGATTTGGATGTTCGTCACGCAATCGACGTGATGCACGTTGAGAAAAATGTGTGCGAGAGTTTGATGGGAGTCCTACTAAACATACCTGGCAAGACAAAGGATACGTTGAAAGCCTGGAGAGACCTCGTAGACATGAACATCAGGCTCGAGCTACATCCTCAAGAACGTTCCAATGGCCGCTAGTACCTCCCTCCCGCATGCTACACACTAAGTGCCGCCGAGAAAATAAGCCTATTGGAGTGCCTACAGAGTGTCCGAGTCCCATCTGGATACTCTGCGAACATTAAAAGACTTGTTAACATGAAAGAGAAGAAAATAGTAGGCATGAAGTCACATGATTGCCATGTGCTGATGACACAGCTGCTCCCTGTTGCAATTAGAGGCATCTTGCCAGACAACGTTCGCAACCCAATCATAAAATTGTGCTCGTTCTTCAACGCTATATATCAGAAGGTGATCGATCCAAGTACACTAGACAAGCTCCAAGCAGATGCAATCATTACCCTTTGTCAACTCGAGAAGTGTTTTCCACCATCATTTTTCGATATAATGCTTCACCTTGTGTCACATATCGTGAAAGAGATAAAGATTCTTGGCCCAGTGTACCTGCATAACATGTGGGCTTTCGAGAGGTTTATGGGGATCATAAAGAAGTATGTGCGTAACAGAGCTCGACCGAAAGGCAGTATCGTAGAGGGTTATGCAACAGAGGAGGTGGTTGATTTTTGTATCGACTACATGGATCTGCATCCCATTCGTGTGCCGATGTCTCGACACGAGGACAGGTTACTAGGGAAAGGGACATTAGGGCATAAAGCAATATTTGCTCCTAGCCTTGCAACATTAAGGCAAGCACATTTCGCAGTGCTCCAGCAGTCGGCCTTAGTGGCTCCATTTGTTGATGTGCATTACAACACACTCCGTACCGAGAACCCTGGCAAATCAGAGGCATGGATTGGTAAGCAGCATAGGCTAAATTTCGGTGATTGGTTACAGAAGCATATTATGGCTATAAATACTGATAGTGACCAGTTGTATGTTTTGTCGCGAGGGCCTGCGAGCACAATTCATTCATTCCAAGGGTATGACATTAATGGTTATACATTTTACACGAGAACACAGGATGCCAAGAGCTCGTATCAAAACAGTGGTGTCCGCATAGACGCCTTCGACAGTAATGGTGTAAAACAAACGTACTATGGCTATATAGAGGCAATCTAGGAGCTTGAATATGGACCGCTCAAGGTACCACTTTTCCAGTGTCAATGGGTCAAAATTCCAAGTGGTTTGAAGATTGATAAGTACAGAATGTTCCTTGTGGACCTAAACAATGTGGGTTATCAAGACGAACCATTTGTGCTCGCAAACTCCGTAACACAAGTATTCTATGTGAAAGACCCTTCGTCGGTGACTGATCGTCACGTGGCTCTCCATGGAAAGCGGAGCATTATTGGAGTTGAGAATATCATTGACGAGGAAGGCTATGATCAAATCGATGAGCTACCACCTTTCGCGAAGGATATAGAAGAAGGTGAAGAAAGTCAAGACGACGAAGACGAAGACGAAGACGAAGACGAGGAGGAAGCCCCATATGTTCGCAGTGATCATGAGGAAGGAGTAATTGTGATCGACTTAGAAGTTGGAAATTGATTGTAATAGACATGAACAAACCAATCTTGGAACTCGAAACCTGTCGTCTTTTTTTACAATTTTATACTACTTACAACCTGCCGTCTTTTCACTTATTGGATGATTTTCACTAGATATTCCCAATATAAATAAATAGAAAATCAAGAACTAAGGCATAAAACGATAAAATCTTTAACCAATCTCCTCTGTTTCGGTAAAAACCCCATAAGCGAAGGGCTAAACTAAAGTGGAGAATAGCCGAAAAAAGTTAAATTCCCCATAAAAATTGGATTGTACAATGCATATGGTTTCCTGCAATTTTATAGTTCTCCCTAATCAAACCTGGGTTAATGGGTAATAGGTGCCAGTTCTTAATAGGAACCGGTACCTATTACCCCTAATAGGTGTCGGTTCGTATTAGGAACCGACACCGATTACCAAATATAGGTACCGACTTTTAATATACAACCGGCACCTATTTGTCCGCTATATATATCGTCCGATCCAGCGCCGCCATCACCATTGCCATAGCTTCCTGGGTCCAGCGCTGCCGCCATCTCCATCCCCTCCAGCGCCGCCAGCGCCATAGCTTCCTGGGTCCAGCGCCGCTGCCATCGCCATCCCCTCTAGCGCCACCAGCGCCACCGCCCGCCCGCCCATCACTCCAGCGCCACCGCCCGCCTGCCCGTCCAGTGCCGCCCGCGCCACCGCCGTCGTCGACCTCCAGCTCCTGGAGCCGTGCTCTCCAGCACCTCCGCCGACGATGTCCTCCACCGCCGTCCAGCGCCTGGAGCTGTCCCCTCCTCCCGGATCCCCCTAGTCCAGTGGCCGCCGGCGATGCCGCCCCATGATCTGCTCCGCCGGCCCCTCGGCCCTTTGATCTCCTCCACCCCGAGATCTGGTACTGGATCATTAGTGAGATGCTCTTGGTGTACTATTTTTATTGGGTAGTGAGCCCATTCTTCGGTGTCATGTACGATTACATCCGGTTGGAGGGTCCTTCTTCGTCGTCGCGAGATCCCACGACGACGCGAGGTCGATGAACTAGCTCATACATTGGCTAGCTAAGTAGGGCTAGTAGCTAGAGAGTGTGTATTTGAATCAGGGTTAGATTAGATTATTAGCTAGGAATTCAAGATTAGTACGGCAAGTTTCGAAATATTTCAGAAAGAAAATTTTTTGATATTTGAAAATTTTTTGACCAAAATTGAATATATTCTTTTAAACTTCACTAGAAAAATGATTTTATTTGGGTGAAATAGTTTTCTTGGGGGAGGGAGAGTTGCAGAATTCCTAAATTTTGATTGTATCAGTGTTAGGAAGTTGGATGTGGAGATTAAGGACGAGAAGCTTCTCTCCGAGAATCCTGTGGAAGTTGTGCACACATCTGATGCTGGTAAGGTTGACCACTTGCCAAAAATTCCATCACAACAAGAACAGGCTAAACCTCCAGAAGGTCTTCCTCGGTAATTTCCAGATAACTGCATTATGCCATTAAACAATAATTTCGTAGAGGGTTTATTTTTGACATATTAATTCTAAAAGGTTTAAATAATAAAGAAGTTCACTAAATTTTCATCTCATGCTTGCTGTTGTTTATATCAAACGCGCCCTTAATGCTATGGAGTGTACATCCCTCAAACACCTTGTGTATCTGCAATCCTCCCTTCAGCTTCCTTTTTGCTTTTAGTCATTCTACATGTATCTTGACAATAGGCCTGCCTTAACCTCCTTAACCTCCTTTAGTTTTTCATTAGAAAATGTCACGGGAAGAAGATAATAATAGGCCTGCAAATTCTGGACAAAGCGATGGTGGTAATGTTAGCCCAAGTGTCTTTCTAAACATAAACCAGCCCGGTGATAATCACGATAACATGGAGGTAAATTCGCCCATCTGAAACAAACAAAATTTTAAATTAGGTTAATTTATACCGTTCGCCCATACGAGGGCTGACTAATTTATACCGTTCTTTAAAGGAGGTTAATCCTTCCGCCACTGTGAACTCTGGGGACACTGGCACTTCATCGTCAAGAAGGAGTAGAGGTCCAACCAGGATGCCCTCGGGCCTTTACACTATCACAGCGTTAGATCCAGATGGGAACCCTGTAGCTCCCGCATCAGTACTCACCCCATATTCCAATGCTATAGGCGCCATCGTGAAGGATGACATCCCAATAAAGTACCGATACTGGAAGACCAGTGATCCAGATCAATTGGAGTGGAAGATACCAGACAGAGACAAGGACCTTGCGTGGGACAAGTTGAAGCGGACATTCCAGTTCCCCACAGGTTCAGAACAAGTCGCAAAGCGGAGGGCCCTTGAGAGGATGAGCATCAGCTTCAGGTCAAGGTAGACCTTACCAAAAAGTTTGTGAAGCGGGGGCTGACACCCAATTTTGAAGATCCCAATTATCAAAGGTGTCGCCTTTTCTGGGATGACTTTGTGGCGTACAGAACGTCAGATGAGGTAAAGGAGGTTAGCGAAAGGAACCAGGCCAATGCGGCCAAAAACCTGTACCCTCATCGTCTCGGCCATAGCGGATATGCTCAGAACGTAGACAAATGGCAAGCGAGGGAAGATGAGCTGTTGGAAAAGGGAATCGAGTTCAAGACAAAGGACTGGTGCCAACGAGGCAAGAATTACCAATATGCCCGAGGGGCAACACTCTCGGATACAGGCGAGTTGGTACACAAGGGTCCCCAATTGCAAGAACTGTCACGAAGGCTCCATGACGCCCATCAGAAGTCTTTCGAGGGTACTTTTGTTCCGAACCGGGAGAAAGATGAGCTGACACTTGCTTTATAGAACGCTGAGCATCCGAGACGCACAAGAGGAGTAGGCCTAGTGCCATGGAGTTAAGGTTTTCCTGAAGACAGACATAGGTACTGGTCTCGAAGTTATAGAAATTCCATGGACCAGTCAGAAGAGATAAGACAACTGAAGGAACGAATGGTGAGGATGGAGGCACTGCTAATGGCGGTGGGCCTCGAAAGGCAGGATGGGGGTGATGCTGATGCTGGCCGTGTAACCAGTCCAGCTGGAAGGAAAAGCAGTTGCGCTTCAACTGAGGTTCATCATGAATCGGACATGGCTCGTCACCCTGTGGACGCCATCACTGTACGTACTGCATGTAGGCTGCATGTGTGTTAACATCAGAATTTGGTAAGCCCCAAAGTCCTCATCGGCCCAGGATCCATATCGGTTCAAGGTTGGTATCGGCCTAGAGTCTTATATCGGCCGATGGGGTTTTTTTTAAAATCAGCCACCAACAGCAGTCGGATTCTTGTTAGATTCGGGAAGATCTTATCCAGAGAAGACCGAGTCCAAGAAGGATGCGGCTTGTATCTATTAATTAGGATAAGTCTGTTAGTTTCCTTTTTATCTTTAGGAAAGGATGTTAGTGTCTGATACGGACTTTATCTGTTTCCTTTTATCTTTAGGAAAGTTTGAGTCGTATTCTGTTAGGATCTTTGTTAGTCTATGGGTATAAATATGTAAGCCCAAGGTTCATGTAAAATCATCTTACGATCAATACAACTTCGACGCATCGCCAACCTTTACTTTTCGTCTTCTTCGGCGAGTTCATGCCCTTCACACAAGGGGTAAGTCTCGTTATGGCTGCCTGCGCTGTCGGGGCTAGGGCTTCGATGTTCTGATCTCGTCAACGTAAGCACCTACTATCATATATCTTAGTCAATCTGGTTCGGCTTCTCGATTTAGTCTTATCGGCCGAGATTCGCTTTAGGGTTTATGCCGGTATCAACTAATTCGCCTTGTTAGATTAGATTGGCTAAGGTATCCACCACTCTGAAAATCAGTCAAGGGCTTGATTGTCTAGGTCTTGTGTTTCTTTTCATACTTAGTGCTACATCAGTTCGGTTTGGCCTACTAAGTCATGATTAGAACCGTAATCTCTAGCTTGCTTGTTGGCTGCCAATAAGGGTTTCATCAGGGTTTCAGCAGATGAGTTATCTGGATGTTGCATCGGCCCAAGAGTTTTACATATAGATTGGATTTGGCCGATGACAACAGAGTATTTATCGTTTATCTGCTTGTTGAGAGTTTATGCCATCGGACCTCTGGCCGATGTCTGCTTTAATCTTCAAATTAATATTTATTTTATATTTGGATTATGCTATATCACATTGCTATATCATCATGTTATCGTCAGCCGATCACCTCCACATAAATGTTTGCTTAGTACACGGCCGATGGTTCGAAACCCTAACTGCATCGGCTGGTATCGACATCGGCTAGAACTGCGCCATCAGCTCATCAGCCGATCGACTGTTTTCGCCCTATCGGCTCATCGGCCGATAGGCCGATACGTTATATGTTCTACTGTTTTGCATATCTTGTCAGTGGCAGGATCAAACTGACTGGCACGCCCGCGCTTCATCAATTTTAGGACCTACACTGGAGCTAAGCAGATCTCTCAGGCCTTCGTGTGTCCGTGCGCTGGGTTCACATCGGCGGTATGGATTCGACGTCAACAATGTGCCAGTTCAAAACCTCACTATAGAGGTGGCACGTGGTATGGCACATCCTGTAGTGGAGGGGGGAAGGATACACGGTAATCCGATACCAACTGGCTATTCAAGGGTTGAAGTGGAGGACGTGTCGCGCAGATACAGGGCTTTTCAGCTTGAGTTTGCTCCAGAGGAGGGGGTGAACACTCTTGGAGAAGCTGTCCACAACATTATACTGTGGTGCAAGCTTTTCATTGTCTTTCCTTCAGGAGATGGTGATGACGAGCCAAGCGATGGTGGGTCTAGCTCTGAAGGACTTGCTGTCTCCCCCTGAAGGATGTCAACTCTACCACCGTTGCCACGTAAGAGCCCGTCTCCTCAACCGGCACAACAATCTCCTCTAAAGGTAGCACATCAGAGCTTATCTTCTTTGGACCAGCCAAAAAAGAGGCGGCGCCTGATTAAAACTTAAAAAATGTCTGAACCACCATCTACGAAGAAGACAAAGAAGGCTGTATTTCCTAATATGTCGGAGCCTTGCTTGAATGAAAAAAATGAGATGGGTGAGAGCATATTATCCGAACCTAGACGTAAAGCAGACAAAACAAAGGAGCCGACAAATCCGAAAGTGCCAGTAGCAGTACAGGACCACTTCCTTCGCATGGCAAGGCCACCAGCCCCGAAGAAACCTATTTCAGACTTCCAACGCACGGTCAGGAAAAAAAATTACAAGCATTTTCCAAGGAAGAGTTCGCGAAAGATAAGGCCAAGAAGATTGAGCAAGAATTTTTAGAAGGTGCAGGGCTGAAGAGTTTGTCTGATGTGGACAATATTGCGAAGGCCCCGTTGGCAGCTAAGTTCAAGTTCGGTGATCCCTTGACTACCAATGAATATCGCAATGTCATTGCCAATTGTACTCAGATGAGAAGGATGGAAGAGTGGTACTTACAGATGGCAAAGGAAGGTAAGGAGACGTTCGCTGTTTTTTACAGGGACGAGGACTTTCATCACGAGGATGGTATAATTTGGGTCCCATTTGAAGAACTATTTCAACTATACAATCTGAGAGAGCTAGACGTATCGCTACTTCAGTTATGGGCATTGTAAGCATACTTGACCCCTCGCTAGTTTTTTTAAGCTGATATCCTCGTTGATGTCTAACTTGATTTTTTATGCAGAATGGGGACGCTTGAATGTAGAGCAACCCATAACAAGTAGGATTCCTCGATCCAGCGGTTGTCAATTCCACTAAGATTCATGAAGGCCCGCAGTCCCAGAAAATGGTGCTGGACTACCTGTACAACTCCTTTGTCAAGCTTCAGGACACGGATATGATCCTTTTGCCCTACCACTTTAGGTAAGTGTGGCATTTATCGTTGTACCTCGCATTAGTACATAAAGATATTAATTGCTCTCTCCCTTTGTATGTAGGCCACCTCACTGGATCCTTCTTGCGATCCATTTAAACGATTCCAAGATTGTTGTCATGGATGGTTTGAGAAAACTGCGAGAAGTTTTTCAATCTGTCATTGACATCCTAAATAAGGCACTTCTGAAGTATAAGAAGAAGTGTGTTCGACACGCTCCATGTGCAAATACATTCCGGGTTTGCTGCCACCCCTGGTGCTCACGCCAGGATCAGGGCACGAGCACATGTGGGTTCTACGTGATGAAATTTATGTGGCTTTTCATGGACGACAACAACTGGAACATTACGGATTCTGAGGTTCGCCAATTTTGTGTAGACGTAAATACACATTTCTAAACACATAGTACTGTTGGCGTAGAATTTCGACCCGCCTAACAAGAAAGCGGGTTCCACGTTTCCACGGCGGCCTGGGAGGTTTGCTTAACTCCAGTGTAGGTCCAATGGCTTGCCTAGGTGCGTGTAGGGCGTGCTAGTTGATTTGATCTGCAATCAACAAGAATAAACAAGTAAACCATGTGAGAAACGATGGCCGATCGGCCGATAGGCCGATGTTGCATCGTGGAGGCCTGGCCGATAGGGCAAAGCTATATCGGCTTACTTGAGGTAATAATGTGATGGAACTGATAAAACAGATCTAATCCCATCGGCCCCTGTTAATATGCGTATAACAATTTAATGGAATCGGCCGATGAGGGTTGCATAAAGATAAATACACTAGCTAATACTCTAGTGCGAACTTATACAAGCCAATCGGTCAGTATAAATACACCAATCACAGAGGGATCCTGAGAATACCCTGTAACCAATCTATTTATATTCACCAATCCGCCTGCATAAGTGGCAAATACATGCAAAAACATAGATGATTACATGCATTAGGTAAGACCGGCTGAAACCCCGGTTCTATCCTTAATCACGATCGAAAAACAGGCTTTGAGTTAATCCTCGAAACACGACTAAGATCGATAGCAACTCAGAGTGTAGATCGAGAATTAACACAAAGAAAATCGAGTCGTCGATCGCTTTTGAGGATGGTAGATGCCTTAGATAATCTAGACGAGCAAGCTAATTCGACCATCGTCGGCAATAAACCCTAAAGCGAGTTAGCCGCTGGCGAGATAGAACTAGAAAGCCACATCAAGATTAGCTAACACACGATAGACGACGATCACATCGCCAGGGCTTAACGTGCCTAAAGCGACACGCTAGCCCCGACGATGTAGATCATTGGGTATGAGTTCTTACCTCTGCTCTGGGGAAGCAAGAACTCACTGGGAATTAACCTCTTGCGAGGATTGGCGATGCGCTGAAGGTAGATTAAACTTGATTGATTGTGTGATTGATTGAGAGAATCTCTATGTAGAAACTACTGGGATATGTATACCCGAGATTACAACATGGTCCTTGTAGGACACGATCTTATCTCTAATTAACAAACAAGTCTTTGCGGCAGACTCTTGCCAAAAATTAGATCTAAACCTACTTAATTTACAAGATACAATTGCCTAAAATCGAGCCTTATCTCTATTTGGCAACGACCTTGAAGTTTATCTTGAGCCCAGACCAAGCCCACGCTGACTCTATCAACTTCCAGCCTCTATCGGCCGATGACCATATTGAATCCGTATCGGCCGATACGCTCTTCCTGGTAGCACCTCTCCCAGTCCGATACGCTTCCCGAGTCCGATACGAGACTTGGTCTGACTCCAATCCAGCCCTTCTCTCCGCGTCGGTTTCCTCTTCCCTCTTCGGGCCGATTACGAAAATCTGCTGTTAACACATGCCCCCCAATTCCGCTTCATTATATAATGTGGCGGAATTAGCTCCGAAGAACCCATCGACTTCTTCGCTAGGGTTTGTCTGAAAACCGCGCAGATCCAGGCTCATAACTTCTCGCCGCCGATTTCCTTGCGCAATTCCTTGTCCAGCCTCCTGCGCCTCGCAATTTCGGCGACTCCCCGGCGTCTCCCTGGTACTGACCCCTTCAACAGCGACCTCCTCAACAACAACAATGGCTTCCGCTCCGCTCTACGCTTCCGAGGTCCCCGCGGTGAGTCAATCCTTTCTGAATCTACATTTTCATTTTCTCGCCGATTTCTTCAAACTAGGGTTTCTGCTTTTGCCCCCCGGGTCATTACCTTATATCACTGTTCATATGCCGTAGGTCTTCAAAAATCAAATCTTAATCCCTACCAACGACAAATCCCACCGGTTCCTTTTAGGCCCCATGGGCAACTGCGACCCAACCTGGCTGATAAACGCAGAGACCAACAGAGTTCCTTTTAAACAAGCCAAACCCAATGTTTCTTCTTGGAAGCACACATTCAGATCCTGGCCGTCAAAGCTCAATGGTTACAGAACCTGGCACAAGAGGATTGCTGCAACTAAGCAGGTTCACTGGGACGAAATAGGAATCGGCCAATGCATCACTCTATCCCTGGCCGATACCAAGAAAAATGAACCACTTATGTTAGCGGCCACCTTTTCTGGTCTAGCACCTTGAACGCTTTCCTGTTCCGGCAAGGTCCGATGACCCCAACGCTGATTGATGTCAAGCTGCTGACAGGATTAGACATCCAATCTGAGATCAACCCCTTCAGTCTCCTAACAAACAGCAACCATAAGTTGAAAACCAAGAAGATCGGAGGCTGGTTTGGGTACATTTCTGAGCATATGGAACAAGGATCAGTCTCAGAGAGGGAACACGTGGCCTTCCTGACACTATGGTTGGAAAGATTTGTTTTCTGTGGATCAAGCTGCGGCCCCACTCTAAACTGTCAATATTTGGCTCAAGCTCTGGTTGATAAGAAACAAATCCCCCTTAGCCGATATCACCTGGGAGCTATCTATCGGCTACTTCATATTGCCACTCAAGATCTGATGCTGAAGCAAACTGTGGCGCATGGAGGACCATGGTGGTTTATCCAACTTTGGTTAACTATCCATACCAACACCATAGTCGATCGGCCTCCACTATCGGACTCTTGCTTCCCATCGAAGTACGCCGATCACGAAGATCCCAGAACTAGAAGGTGCATGTCTTTTGGAGAAGCCGCCTCTGTCTATCCTGGAGCAGATCAATCGGCCGAAGACATGTCCACATGGTTCATCTGATTCTACACCGGCCCCCCATCAATTAAGATGGACATGTTCATCTACACTTCAGACCAGGATTTTGAACTCCCTGACGATCTCCACTTGGACCTGGTGAATGATGACATGGAGTCACGGGAATCGTTTATGATTGGCATCACCCCATGCCTGCTCCCAGTAGGCATATTCCAAGGAAGAAGCACCAGCCTGTCCTATGAATTCTACAATCCCATGGTGGCTGCTAGACAGTGCGGGCTTGGACAACTCCCCATCAACTTATACTTCCATAAACTCCTAGAGAGTAGAGGCACGGTCTCATCAGCGCTGATCATGAGTAAAGCACTGGATATTGAAACCCCAAACCTAGGTGACTGCGACCAATTGCATCTAAGCGCCTTCATCCACATCAGCTTCCAAGCATGGTGGCAAGCATGGGCTGCTCATATCTTTCACCAATCGGCCAGATTTTATCTAACAGAGCTTATCCAGGATATCAGCCCTCAAGTCCCTGACGGCCCGATTCCATCCGTGAGTAATAGTGGACAGAAAATTTCTTATGCTCAAGCCGTGGCTCCATCAGGATCAACTATTCTGGAGTCAATCATCAGCCTTACTGCCCCAAAGGTATCATTGCTGCTCCAAGGGCCGATAGCTAAAGAAACCACCAAAAGGAAGGCGTCGGCACGGGACAAACCCCAAAAACCTGTGAAAAAGTCCAAGGTTGTCGACCAGGCCGATCCTGTCCAATTAGACCCCTCCATGGAAGAATTTCTGGATGACCAAGTAATGGAGGAAGAAGTCGATGCAGCTGCCGCCGATGCACCTGAAGAAGAAAATCCATAGGCCGAGACTACTAAGGAACCATCGGCCAAGACCACCGCAATCCCACCGGCCGATGACCAGGGCAACACCACCCAGACAAGGAAAACCAGGCATGCAATCCGCAAGGTAACACATTTCCTTTGTTGAATTTATGTAATCTCCTTCTGTTGGTATGTTACACCTCAATCCCTTGCAGGTTCTTGCATCGTCTTTGTTGAAGGAACGAACTCAATCGGCCCCTTTAGCAAGAACTAAGAAGGCAACCTTGCAAAGGCACGAACGAGCCAAGGCCCGATTGAGGACACCATCTTCTTCTCCACCACCCTCTCCGATTGCTTCAGTAGGAGTTAATCTTTATATTACTCCTCTGGTGACACAGATCTGATCATCATTTTCTTGCCTTTCTTTAGCCACGAGCTCCATCACCTGCACCGCATCGGCCAACCCCCTCGCCTACTGTTCCAAGACAACAAAAGGAAACCAGATCACTTTGATTCCTTTGTGAATTCCTTGTCTAACTAAGCTAACCATGCCCTATATTGATGTTTGCAGAACTTAGCCGATATGTTCTCTTTTGATATCGGCCAATTTCTTGATGACGAGGACAAGGAGCCACCCATCATAGCCAAGGCGTTGATTTCTGACGAACTGAAGGACCGGCTGTCCGATATTGCCAATCGGCTGGAGTCATCACTGGAGTTCTTGGTGGAGGATTGCACTCCCATCAGAGTCAGGGTACAAGAAATTCAAGATCAACTGCCTGAAGACCTGATGGAGACCTTGACACCGGCCATCTTCTTGGAACAATACCAATTCAAGCTTCATAAGGCAAAAGAAAGACTCGCGGAGCGACGGGAACGTGAAAGACTGGAATCGGCCCTATCCGCCAGCAAAGCTCAAGTCAATTCTGACAAAACCAGATTGGATGAGCTGGCTGTTGAGCCGATTGTCTTGAAGAACAGACTTGAAGAACTCCGCCGCCTTGAAGCAGACATAGTATCGAAGCTAGAAGCCACGCGCAAAGAAATCCAAGAAGTTAAAGCCGGAATAGCTGCATCACCCAAGGCCATAGAAGACCAGACGGCAAAGCTGAAGGCATCGGCCAAGTACCTTGCAACCTTGAGCAAATCCTTAAAGCCGATTCTAGGGTCGATGGCCGATGATGCCCAAGCCGTAGAAGATATTGATCAAATCCGCCGTAGAGCCATTGCAGCTATTGCAAACTTTATAGGGTGATGTAATATATTTTGTGTCCTTCTTGTAGATAGATATCCTCCTATTGTAATTAATCTCATCGGCCAATCAGCCGAATTTGATCTGAACAACACTGAAGAAGGCCAAGCTTGAAAAATTTAAATCTCATCTGCCAAGCAGCCGAATTTGATCTGAACAACCCTAAAGAAGTCCAAGCTTGAAAAATTTAAAACTTGAATCCTTGGATCAATCCAACAAACTTGAAGAATCATGAAGAATAAAACTTGAAAAATGTCGCGCTTGTATATATATATGCCCCCCAAATTTTAGAAGATGAGGGCTCATGTTGTAAAATTTGAATTAAGGACGATAGTATATATCGGCCATCTAAAGACGATGCATAGTACATCGGCTGCGATCATAAATCGGCTGGAAGACCGATCATGAGTCGATCCATACGCTTGGATAATATCTCTTTAAGTATTTGCCATTAAGAGCTCTGCCATAAACTTCTCCATCTAATCCTCTGAGCAAATAAGCATTACGGGGAACACATCGATGAATCTGAAAAGGACCTTCCCAATTAGGTGACCACTTGCCGAATTTATTATCTCTGGAACCAATCGGCATTATTAATTTCCAAACAAGATCCCCTTCCTCAAACGACTTGGCAACAACCCTTTTATTATAATGACGAGCAATAAACCACTCGGCGGATCGAATCCCCGAAACAGGAGTAGGGTATTACCTCTCGTTGAGAGGGCCTGAACCTGTCTAAACCTCTTTGCATACTAACCCATTGTGTTTTGCGTTTGACTGCTACCCCCAGATTCTTATTGCCGAAACCAAGTTTCGACAGGAACTAAAGATATCTTTAGTCCCGGTTGATTCCACCAACCAGGACTAAAGATCCCGACTATAAATAGCTGTGCTCATCGTCTTCTCCGGATTTACGCTTAGCCGTTTCATTCTCAACGCCGATCGTCCGCCTTTGCCGCCGCCGTCGTCTTCGTCATCTCCACCGCCGTACGTCATCGCCGACCTCACCGCGCCACCCGACCGTGGTTTGCGCCGATCTCTCCCCTGTCGATCTATGTCTCGTTTCCCTCGATCTCTCTCGATCGCATCTGCACGCGGCCGCCGCCGCCATGCAAGCGGCTGCCACTCCCTGCGCCACTTCGCACCGCAGCCGGCACGCCGCTGCGCCGTCGCCAACTCGCGCCACCCCACCGCCACCCCGCGCCACCGCCGCCGCCACCNCCACCGCTGCCACCCCGCGCCACCACGACCGCCACCCCGCATCACCGCCGCCGCCACCCCACGCTATGTGAGCGGTAGAACATGAACGAACGTGGATGATAGATCAATAGAACGTGAACGATAGAACGTGAACGAACGTGAATGATATATAGAACGATAGAACGAACGTGACCGAACGATAGAACGAACGACCAAACAAACGATAGAACGAACGACCGAACGAATGATAGAACGATAGAACGAATGACCAAACGAACGATAGAACGATAGAACGAACGAACGAACGAACAATAGAACGAACGAACGAATGATAGAACGATAGAACGAACGACCGAACGAACGATAAAACGATAGAACGAACGAACGAACGAATGAATGAACGAACGAACGATAGAATGTGGAGGTCGTGTGGGTACCCGGTACGCATATTCTCCACAGCCATGTGTATATTTCCTCTGTCTTTATTCATTCATATGTATGTATGGAACAAATTGTATCAATGTGAGCCAACTAAAAGGAGGACTAACTTAATGGTTCAAATAAAATACATTTATTGCAGTAATAGTTCTTTAGATCACCCATATCACACATAGATCACTATAGATCACCCATATCACACGATAGAACGTGACCGAGATATGCAGATCTGCATATATGTTTTCAATGCAGATATGCAAGCATGATGTGTAGATTAATCATAGATGTACCACATTGTTTGCAACAGATTAATCATAGATGTGTTTTCAATCATAGATGTACCAGATTAATCATAGCTGTGTTTTCATAACGTTTTGTTTGCAAGTTTTCATGTTTTCACGTGGATACACTGAATATAATATTGCACATCTTTTTACATTTTCCAATAGTGATTTAATTTTTTTTCCAATTTTTTTTCTAATAGCTGCTGACCACCGTCGTCGCTCAAGCTTAAGTGGCCCCAATAACTCCAAGCAAAACTAAGGCAAGTTTCATTACTTCCCTGGTGCATATATATATATATGACATATGCACGTAGGTTGCATGTATAGCAATTAATTAACTGGTCATCATACGTATTTCTCAACAATGTCAATATATGTATAACAATATACTCTTAGTTGATGTGTACTAGTTAATGTTACGAACAGATGGCAGATCGCGATGATGAACAGATCCTCATGGACGAGATCGCAGAGGGCAGCAGCCAATATTGGGCGTATGAGTAGCCAGAGGACCCCAACCAATACCTAAACGAGGAGGGAAACGAGGGCACAAACCAAGAGGAAAGTGAAAGGCAACCGGCCGTTGGAGAGAAGAGGGCACGCAGACAACGAAGTGCCGCGAGGAAGCTAGAGGGCAGGCACATTATTAGTGAAGTGGCCCCAGATGGTAAACCAGTAGCCCCAGTCGGTATACTACGGAAGTTTGCGGGACACAGTGGTTGGGTCGTGAGGGATCACGTGCCCATTAGCACAGTGCACTAGCGTCAATCAAGGTCAGCAGAGGATGACGAAAGTTATCTTCCAGATACAGAGAAAGCTATGTTGTGGACCACCATGCTTGATACCTTCACGGTCCCTAAGGCAGATCAGCCAAGATTGAAAGAATGGACGATGAAGAAAATGGCTAAACAATTCCAGAAGTACAAGTCATCTTTGTCCTGAAGGGTCTGACACCTGATTTCGACAAATTAACCAAGCTGAGGGATCATTGGTATGCGTTTGTCGCATACAAGACCTCCAAGCATGGGCAAACGCAAATAGCAAAGAATAAAGCCAATGCCGCTAAGAAGCAATACCATCACCGGCTAGGGTCAGGTGGCTATAAGAAGGCAATCCCCAAGTGGGATAAACTGGAAGCCGGGTTGATAGAAAAGGGTATTGAGCCGGCCACAACGAACTGGCCTGAATGTTCCAGAAATTGGTACTATGCTCATGGTGGAACGCTCGATCCCACTGATGGCTCCCTTGTATTCAGCGATGCGATCCGCGAAGCAGCTAGCCGACTTACGAAAGCAATGCAGGAGTCTACTCAGGGAACATTCCAGCCTGATACAGAGAAGGACGAGCTCTCGCACTACAAAATCCCGAGCATCTAGGACGAACACGAGGAAAAAGCGTGGTTGCTTGGAAATACGGATTTCAAGAGGACAGCCACACTTACAAGAGTTGGATGAGGAGCAAGAGGGATATCGAGGGAAAATTAAGATATCTCGAGGAGAGGGTCGCCCTGTAGGACATAAGGATGCAAGAGGAGGTTGAACGACGGGTGGACCAAGGCCTGGCGGAACGACAGAGCCAGCAGACGGTGCAACCGTATGTCCCTCCAGTCATGGTGAGTCCCTCAGGCAATCGCAGCAGCTGTGCTTCTACAGGGCAAGCAGGAGAATAGGGCATAGAAGGTGCAGCAGGGCCAGCTCACGACGACCCATCATACCCCTAGATGAAATCAGGCGACGGACACCTTGTGAGCTGCACAATCCCTTCAAGAACATATCACTCAAGGTATGTTCATAGTTTTATGATATATGTCTTGTAAATTGCAAAAGGTGGTGCATGCATCTGGTAATTACTAAGTAACCTTGATTCTCGTGAAGGTGGCGTCAGGCATGGCCATACCAGTGGACCCTTCAGGGTCATATCATTGCAGACCGATTCCACCTGGGTACTCAAAGGTGGAGGTTGAATTGGTGGGACGAGGGTTCGAGGATCTCGAGCTGGACATCCCCGGAGGAGACGGGGAGACGAAACTAGGAGACACAGCCCACGCCATTATACTATGGTGCAAGCGGTACATCGTGTTTCCCGGGCGAGCAGCGGCGTCTTCTCCTCCGTCTCCTCCGCCTGCACCCTCTCCTCCGCCTGCACCGGCTCCTCCACCACAGTCTCCTCCGCCTACAACCTCTCCTTCGCCTGCACCGGCTCCTCCACCTCCGCCTCCTCCGCCTTCAAGACCTAAAATGTCGTGCCCACTTTGTCCCGCGCCGTCAAAGTCCACACCACAAAGAAAGAAGCCAAGACTTGACGAGCCAAAACTCCCCGCTCTCAAGAAAAGGGCGCACGACTGCACTCCCGAGGAGAATGAGGAGGTCGTACGAGCAGAAGTGAAGGCGTTCTTCGAGGCACATAAACCACCAAAGAAGATTCCTATAGATCCGGCTGCTAAGAAGTTCTTTCAGAAGATGAGCGACCTGGTCAAGAGGGCTTTACTTTCGGATTATGACTGGTCGGTGACGAAGTGGTTTAAGAAACAAAGAGGAAAGACCAAAGAAGTGCCTTAGCTCGGAAAGCAACCAAAACAATCAGTTGAGCCGTTGCTACCACCCGGTGAAGAGGAACTGAGGCAATGGATGAAAGAGATGGGTCTGAATAGGATGCAACTGGTGGGAGACGCACCAATAACCATGGCGACAGAAGCCAATTTGAAATACAAATTTAAACTCGGTGAACCGCTTGTCAAGCCTGGTCAGGTGAACACTCTCTCTACACAAATACATCAATTCCATCAATGGTATATGAAACTTTCATCCAAAGGTAGAATGATGGTTGGAGCGAGGATAAGAAACACAGATTACTATCAAGGAAAAGATGTTCTGTGGATCAACTTCGAGAATGTATTCGATGTATACCAACTAGACGCTCTCGACGTCTCCATTCTCAGCTGCTGGGTTTTGTAAGTATCGTTTTAGCAAAATTTATTTTGTTACTTAGCTCCTTCTATGTACCATTCAATGGTTACACTGTGCCGATAAGACTGATGCAAATTCTTTTATCCTTTGTAGAATGGAGATTCAATCGTGCCGTAGGCAGGGGATTTACAATATTGGATTCATGGACCCCCGCAAAGTCAATGACGTAATGATACGGGACTTTGAGAAAGATACAGAGGACAATATTGTTCATTTTCTGGTGCAGCAGCATTATAAGACCTACATACTATTGACCTACAACATAGAGTGAGTTTTAACTGTCTTTCGAATTTGTACCAACTTCCTCCTCGTACTCATACCGTGACATATATATCGTCTGACGTAATTTGCAGATTTCACTGGGTCCTTTTCCTCTTCGACCTTGAACTATGCAAAGTCTATGTCTATGACTCAATGGATAAACCAGAGTCTACTTTCACCAAGATTTTTGAAGTGATAGACAGGTAATGCCATCTATTCAACTGTCATTAATTATGAACACTACTATTGCTACTATGCAGATCTCCGATATTTAATCATAGTTTCCAACTGTATATAGGGTATGGGCAAAGTTTCGTACATTGGTCCGCGGGGTTTGGAAAGAAAAACTTGATAGGAGGTTTAATTTTCCGGTGAGTACATGCTCCAAAACATATTGAATCATTAATTGGTTCTAGAAAAAATTAGTACATTAAATCTCTCGTCGTTTCTCCTTAAGTGTGCAAAACAAGAGCAGGGGAATAACTTGTGCGACTACTACGTCTGCGAATATACTCACGCACTTGTACACCAAATCAACAGTGACAAGAATCTGAAAGTACGTAAAAATTATTCATACATTATGTTCCGATTTCTTATTGACTTCATATACTTATATCTCAATTTTTTTCAAATGATAGATTATTTACATGAGGGAAAAACTATCCAACGAAGAATTTATCAAGGCTGTTCAAGAACAATTGATGGGATTTATCAATGAACAAATAATTGATCCCGCGAAAGAATTCCACTATGATGGAAGACCTATTGACCATCATCCCCATGTATAACATGTCTTAGGTTTCTCCGTAATATACAATAGAACATTATAATTAACGAAGGATTGTAATATATGTATATATTTAGATGTGCATACATGTACTTATGTGTGTGAGTATATTTCGGTAATATAAGTATATATTTACTTGAGTACATATATGTAGGAAATATATATATGTGTAAAACATGTATATATATATATGCATATTGCATATATATATGTATAAATACATATATTACATATATACACATATTATATATACATATATATTATGCATATATATATGTATTTATACATATATATATGCATAATATATAAACAAGCAGCTGGTAGAACCAGCAATTGTTTTTTTTCTAAAAAATATTAGTCCCAGTTGGTAACACCAACCGGGACTAAAGATGACTCTTTAGTCCCGGTTATTTCACCCAGGATTAAAGATGGGTATCTTTAGTCCCGGATTCGTAGTCCCGGTTGCATAACCGAGACTAGAGGGTGTTACGAACCGGGGTTAAAAACCCCTTCTCCACTAGTGTGCGCCTCACCGCGCGGTAGCTAGCTTCAAGAGTTCACTTCACTAAGGCTTTGTTCGTTTCCTGTGTTGGAACACGTACAGTGCGCACGGAAAACAGAACGATCCATTAGCGCATGATTAATTAAGTATTAGCTAATTTTTTTAAAAAAATGGATTAATTTGATTTTTTAAAGTAACTTTTATATATAAACTTTTTTACAAAAAAACACACCGTTTAATACCTTGAAAAGCGTGCGCGCAAAAAAAAAGAGTGATGAGTTGGGAAGATAAGGTGAAGAACAAAGCCTAAGTTCTCTTCACTTAGCCACCAATGCAAACCAATCATACCCACCCAATCATCAGGAGACGATCAAACGGTCATCACAAGCGCATCAAACTACAAAGCAACAGCTCACTGCTTTTAGAGAGGACGTACGCAGTTTTTTCATTGCAATGTACGAGTACTTTGTTACTCAAAAGAAAAGGACTAGTCTGCAATTTTCTCAGACCACACCTTTTTTTTTCTTTTTAAGAAAAAAGGAAGATAGCCCGTGCAAATACACATGCATTTGTTTTAAACTATGTTTGGAAAAACTTATTAAGGGTTACATACATTTGGATTATTTTAGTCAAGCTTCAAAAGTACGGCTTTTTCTAAAGTTTTGTTCATAGACGTTGCCTGATAACTTTTTTCAAGCTATTTGTTAACTTTATACTATATAATATTTAATTCATTCTTATGAGCAATTATCGACAATCTACTTCATCGTAAAAAACAAAAGCATGATTTGTCTAGAATTAAGGTCTAATTAAGTATAAATAAAAAAACCTTAAAAAATATTATTACTAATAAATGTATTTTATTTGTATCATCAAGCTAATCTCATCTAATTGTTTGATATTCGAGTAACTTGGATATACATTGATGTGAATCAATAAAGACAGAATACATATACATACTGGATACCCCTCTTATACTTGGGTTCGTGATGTATGAAAATACCATATACCTAAAGACATATGAAAAGATAATTCTTTGATTAGGGAAATACAACGGATAAAGAAAGAAATTAATTTTTCTGAATAGAATGTGTCAGAGTCCTAGTTGAAGAAGACAAGGTCTCCTTAGCCCGTATCCTGTTTTATTTTTTCGAGTTCTACTTATAGAGAAAGATGATGTTCGATATAAATACATAGACCCCCACGAAGGGAGGGGTATCGAGTTACATGCCATAGCCAATGCCACATCAAGATACAATCCGGAGGAGACCTAATCCCTAGTCGCCAAGTAGATCTTGTCGGGCTATTCTCGACGGGTTCTAATTGGCGAATTAGATTAGCCATTCAATCCCTCATTGTAATCCGTGTGATATTCCCATCCATATATACATATAAATTGGAGTAGGGTTACTACTCGATCTTGAGAGCCTGAACCAGTATAAACCCATGTTCCTTGTCGTCTAGATATAATCTTGCGTATATCTTGGTTCCGATGATCCTTATACTCTACAAATACCATGGTCGGTGTATAGCCTTTTGACAATTATATGTGGGATTTGTATTGTTTTTTAGTAAATCATAAAATTTAAATTTAATAGTAAGAAATACAACTTTAAACCTTATTACATCAGTAGCCTACATACGTAAGACGTGGAGAAACTTATAATGCCACTGTGCATAGGATAGAGATAAGGCCATTAGCATCTAAGCACGATTTTCTCTAATCGGTCCACTTCACTTCCATTGGACATTTTCTATCTTTGTATTATTTTATATAAGTCGTATTTTAAGTCCAAATTTTGTGAGTTGATAAATAGTGATATAGTGTTCCACCTCATGAGTCAACTTTTTTTTAGAAAAAAACAAATTGCCTTTTTTTGTAAGTAGCTAAGGCTAATATAGGTTCATTTTTTAATTATTCGAAAGATTGGGTGGAACATAAGGCTATGCAAACCGGATGAGATTGTAGAGTCCATTTCGGTTGCACAGCATGGGGGACAAACCATCCAGGAAATTTTCATGCATAGTGCGCCAGGCTCGATGTAGTCTAGTGAGAACACGATTGGATAGCTAAATATAAGTGCCAAGATAAGCATCATTATTTTTGGATTGCGTCATTTTTTATTATTGTTTCCATCATACATAGGTATTATGAATCTTAAATTATTGATTTAATATAAATTGTTGAATAGATTAGAAATCAGATGTGTAACTCAAAAATATGCTTGTTTTGATATATAAAATTATTGATTGTTTTCTCTCTTAATTTGATATGTAAAAAAATAAAGAGGGAAAGTGGAGGGGAGAGCGAGAGCCATAAAGGGGAGGTGGAGACAAATAATGAGCCCATCAATTTACATGAAATCGATGGTCGTATGATTACCTTTTTTCTCAGAAATTTTAGGATTTTTTAAATAATTTATTAGATGTGACACCTGATGGATTACTACGATGCCTAAAGGATGTTTAATTGATGACATGATATATGTCATTAATTTTTATATAATCTTTAATTTCTATTAGTTCATATAGGACAGGGGTTTATTTAATTTCTATTAGTTCTTATAGGACAAGGGTTTATGGGTGTAATTAAATTATTTCTTATATATCAGGACATGGTCAATATTTATCAAATTTAAAATCAAATAGGTTAAAAATATAAACATTTAACTATCTAATTATTGATCGTTTATATATTAAATCGTTAGCTAGGAAACAGAAAGATTCTGAGAAAATCAGAGACCGGCCTGTGACTGGTTATAGTTGTGACCCATCGTAGATCGTAGATCATATGTAGCATGTCACAATTACACTCATCACAGAGAATCTCGTGTCATTGACAGCTCATCCCCGTAGTCATATCTCTAACATGTTATTTTTTGACCCGGAAAATATAAAACCCATAAAAATAGTTGTTTATTTACAGCAGCATCATGACCACTCCTATATATATAAACCCCTAGCTTGCATGTTTACTCACGGCTCAAGGCTCCATTCAATAACAGATATAATCATTTAGGGTAATAATTATGGTGTGAATCTAATTAGGAAAAAAAAGAATTGGGGGGGGGGAGGAACTGGATTGTGCACCAGCAGGCATTCACTAGTACAAGAACGGTTTTTCCAGACGGCCAAAATGGTATTTTTGTGTGTGGATCTCCCGTCCGTCTGCAGCAAAAGATTTGCAAAAATCCAATTTTCGCATGCGGGCGCTTAAGCCGCCTGCACGCGAAAATAAAAATTGCAACAAAAAAAACCCGAAAATCAAAACCCTAGCCCTAGAACCCTAATCCAGCCGCTGCCGCCGCCGTTATCGTCGCCACCCTGCCCGAGGCTTGCCGCCATCGACGGATCCGTCCTTCCCGCGATGGCCGATGACGGATCCACCCTCCCCGCGGTCGCTAGATACGGATCCAGCCACCCGCGGATGCTGGCGACAGATCCAGCCACCTGAGGCCTGGCGACGGTGGATCTGACGCTACTCTTGGCGCGGCTCTCCACTGCCGTCGTAGCCACGCCCATCGCCGGGTCCCATGCCCGCCGCCGCGCATCTCCATCACCGCAGCCGCGTCCGCGAGCGCCTGAGCCCCTCGCCAGGCTCCCATGCCCGCCGCCGCGCCTCTCCACCGACGTCGTTGGGCCCGCCCAAGCCTGCTGTCTGGCTCCCACGCCCTTTGTGCCGCCTATCGCCACTCCCCACTACTGTCGCACCCGCCATCATGCTCTACCGTCGCCAGCTTGAGCCATTGCCATTAGGAAGTGGGAGAGGAGGTGGGAGAGGAGGGGGAGAGGTGGAGGAGAAAAGTTAGTGGGGAGAGAGAGAGGAGATAAGGTTGTGGAATGAGAGTTGAAGAGATAAAGGATGGGACTTAAAGATTTTGAAATTGATGAGAGGGAAGAGAGAAGGAAGGATAGACTTGTAGGCGGGCCTTTAAGAGGCCCGCATGCGAAAATAGGCTTGTTTTTGTATGTGGGTGTGTTAAGAGGTCCACTTGCAAAAATTAATTTTCACGTGTAGGCCTCTTAAGTAGCCATATGTGGAAATGGGGATTGATTTTTGCAGACACGAATACTTATGGCCCATCTATAACCTATTAGGTTGCTCGTCCAAAAAAATCATTTGTGTAGTAGTGATTCGTACTTATCTATGCGCAAGTGGGGCCGGCCAGGAGGGAAGGGTAAATGGGATTTAGTTTTTTAGGAATTTTTCTAATTTTTAGAGCGCTATATGGTGACTTAGGAGCAATTGTAGGAGTAATACATGGCGGCTTGAGAGCATTTGTAAGAAGTTTGATGGACTTAGTTACTGCTTATATAAAAAATTGGATTTGCTAACTTACATTGGACAAACTCCAAATCTTGCAGATCCTTGGCCTTCAGACCTACTTCGCAATCCAGTGAGCTTCTTCTCTAACTTCAACAGCTAGCAGCTGCAATCCTGACAAGTTAGGTTTCAAGGTTGAGGGGGCAGGGTATGTGGGAGGGGAAAGTGGGGGACCAGTGTTCCACAGCTTAGCTAGAGGGAGGCCGGGCAGGAGGTGGCGGTGGAATGGCGGTGAGATGCCGGTGGCGCCGCCAGAGCTTTGGGGATGGAAGAGGGTGGTGGGGTATCTCGGCCGGGCGGCTATGTGGTGGCAAGCAGTGGCTGATCCGATAGTGGAAGCAGCCGGAAGAGAGGAGAAGATGGGGAGAGAGGGATGGTCCTGGACATGCTTGTCAATGGGCACTGAGGGGAGAGATGCGGTAACATGCCAAGGTAGGGAGTAGAGATGCCGCGGCGGTGGGAGTGGCTAGCTAGGTTTGGTTTGCTGGGCTCTTTGTAATTCATGGGGGCATATTGTCCGTTAGATTGTTGTTCCATTGTTTGAGCATTTGCATGATTGAATGGGGAATTTTCTTGCTAATGTCGTATAGACAGTCCCTCTCTGTAATAGGTCATATTTACGAACAGTTATGATGCCTTTCATATTTGTACCAGTTTAGTAACTATGAGTCGTTATAATAATACTTTTCCTTTTTTTTACTCAACTCAGTTATTCTAAAAGATAAGAGCTAATCGACCATCATGAATTCTGATTGAATGTTTCAGTCTGTAAGTATGAAAGAAAGTCTCTTAAGTCCTTTCCACAACTCCTAAATTTCGCAGCAGACACACTTGCTTTTATCAAGTTAGATACAAAATTGTTCATCTTTAAAACTGGTATCAAGATGGCCGATCTTTTAGCTGAAAAAATCGCAGAGACAGGCATACTAGAAAATGCTATCTACCCAGATAGCATCATCGAGTATATATCAATGGATAGTAGAGCCTACAATTGGTTAAAAGCTTTTTTTTTTTTAGGTTTATGGTTTAGGGCATGTCATTATTTCTCCAAGCATTATCATGATTGCATTACCCATCCGTTACAGATCAGGTGATCAACGACAGTTCTCCATAACCCGCTAAGATGACTCGTTACATATATGTAGCTAGTTAGTTCTGTAGCACTGATAGTATTTGGAAACGGATTCGCTAAAAAACTGGGTTAGACAAATTTCCCCCCAAAAACTCAGTTTGTAGACTGTGTGAAGGCGAGGTACGCTAGCCAGTGAACTTTGTGCAAGTTTTTGTTGATCTTACAGTAGTTACTCTATCCATTTCATATTTCATATTATTAGTCACGTAGTCAAGTTTAACAAAGTTTATAAAAAAATATAAAAGTATTTTTAACACAAAACAAAAATATTATCAAAATATATTCAATGTTAAATTTGATAAACTAATTGATGACAATGCAAAAGACCCGAACGATGAATGAAATGATTTTTAGAAATGGTCAAACTTATAGAAGTTTGACTTAAAAAAATTAAAGCAGAGACTGGGAGAGTAATTATACTGTAATTATATTATAGTTATACTAATTGAAAGATATTTTTTTAAAAAAATGTCAAATGTTATAGGTACTCCCCATTTGGAAACTTGGCGTAATGTGGTCTCATAATATGTCTGGAATAATTAATCGTTTAAACACTGTTTCGGTGCTCTTACATAAATCATTAGTTTAACCGGCAAACAATCACTAGTACAGATCCTCTTATCTCTGACGGGCCCTCACATGCCTGGATTATTAGGCCGTCAGAACCAAGTCATCTCAATCGGGCCTAAATTTGCGCCATTGTAGATGTACTCATGCAGTCATACTCTAGGCCCAAGTACACATAGCCCGCCACCGATGACACTCATCTGTGACGGGCACAGCTTTAGATCCGATTGAGATGACCTAGCATATCTCAATCGGGCTCGTCTACAGAGCCCGTCAGAGATAAGGATCATCGGTGACGGGCTCCAAATATGGCCCGATTGAGATGGCTTTAAAGCCCATCACCGATAACTCGTATCTCAATCGGGCCCTTCTAGAAAACCCGTCAGAGATATGAGTCATCGGTGACGGGCTACAAATATGGCCCGATTGAGATGTGCTTTAAAGCCCGTCACCGATGACTCATATCTGTGTCGGGCTTTTTGTTGATGCCCGTTAGAGATAACTGTGCGCCCGTTAGAGATGTCGGTTCATTGGCCCGATTGAGATATATTTCGCACACTATAAATAGACCACCCGACTGTTGTCTGAAGTTATCCCACTATTCACTATTTTGGTGGGAGGTTGAAGGGGGCGAATTTTTGTTATTTTTTTTCAAAGCAAAACAGAAAAATTTTAGAAGTAAGTAAAAAGGTAGTAATAATTTTTTTTAATTTAGTAGTGTGTTAACTAATATTTTATTAAATTTTGCAGCGATGGATCGAAGTTGGATGAATGCGACAACTTTGAAACGTCATTGCAAGGAATATAGAGATGACATTTTAAGTTTTATGAACGTTGCGGAGGAGGATAGGAGAAGAAGAAATAACAAATACATGTATTGTCCATGTAGAGATTGCAAGAATGATATTATGTTTAGCGGAGAGGAGGTACACTCTCACTTGATACAACGGGGATTCATGAAGGGCTACACATGTTGGGTGAAGCATGGAGAGCAAGAATCCGGTAGTGGTGCAGCTGTAGACAGAAGTGGTGCAGACAATCATGAAGATGAAGATGAGCATGACATGTTTATACCATCTCCATTGGGCGGTGAAATGGTTGATATGGATCCTGATATGTTGCAAGAGATGTTACGTGACGTTGAGGAGCAAGCTCACAACGAGAGAGATTCCATGAAGTTCAACAAGTTGGTCATGACTCCGAGACACCTCTATACGCCGGATGCAAGGCAAAGCACACCAAATTGTCAGCTACCTTGGACCTAATGAAGCTGAAGACAAGTAGTGGATGGATAGACAAGAGTTTTACGGAACTTTTGGGAATATTGAAGGTCATGCTTCCTGAAGAGAACACATTGTCCGAGACGACATATGAAGCAAAGCAGGTTCTGTGTCCCCTGGGGTTAGAGGTCCGTAGAATTCACGCTTGTCCAAACGACTGCATATTGTACCACAAGTAATATGCGGACCTAGATGCTTGTCCTGTGTGCAAGGCTTCTCGATACAAGCAAAAGAAAAGTGCGGGGGAGGGAAAGAAATCAAAGCGGGGTGGTCCGGCGAAGGTTGTGTGGTATCTACCTATCATTGATCGCTTCAAGAGAATATTTGTCAACCCCAAGGAAGCAAAGTTAGTGCGTTGGCATGCCGAAGATAGAAGGAACGACGGTTTGCTAAGGCACGCTGCGGATTTGATTCAATGGAGGAATATCGATCGAATGCACAAAGACTTTGCTGCTGATCCCAGAAACATGAGGATATGTCTGTGTACTGATGGCATGAATCATTTTGGAGATATGAGCAGTTCTCACAGGACTTGGCCAGTTCTTATTGCGAACTATAACCTCCCACCATGGTTGTGCTTCAAAAGAAAATATATTATGTTGTGCTTGTTAATCCAAGGTCCAAAACAACCGGGCAATGATATCGATGTGTTCTTGGAGCCTGTTATCGATGATCTTGAGATTCTTTGGAAAGAAGGTGTGGAAACCTGGGATGCATACGGTCAGGATAACTTCAAGCTACGAGTTCTATTGTTCTGCACCATTAACGACTATCATGCACTATGTAATCTTTCCGGACAAACCGTGAGAGGAAAGAAGGCTTGCTCTGACTGTATGGAACATACACGTAGTAGGTGGCTGAAGAAATCAAGAAAGATGGTTTACATGGGTCATAGGAGATGGCTCCCGCTACGCCACGCCTTTAGAAGAAAGAAGAAAATTTTCAACAGTCGGAGAGAACTTGGAACTGCTCCCAAGGATTTGTCTGGAGACGAAGTCCACGACATGGTCAACGACATAACTAACGAGTTTGGGAAGAAAAGAAAACGTGGCAAGAGAAATGATAAGAGTATGTGGAAGAAAAAATCCATATTTTGGCGGCTACCATACTGGAAAGACCTTGAGGTCCGACATTGCATTGATCTAATGCATGTAGAGAAGAACTGCTGCGATAGTTTGCTCGGGCTACTGCTTAATATGCCTAGAAAGACAAAGGACGGGTTGAATGCTCGCCTAGATCTGTAGGAATTGAACATTCGCAGTGAGCTTCAGCCTATTACGGACGAAGAGACAAGCAGAGTGTACCTCCCACCAGCTTGCCACACATTGTCGAAGAATGAGAAGATCGCAATGCTATCATGCCTGGCTAATATTAAGGTTCCTTCGGGCTATTCAGCAAGGATCAGTAAGTACGTTAAATTGAAGGATCTAAAACTGGTTGGAATGAAGTCTCACGATTGCCACGTGCTAATCACACAGATCTTGCCAGTTGCTATCAGAGACATTCTACCAACCAAAGTCCGTCACACGATCCAACGGCTCTGTGCTTTCTTCAATGCAATCGGTCAGAAGATTATAGATCCTGAAGATCTAGATAAGATGCAGGCTGATATTGTCAATACCCTGTGTCACTTGGAGATGTATTTTCCACTGTCTTTCTTCGATATCATGGTTCATCTCCCTGTCCATCTAGTGAAACAAACAAAACTATGTGGTCCAGCTTTTCTAAGGGAGATGTAGCCGTTTGAGAGGTATATGGAAGTTTTTAAGTCGTACATTCGAAATAGAGCAAAACTGGAGGGAAGCATCATTGAAGGATACACGACGGAGGAGGTTATTGAGTTCTGCATCGATTACATGGCCGAGACTGATCCTATCGGAGTTCCTGTGTCTCGCCACAAAGGAAGGTTGGCAGGCCTTGGCACAACAGGTAGAAAAAGAATTGTACCCGATCAGGCATCCTATGCGCAGGCTCATTTCGCTGTGCTACAACATATGGCCGAAGTAACTCCATACTTTGAGGAGCATCTAGCGAATGTCCGACAGGAGAACATGGGTCGATCAGATACGTGGATCAACAGAAAACATAGTACTTGCTTTAATGAATGGTTCAAGAATCGTATCGCACGGTCGACCGATGGCCCAAGTGAGATAATACGAAGGTTGGCAAGGGGCCCAAGCTAGGATGTCGACACATGGCAAGGGTACGATATCAATGGATACACATTCTACACCGTCAAACAAGATGACAAAAGTACAGTGCAGAACAGTGGAGTCCGTACAGATGCATATCAGGATCAAGCTGGATCGAACACATACTATGGCCGCATAGACCAGATCTGGGAGATGAACTACAGGAGCTTCAAAGTCCCTTTGTTTCGTTGCAGCAGGGTGAATATCCGCACTGGAGTAAAAGTCGACAAGGAAGGATTCACTTTAGTGGACCTGGCCAAGGTTGGATACACGGATGAACCGTTCGTCCTAGCGAAACAGGTCGAGTAGATTTTCTATATACAAGACTCCGCTAATAAGAAGCTGCACGTCGTTAGGGATGGCGAACGAAGAATTGTGGGGGTTGACAACGTCGTCGATGAGGAAGAATATAACCAGAATCTTCATGTGAGACCTCAGATCGACCTTGACGATGATCCCGAAGACGAAGTGGCATACGCTCGTTCCGACCATTCGGAAGGCATATCCTTGTAAACAGAGTCTTCGTAGTACTGTAAATTGCAAATAGATAAAAGTAATGAAGTATTTTGTACCGGTGCCTTATGATCTGCATATTTTAAATTCATGTGTGTTTTAAAATTTAATAGCAAATTTACACTGTTTAAATAAGGCATAGGTTAATTATAATAATTTTTTAAAATTTAATGGCAATTTTAAACTAATTTAATAAGGCATATTTTAATTTAACAGAAATTTTACACCATCTAAAAATGTAATAGCAATTTTAAATCGGGTACAAGTTAATTATAAATGATTTTATAACTTAAATATCATTATTAAATACAACTGATTAGGAATATTTTAATTCTATAGTGGGATGAGCTTATCTCTATCGGGCATATAAATAATGTCCGTCAGAGATGAGCTTATCTCTATCAGGCGTATTAGCTCTGCCCGTCACGGATGATTGTCATCCGTATCGGGCTTCGTTCTTGTGCCCGTCACGGATGATTGTTAACCGTATCGGGCTTCGTTCTTGTGCCCGTCACGGATGATTGTCATCCGTATTGGGCTTAGTGCTTGTGCCCGATGGTGATGACCTACGACTAGGTTTTCTACCGATCCAGATCTGACTCTGGATCGGTAGAAAAACTAAGTTTTTCACTCTCCCTCTCACCCTCACTCGCACTCTCTGTCACAACCGCCGCCGCCGCCTCCTTCCTCTCACTCTCGATCTCTCTCCTGACTGCCGCCTCCTCCTCCTAGACGCCGCCGCCTCCTGGACGCCGCCTCCTCCTCCTGGACGCCGCCGCCTCCTGGACGCCGCCTCCTCCTCCTCGACGCCGCTGCCGCCGTCGCCACCGCCTACCAGTAAACTTGTAAACTTGTTCTCCTTTTTGAAGGTAAAAGTGGTTTCTCCTTTTTTTTTCCCTAACCTGTAAACTTGTTCATTTCCTGATGCTTTGTAGTTTGTACCATGCATGTAGTAGTTTGTTGTTGGTTATGCCATGATTTTTCAGTCCATCAGATTATCTTTGCCTGTTAATATGAGTGAAACTTGTGATATACTTCTTGAACTTAGACCATGTTTTTTGAAGTTTATTTATGTTTTGAAATTTCATGGAATCTCTATAAGGTTCTGTGGAGTACACTACTGTTAATAAATATGTGCTAACCCTAGTGTAAAGTGAAAATATGTGCTAATAATTTACTCTTTTGTGATAGAACTGTTTGTGATAAAACTGTTTGTTCACATAAAACATTGCTAAATAAATGTGTGTTTTTTTAAAAAAGTTCTATTTAAAAGTTGCTTTAAGAAATCATATCAATCTGTTTGGACTTTGGATCATTGGAAAATCATAGATAAGAGTAGGGAAGGCTGGCTTTTTTTTCATTTTGGCCACTTCCTCTATATCTGTCCTCTTCCTGTCACTATTACTCTGTGATGATTTCTTGATAAATGGCCAGTGATGAATGCTCAAGAACAGACCATTTACACTTGTTCTTTTTATTTGGAGGGCACTACACTTTCTCTGTTTTGCATAAAAACAAACTATCTACACATGTTCTTTTTTTTGGGAACTTCACTTGTTCTTTTTGCATAAGAACAGACCATGTACACTTGTTCTTTTTATTTGGGGGCACTACACTTTCTCTTTTTTGCATAAAAACAGACTATCTACACTTGTTCTTTTTTTTGGGGAACTTCACTTGTTCTTTTTGCATAAGAACAGAACATCTACACTTGTTCATTTTTTTTGGGAAGTACACTTGCAAATGATTGTAATTGATGCACAATTTCTAAGCAAAACTGAGGCCATATCTTAACCTTAGCATAAGTTATATACACAACCAAAATAAGTTTTTCTATAAATTTTTTTAACTTTCTTGCCGTACAACAGTTGTATAGAAAATGTCGCAGCAAGGCGAACCCATGTCAGCGACTGCTAGTGGGACAACATCGAGCCGGGCTACTAGGACCCAGAATAAGATCCCTAAGGAAGTGTACACCATAACAGAGGTGGACGATCTGGGATTTCCGACGGCTCCTGCGAAAGCTGTCGAAAAGTTCGCCACAATATGCGAAATCTTCGGGAGGAGAAACTTCACCATATTGAAGGACCACATTGATCTGGTCCCACAAGAAGAAAAAGATGAGGCCTAGAAGCAGTTCAAGGAAAGCTTCGAATACCCCCAGAGGCCGAGGCAAGACTCCAGCGGCAGGCTATCCGCAAGATGGGCAACTTGTGGAAAAATTTCAAGACCACGTTGGTCACTGACTACGTCCTCAACGTCGCCCAGCCAGAACCATTCGGGAAGTACCCGTTCATCTCACGGGTCATGTGGGAAGAGTTCCATGCCGCAAAGTCAACCCCTGAGTCTCGGGAAAAAAGCGAGACCTATAGGAGGTTGCAGGCAAAAAACGTTCATCCTCACCGGCTTGGCACTGGAGGCTACGCCGGGAAGCAGAACGAATGGGTCAAGGAGGACGAAGCTGCTGCTGAATCTAACACGCCACCAGTACTTGGTGATATTCCGACCACCCGAGCAAGGAACTGGGCAAGGGCAAGGGTGAAGAAGAATAGTGATGGAACACTAACGTTCCCAAATCCCGAAGATCAAGCGGTGTACCAGAAAATCGTAAGTACCACACGTGGATTATGTTTCGGTAGGTTGTATCGTACTCTTGAATAAATTCGTCCTAACTGCATCGCAGGTCGACCTGACTGCTGAGAGACAGTCCTCCCAAGAGGTCTGCTCACAAAGACGCGAGGATGACGTCCTCACGAAAGCGTTGGGAAGCGAAGAACACCGTGGACGGACAAGGGGCATTGGCTCCAATGTTCCATGGAAGCTTGGGTTTCCCCAATACACATGGCAGTACAGGAAGTACAGGCTTTCAAAGGCATAGAAAGATGCACGCCTGAAGGCACAACTTCGGGACGAGATTAGAAACGAGCTCCGATAAGAGTTCGATAATAATTTGTTACAAGTGGAGGCTCGGGTGGAGGCACGCCTCAGGGAAAGCGAGCCTGCTGCCGCTCCCATAGTAGAAACGAGCCCCACGCAGAGGCGTAGCAGCTGCGCATCTACTGGGGCGGCGGCACAAGAAACACCAGCCCCCAATGTGGTGGACCACATAACGGTAAAACCAACACAAAATGTATATGTTCTCTCCTAACCATAGTACATTATAACATATTATAAAGATACGTATGAATCTAATGCAGGGACCCACATCGTGCACCTTAGTCGTTAGGGTGACAAAGGACTTTGCAATTCCTGCCGCATAGAGTCTTGCGTTCAAGCCCACACCGGAGACCCGAGTGCATGGGGGGCAGCTGCTAGCCGATCATGCAAAAGTTCAAGTGGACATGGTGAATCCCGATTGGGTTGGCTTCACTCTCCCGCTCCCACCAAATGACGAGATTCTGACCCTTGGAGCTGCATGCGGGACCTTTATCCAATGGCCCAAGCAGAACATTCAGATAAATTTAACTCCTAGGCCAGCACCAAGTGCTCGTCCGGCGCCGCCGCCGCCACGTCCCCCTCCAGCTCTTGTATCTGCCCCTCCTGCCGTTGAAAAAGGAGATCAAGATCTCCAATTGCAGTATGATACAGATTTTGGGGATGACGGACAAGAGGTCAGCAGTAGAGCGTTCCTCCCCCCAGTCTCCACAAAAAGGAAGAGGGCGGCATCTTCTCCACCCAAGCTTGGATCACGCAAAAGAGCTGCTGGAAGGGGGAGAGGAAGAGGAAATGTGGAAGGGCCGCTTCTGGCTCCAAAGAAGCTAGATCTTGGCAAGACGCCATCAGCTCCTAAAGAATTCACATTAGGCATGCCATTGGTCGGAGGCGACGCCTTATCAAAGATGGGCCCTGCATGCAAGGAGTTGCATGGGTACTATATGGAGAGGTCCAACGCAAGGAGGAAGCATAGAGAGACCTCCATGACGGGCCAGCACGATAGACAGCCGTTCCTCGGCTCTGAAGCCTTTATCGCCGTAGACTTTCAAGATCTATGGGACCTCTACAGGGTGCGAGCGGTCGACACCAACCTCCTTAAGTGCTACTCCTTGTGAGTATTCTTGCATACGAGATATGGTAATAACTATCCTTGTATTACGCTTACCCTAATTCTTGTCTTGCTTCTAGGTTAACTTGGAAGCATGTCTATCGTAATGCTCCCCATGTTGCTTTGCTCGATCCAAGTGTCGTCAACGAGACAACTATGAATTATGATCGAGCCAACATGGTAGAATATATCAACGACTGTTTATGGTCCCGCCGAGACAAGGACTTCATTATGTGTGCCTACTCTGAACAGTAAGCGTGTTCCCTACTTACAGTCAAACCTGTGACACGTATAGCTTTAGTATTTAACTTGTAATTTATTAATGTCGCAATCGTCATTGGATTCTCCTGGTCATAGTGCCGAAGTGGAGTTTGGTATACTACCTTAACTCCAATATCAAAAAAGAAATATACGATTGGTCGGCGATCAAAGCTGCCTTGAACGATGCCTGGGACCAATACGTGGCAAAAGGCGGGAGGCATAAGGAAGGGCATCCCACACTCGGTCACAAAAAGGACTTTTCAATACGTCAACAAGTTGGCGACCAGTATGGGTTCCACATCTGCCATAACATGAGGACCCTCGCAGACAAGGTGACATTGCTCGACCTTGAGGTGTATGCTTCAGTTGTTTATATACATTAGAGAGGAGATAGCACGATTCATACTAACTTTCCAATTATGTAGACTAACTTGACGCCTCGCATGCAGGAAAAACTTTCGGCGATTCCGAAAATCAACTTCAATATCATTAGAGAGGAGATAGCACAATTCATACTAGATGATCTTTTGTCGCCGAAAGGAATGTTTAGAGTCAAGTCCTAGCGGAAAGAAATGATTTTGCGACAAATATTTGATTTTTGTAAATATATTCTTTGTAATACAACTATGCACGTTCTTCTGTATATATTTGCATTTCTTAATTACATATATACTTGTTCCAATTTATAACTCAGTTTTACAAGTTTTGATGCATGTCAGCGGTTTTGTGAATTGGCTGTGAATTGGCTGAGAATTCTGTGAATTGGCTGAAAATTTTGTGAATTGGCTGAGAATTGGCTGTGAATTGGCTGAGAATTTTGTGAATTGGCTGTGAATTAGGAATGCTGGGAATGAGGTTGCTGGGACTGTCATTTTTTGCAGCGGGCATGGCTAGCAAAGGCCTGAGGCTAGCCAAAAAAATGAATTTTATTTTTTTTGCTGACATAGTCATCCCTGACGAGCATTTTAGTAATGCCCGAAAGAGATAATCATCCGTGACGGGCTCCTAAGAAAGCCCGATAGGGATATAGTCATCCCTGACGGGCTCCGAATATAAGCCCGATAGAGATAAGTCATCCGAACCAGGAATATTTTGACTCAACAGGTGGGGTCAAACCTATCGGTGACGGGCTCTTTGGTAAAGCCCGTTAGCGATGGTAGTCATCGATGACGGGCTGAGTAGTTTGCCCGATTGAGATTAGTCATCCGTGACGGGCTCTACCCAACCTGGTTTGACTTATATTTCTTGGTCAATCTTATTTGTGACGGGCTATATTGTTAGGCCCGATTGAGATAACGTCCATCCGTGACGGCCTTGTGTCCGATTAAGATAGTTTCTACCTTTGGTCAGTGACGGGGGCCCTACCCGATAATGATGAGGGTTAATGCCCGTTAGAGATAGCTGATCCCGCTCTAGTGAATGCACTTGTATAATCTCTTGTTGAGTCCGAGTCCGACTCTTCGCACAATCGCACGGGTGCCGCATGCGCATAATCCGTAATCACCCGGCGTCGAGCAATATAATCAGATCGATCGATTATGCCAACGATTAATTAGTACGTACGCACGTGCACGTCTTATCGAGATCAAGTTGCACGTGCATCATGACGTCAGTGTCGGACCTCCCACCGGAGCTGCTCTGCCTCATCGCCGGCCGCCTCCACGCCGCCGTCGACGTGGTTCGCTTCCACGCCGTCTGCGCGGAGTGGCGCAACACGCTCCACTACCTGCCGCCGCGCAGCCCGATCAGCCGCCGCCCGCCTTGCTGCCGTGGCTTCTCGCGCCGTCGTCGACGTCCGACTCCTCCTCCGACGCCGCCGCCGGCGTGGCGTGCCGCTGCGTCTTCTCCAAGACGAGCTACCACGCGCCGGACGTCTGCTTCCGGGACAGGAGGGTGGCCCACGCCGACGGCACGGCCTCGTGGTTCATCGACGGCGTGTTGGTCAACCCTTTGACCGGCATGATCGACATCGACCGGCGACGGCAGCTTCCTTGTGTACCGCTTGTTGCCGGACAACTACTTTTGGGGCAGATTATTTATCAACGGACATACTTGGATCCCCAGCGAAAGTAAAGAGAAATGGGTATCGGAAGTGGTATCGGATTCACTCGGCGCCGCCGATACCGAATGCTGCTGCGCCGTCGCCTACCATGGCGGCGCCACCGTGTGCATGGACTTGGAGAACTGTTACATCCACAAGAAGAAACTGTTATGGCTTCACAACACGGCTATTTTGCTACCTGACGAGCCCGGCAAGGTGCGCCGACGCAGCTACCTCTTGGAGCTTCGCGGCGAGCTGCTGCTGGCCAGCGTTCTACAGGACGACGGCTACTACGACGACGACCGCCTCTTGGTGTCCGTGCACGCGTTCGATGTGGATGAAGCTTTGCACGCGCTCCATCCGGATGCAGCCGTGGACGACGCCGAGGCCGAGCCAGCCGTGCCAGTGTGGGAGAGGAGGGACGATATACTCGGTGACCACGTCCTCTTCCTCGGCTACCCGGGCAGCTTCGCCGTGGAGGCCGCGCGGTTCGGCGGCGACTTGCCCGGCGGCAGCGCCTACTTCGTCGTCAGGTCGGAGCCGTGCCGCGTGTACAGGTACATCTTCGTGGACGGCGGTCGCGGCACGGCGGCGACGACGAGGCTGGTGGAAACGCTGCCCGCCGGATGGAACGACGAGAGGTGCATGTGGTTCTTGCCTCAGCCCAATATTGATTGGATCGAGGTAGAAGAGGAAGAAGAAGCAGCTCCGGCAAGCCGGCGGCGCTGCCGCCGGGACCTGAGGATCTACGTCAACGATCTGTCGCCGAAGGTGGATAGCTGCCGGCTGCGAGAGATGTACAGCAAGCACGGGAAGGTGGTGCAGGCGAGGGTTGCCTACGACAAACGGGGGCGATCGCGAGGGTTTGGGTTCGTGAACATGGCGACACAGGAGGGTTTCGACAGGGCCCTCGGTCGTTGCAATGCTGTGGAGAAGCCTGATCATCTTTCTCCAACGGAAATCGTCTTTGGCTGGTGTTTGCTTGTCTTACTGTTTTTTTTAGCTTACTATATTATCGCGCGCTAGCTTTTGTAGGTTGATTAGCTGTTGGAACTTCTAGGCTTGCTGGTTTTCATTACTTGATCTATTTTTCTCTCCCACTTATCAGTCGGACATAGGAGGTAAACTTAATTTATATTGGCCGAATCTTGCCACAAGACCACAAGTGTATATATTAGTGAGGAAATTCATTTTATACCACTGAAATTTTAGGTGATCTCTTTCATACCCTTAAGTTATGTTTACTCCCCCTTTTACACCTCTGAATTTCGATCTTGATTCATTTTGTATCAATTCCGTCAATTGTCCATTAGTTGCCTATTTAATGGGTGTAAAAAAAGTCGCATTTAACCTTGTTTGAACTATCATAACTGTATGAATCACCCCCAACCCCCCTCCCTCCCCTCCCCCCCCCCGAACCACAAACCCGGACATTTTAAATCTCAAACTATTGATACTGGATGAATTACTCCCTAGCTCAATCCAGAGCGGTATTGGTCCTACGTGCCATACACGAGGCGCCAACGTGACAATCCAACTAGAAAAAAGAAATTAAAAACCACGGGGGCCACTTGTCATTACCTCCCCCCTCTCTCTTTTCTCTCTCGTGGCGTTGGGGGCGAGGCGGGTGCGGAGGGTGGCGGGCATCGACGAGGTGCATTACAAGCATGGCGGCGACTGGGAGGGTAATGCAGGTGCGGGCGCGGGGAGGACACCGTGGGCGACGAGGACAGGCGAGGAGGATGGCGGATTGCAACACGGCGGGGAGGACGCCGTGGGCAGGAAGCACATGCAAGTAGGACGATGGAGACGTCGAGCTGCATCATGGCAAGGAGGACGCCGTGGGCGGTGAGCACAGGCAAGGAGGAAGCTAGAGATGGCAGGCTGCGACACAGCGGGAAGGACACAACGGGCAGCAGCAAGCATGGGCGGAGGCGGTGGATGGCAGCGAGGAGGGCGCTCCTCGAGGAGGACCCTGGAGGACGCTCCTCGAGGAGGATGCCTCGAGCTTTGCACACGGACGTCCACGGAGGCAGCGGCTCATCGATGCTTGGGACGGCGGCGCACGGATTCGTCCAATGGGTAACGAGTAGGCAGGGAGGCAACATTGGTCACCGGTCTCCGACGTCTGTGCCCTAGAGGTGTGGGGCGCCACTCCGATGGCTGTTGCACTGCCCAAATGTCACCCGCCCGTTGTGTCTTGCCCTCTCCAAATCCAAGCTCAGCCCGCCGGCAAGGAGATGCATGGCCACCAGCGGAGAGGCGGGGAGGGGGTGGGAGATGGTGGAGTTGTAAAATCAAAGTATGTTTGATTATTAAACAATTGGTATTTGAGATAATTGGTTTTGATATTTGGAGATTATTGACGAAGTGATTTTGCAGACGGTCCGACCGCGGTCTGTGTACCAGTAAGACTGGGTGATGATGAACAATGTTAGTGGAACCGGTCAGACCGGAGTATAGTGAGCAATCAGAGCGGTTAGACCAGCTAGCCCGACGGTCTGATCGGCCAGCTCTGTGTTGGTTTTGGTTTCAGGTTGTTTATTTGGATACTTGTGATTAATTCATGGTTATGACTTCGAGATAATTTCTATGCGTATGTAATACTGTTGTGTACTAACAGTGAGTCAAGTTGGAGAGAACTTGTGCTCGGATATGGTTTCTTGGTTGATGCATGTGTAGGTAAGTCTTGATACCTCGGGAGAGCATTTCCGGTGATGGATCGGGAGTCAACTTGGGAGAAGATGACATCCGGACGATCAGGATATCATGCGGGATGTTTAGGCTAAAGATCAATGTACATTATTGGTGAAGATTCCATATGGCATATCATGAAGATATTGTGAGCGTATGGGATGAGTAGTCAAATTTGCAAGGAGTCCAAATTTGATATGATTGGTTTTGTAAAGTTTGTTTCTTGTACAGGAAGGTTTTCTAGGGGATTAGGACTTCTTGTATTTGTTGGATTCATGGCAGGCTTGTGGATCTATGGATATAAATAGAGAGGGAGGTTGAGACCTCTCGGTATCGATTTTGTGAGAAGTTGAGTTTAGAGAATAATTAGGGTTTCGAGTTTAGTCGATATTTTCATGAGGAGTGCTGTTATTGCACTTTAAACACATATAAAAAACAATAAAGTTTTAATATACTTTAAGAGATCCTCGATTTTTGTTTGCTCAGGTGTTACGGTCCAACCGGCGGGACACCTGCGGTTTTACCGACGGCATTGCACCGGTCAGACCGGCAGATCAACGGCGGTCAGACTGGACGCAGTGAAGGCGACGATAGGCGACATTAGGCGATTAGACCAGAGCTCCTACTCCGGTCAGACCGAAGGCTCCCAGGCGGTCAGACCGGCGCATCTACTCCGGTCAGACTGATCTCCATCAGATTCGAGGGTAACTTTTATATTTCGCTAAAATTTTGGTTTTTGGGTACTACAACCATTCACCCCCCTTTTGGTTGTCTTAGTTGTTATTGTGCGATCCTATAGGAGAGGCATTGCTGGCGCTGATACGAGCAGCGGGAGGTGTGCGTTAGGCATGGACAGGTTAGGAGAAGAGAAAATACGAACATGTGGGTCTGTTGATGCAAAATTCATCGTACACACGAAGGCCTAGAAGATATGCTTAGATCCAGTGCAGGTCTTATCAATCGGGTTCAGGGCATGCCAGTTGGTTTGATACTGCAACTAACAAGATAAAGAATTAACTGTATAAGATCTATGAGCCGATCGACCAATAAGCCGATGTGATGAAGTGATGTCAACCGACATCAATAGGATTTTGATCAATCGGCTATAGATTCAAATAATCAGATGAACAGTGAGATTTATGTTATCATCGGCTGAAACTAAACTATGCATAATCATCAATAAACCATTCTTTATCAAAAGCAACCTTGATAGATCAGACTAAACTGAGACAATTTAAGATTGAAGTTGATAAAGATAGATTTAACTAAAGATTATACAAGTTTGGGTATAAGCCAATATAACTCAGAAGATGCAATGAGATAATATAATGTGAACCAATTGGCGAAAACTGAAATAATATGATAGATGTATTTGATGGTTTAAACAATCCGATGGCGATTCAATGTAAGTAAATTAAAGTGTATATTGGCTAAACAACCGATATATCTGATAGCTGAAGCTCACAATAATGATATCCTATCGGCTAAAACTCCGATGAACGCATAAAAACCTATCGGCCTACTAGAATTAAACTTATTAGTAGCAATCTAATAAATCAGACCTAACCGAGACAGTATAAGATTGAAGATAATAAGAAAAACCTATTTAGCCAATAAATCTACACAAACGGGATGGATATAACAAATCTATCTAGAACAAAAATACGATTAGAGAAATATCTACTTAGCAAGAATATCAGACCTAACCGAGAAAGTCCTAACTATGCGATACAACTCTAATCAGTAATGCAGTTAAAGATAGAATCAATATATCTAATAGGCAATGCTTGCGACAACTTGGATAGAACATCGGACTTAACCAAGAAAGTTCTATCCATGCCGAAACAAGTGAAATTGATGGAACTTACTTCCTCGCCGAAGATCGAAATTGATATAGCCCAACTTGAAATTAAGAACTCACTGGAATAAAAGGGTAGCGATGCACCTAAAGTAATTGTATTGATCTGTGAAGATGATTTACAAAGACCCCGAGTACACACATTTATACCCTCGGGTTGATACAAGTCATGATCGGACATGACACAGGTTTCCTAAACAAACACAAGTATTGATCGGATACTAGATAAAATTTCTTAAAGATAAAAGAAAATTCCTTAACCAAATCCACTAAAGAACCGTATCAAATTTTGGTGTTAACAGGGTCCCATCGAATTTTTATTTGGTTTTTGCTGACTAAACTGCAACATATGTGCCACGTAGGACCAAAATTAATCCGAATTGAGTAGGAGGTAATTTGTCCGGTATCAATAGTTTGAGGTTTGCAATATCCGGTTTTGTGGTCCAGAGGGGTAATTCGTACTGTTGCAATAGTTCAGGGGGTAATTCGTACTTTTTTGTTTAACATTTAACAAGCAATGAATGTGAAAATTTGTGGAATACACCATTGAAAATATAGTAAGTTGTTGGATGATAAAATATTACACACGGAAAATGTACTATATATTTATTTAAAAGATTATGTGTAGCATTTTTTATAATAATAAACATAAAAGTTAGTTTTAGATAGAGATAATATATATAATAAGTGGAAAATCTATTGTACTTCCATAAAAAACATGCTACATAAACTCTTCTTTATCAACTAAAAGTTAAAATTAACTTTTTGCCATTATCTGAAATATAATCTTTGCCTTGAATAGTACCTCACACAATAAAATAAAATCATGAATATAATAGTCTCTTGCAACTATGCTTTCAACATACTTTTGTTAACGGCAAAATTTGTCATATTCCATTAAGGGTGGAGCGAGATTGGCGGCATAATTTTAGTAGCCAGAAATGAAAAGTTACATCGGCTGGAGACGTATCAACAAGCATGTATCAGATTAAAGGAATCGAGAGGTTGCCGATAGGTGATGGGAGGTCGAATTCTTGTCGGATTTGGTTGAAGGGATTGAAGATATTACCACAAAGAGTTCGGATTCAAAAAGAAAGCGACATGGGGAGTTATTTATTAATTAGGCATGGTTATTTATTTTCCTTTTATGATTTCAGGAAAGATTGATTAGAGTCTGGTTTGACTTGTAATTTTTGCTTTATCTTTAGAAAAGTTTATGTTGTGTCCAATATGGACTAGTTTATACTCATGGGTATAAAAATGTATGTCCAGGGTCTTGTAAAAACAATAACAGTTCAATATACACTTTCGGCGCATCGCCATCCTAATTTTCTAGGTTCTCTTTTCGACGAGTTCTTGTCTTCAAGTTGGGCTGCATCGGTTAGGTTGCGTCTATAGTTGCTTGTATTAGCGGGGCTAGTGCTTCCATCGGTTAAGTCCGACACCCTAATCCAGTCAATACAAGCACTAAGTTATCATATATAGTACTTAATCTAAAATAATCGTGTTATTTACCCTATTGGCTGATTCGATTTGAACAAGGCAATATTGCTTAAATCATTAATGTTGGTTTAGATTGATTAATATATCTACCACCCTAAAAATAATCAATGGTTTGTTTGAACCTTACAACTTAGATCATAGCTTGGTATCAGTTAGATTTGACCTATTAAGTTGTAGTCAAAGTTGTAAGAACTAACTTGCTCTTAGATTGTCAATAGGGGTAGCATCGGGGTTTTAGCTAATATTACCTGGTATAACTATTTCGTTTTAAGATTGCATGCTGTCTTTAACTTAATATGCTATATCTATCATCTTATATAAGTTTATCAATCCTTTAAATCTATTGAGCTTGCTATTAATCTCGCACAATCTCGGTTAAGTTTGATCTATTGAGATTATAACTTGTTCAATAGATTTAATTAAGATTGATAGTCTCATATAAGGCTGTATTATATCGGAGCTATAGCCGATATGTTATCTCCCATTACTTGAGTTATTTCATCGGCTATGATATAAATCCATATAATTATTTAACTTGTATGATCTTCATTACCAGCAATTAATACTGTTTCGATTATATTCGATCTATCATAATTTCTTGTATTTAAGAGAAAAATTAGGTTATTAATTACATGATATTTATCTCTACAGCCGATCGCAATTGACTTAGGTTTAAACTACAAACTTCTGTACATTGGTTAGTTATTTAGATCATATAATTAAATAACAGTTGGCTTTAATTCTATCAATCTTATATTGCACTGAAGTAAAGCAAATCTTTCAGGCTGCCGTGTTTTCGCGTATCTATGTTTCTTCCATGCCTAAGAGCAAAGTGGACATTTTCAAATGAATTAAATGGTCAACTACTGCTATGGGCATAAAAAAAAGATCAAAACTAAAATTAGACCATATATAAGAGAGCGAGCAAAACTTAGGGATATACTCCATACAAGGGATTGGCTGGGATTTAAGGGGTATAGAAAAGATTTTCTCAAAGTCAATCTCATAATAAATTCCACTATAAATTGAAAATAAAAAAATAATGAAATCAGTTCCGTATCAGTCTTACGATGCATTATGTAAAATTCAAAATTTGGAATTTCTCCAGCAGACATCTAGTAATAACTTAGTAACGGAAACACGGTTAGTTTTCTTAATATAATGGATGAATTGCCATTAAAGGATCTAAAGGGTAATAAAAAGGCATTTACCACATAGGATGAGGTAAGATGAAATAGGCCCCTTAGATCAGGGACTATTAATTATATGTAATGTTATTGCTGTCGTTTTATATATAACTGTCGACCAAAAAATCCCTAAAAAAATTTGGAGTAAGGCACACTATATTGTTCTCTTTGCCGAAATTCTGTTACAAGAGCTTATTGATACAGGTACAGGTCCTTTTATACTACTCCTCTAACCGGTGTCTTACCAAAGGCGTGGCACCTATAGGCACGCCATGGCTAGTGCAATATTGTGATGTCAAAGATCGTTTGATTAGCCAGGAATATTCCTCTTAATTTAGCTACTCTTCATATCTGCCTTAATGATGACTCAACTCTAAAAAATAGTTTCCAACCAATTAACCAGTGCACGCCGTTGGTCGGGCGCGATTGATGTTGCTGGTCAGGTGCAGGATAACCTGTAGGATTCAATTAACACATGACATCGTTTCTTAGACAAGGGAGTACCCGAACATTGAATATTCTCTGCAAATTAATAATTAAGCCGTCCATTTCACCATTAGAAGTAAAGCAAATCAAGAGAGATATCTTCTCAAATTATATCAATTTTATGTCAAGCAGATCAATAGTTTGAACATTACGTGTCTGCGAACAATTCATATACAAATCTTCCGATTAACCCGTAAGCCATGCTGCGGCTGCACGGGCACACGCACATGGCGTTCCTTGTTGAATTAATCCGAACAGGCTATATATATCTAGACCAATTAATCATCCCACGAATCATCTCACAATCATCAGAACCAAATTCACAGCTAAATCATACGCACACCACAGTCTACAGCATCTGCTTTGCTGCTGCAGCTTAATTTCAGAGCTAGCAAGATACAACTTCCAGCGAACGCCTACTGATCACGACGACAGATATGGCTCCAGCTCGACCTTTCGCGTTGCTGTTTCTCGCAGTCGCGGTCGGCTTCGCTGTGCTGACCTCCGCGGCCGACGACTCGGCCAATGCGACGGCGACGATGACGACGACGACGACATCGATGGCTCCGTCGCCATCGACCGACGCGGCTCCGCCCGTGTGGCTGAAGGCGCACGCGACGTTCTACGGCGGCGCGGACGCGTCGGGCACCATGGGCGGGGCGTGCGGCTACGGCAACCTGTACTCGCAGGGGTACGGGACGCGAAACGCTGCGCTGAGCACGGCGCTGTTCAACGACGGTGCGTCGTGCGGGCAGTGCTACAAGATCGCCTGCGACCGTAAGAGGGCACCACAGTGGTGCAAGCCCGGCGTCACGGTCACCATCACCGCCACCAACTTCTGCCCACCCAACTGGGACCTCCCCAGTGACAACGGCGGCTGGTGCAACCCGCCGCGACCGCACTTTGACATGGCACAGCCGGCCTGGGAGAAGATCGGTATTTACCGTGCCGGCATCATCCCCGTCATCTACCAAAGGTGTATATAAACCTACACCAGACAACACAAATCGTATTTGTTTTTAACATCGCACCTAGGTATATGATAATATATAAGACATATTTGTAACATGTATTAATTTGTGATGTTTTCAGGGTTCCATGTGTGAAGAAGGGTGGTGTACGGTTCACCATCAACGGGCATGACTACTTCAATCTCGTGCTTGTGACCAACGTTGCAACCACCGGCTCGATCAAGTCGATGGACGTGATGGGCTCCAACTCAACCGACTGGATGCCAATGGTGAGAAATTGGGGTGCAAATTGGCACTCGCTATCGTATCTCACTGGGCAGATGCTTTCCTTCAGGGTGACCAACATGGATGGCCAGACGCTTGTCTTCAGGAACATTGTGCCATCAGGATGGAAGTTTGGGCAAACATTTGCAAGCAAACTGCAGTTCAAGTGATCAGTTCCTGGAAAGATTGGGTTTCTATGTGACTGATTTGTGAAGGACATTTGCACCGTGTATATATACGTTGTAAAGACTATTCAATTGTGCTTCTGGTGCCTGGTTCACTATTGCACATATGATTTTTATTTTTTATGTTATATACCTGATTTATTGATGTATATAGTTATGTCCTTATCCCCTATGTATGGGTGGGTACTTGTATATAAAAAGATGTTTATGCTCTTCATTGAATCAAAATATCTTCAAATTAATTTTCATTATACTCGTATCAACTTCAATTAAACTTATAAAATCGTAAATATCTACTACTAAGAGAGGGAGTCATCCTCCTATCCCTCTCTCCCCAACTTTCACGTAAAAACTCTTCCCATAAAAACCGTTAACCCTCAAAACAGATTTCTCATAAAACTGACCATGGTGTAGAAAACCGAACAGGTCACCTGTGTAAACACTTTCACTAAAATAAATAAAAAAGAGTTGCAACGCGGGCCTATAATCGGTAGAGGGAAACGTCGGATTTACTAGGCCACCAAGTCAATTAGCCAAATGAGCTACCGAGACACCTTTGATCTAACTTGGGCTCAGCTCATTTCAGTTATGAGTTATAAAGCAGTCTCAGGCTTAGATCCTTTGCCAATCGAGCAGAGCAGAGCAAGCTGAGCCAATATTTTTTAGTTTTGTAAAGATTTTTCTAAAAAGGAGAATTACGGTTTTTCATATTTTATAGGTGGAAGTTTGGAGTGGAAATTTGGAGCTGCCCCAAATTTTAGAAAACTTTCACACATATATTCCTATACGGAACTTTAGGATGCACAAGTGTAAGCTAGTATTCCTATATATATATAAAAAAAGAGTGAAAAAACTGGCCATTTTGTGGAAGTTTGCGCTCCCCGAACTGGTAAACGGTGTGCTTTTTTAAAAAAAATATATATAAAAAATTCTTTTAAAAATCATATTAATTTATTTTTATGTTTTTTAGCTCGTATTTAATTAATCATGCGCTAATCTACCGTTTCATTTTGTGTGTGTGGAGGATTAATTAGTTTCCAACCCACAATAACGAACACAGCTTTACAAGAGATATTTTCCTAAACAAATTCAAACTAATCCATATTTTCCTTGAAAACAAATCAAACTATGATTACTGTTTTTTAAATAATTTTTTATCGAAGTTGCTTTAAGTTCTTATAGTCTTCGATTCGCTAAATTCCTGAAAACTACACGATACTTTCACTTGCGAGCTAATAACAAAACTTACGTAAAAAAAGATCCATGCATGTGGCGGCGTGGCATGGCAAGATTTACAAAACAAATATCGATATATTTCACGTTAAGGAACCAACCTGAATTTCTACCTTACTTATGAGAAGAGTCATCCATTTATCCATTTTTGCTCATGAACACTGAAATGTTTACTTGTATGTGCAGAGCCATCCATTACCCACTTTCGCTCATGAACATGAAAATGTTCCTTTGTTTTCACAAGTTGGTTACCGCCATCGAAGTCTGAACGAGTGAATCCAATTATTTCGCAGGCATTTCCACATAATGTATGAATGAGTGAATGAATGCAATGATCTCCCAACTTGCGTAGTGTCATTTCTAACTCAGTTCCCTCAATATCCCACATACTTAATTAATTAGCAAGTATATCCATGTGGCTAATCAAAATGATGTCCTTTTTTTTAAAAGATGGTTTAATGGCAGATGAGCTCTCCTAGCACAACACAACTGCTAAAAGATTGCTAGCACAACTGTGCCTTGTAACAAGTGAGGCGCCTGCTGTGTGTCCACGCTCAACAGATTTGTCACAAGAATTGTTCACCCAAGGAAGCATACCAGCCCTGTGACTGTGTGGCAAAGAAGTGGTGAATTCCGTGGTTTCAAGGACTATTCACGTTCGGCAAGATCATGAGCATGATTTCGATGAGCAGTCTGGCGGATGAAGCGTTGGAGGCAAGGGGTGGCTGGGGCGATAGGGTTTTTCATGGCGACCGATGAGACGGTGCGGCTACGTCGACGGTGGCGGGGAGGGGGCTTCTCGGTGCCGGTTGCTCTAGGGGTGATGGCTACCAGTTCGGAGCCCTCCTCACCCAGATCCGACCGTGGCGCCATGCTTTTCTAACGTTGGGGACTCTGCTCCCAGTATGGGGAGCGCGGCGGCAGCGAGGCTGGTGTCTCGCTGTCTCGTCGAGCTGTGGCTAGGCCTCCTGCTCTTCCTCCGTCCCCGTGGATGTGTCGGTGGCGTCGGTTGGTGGTCATGGCGGTGGCAGCCGGGCTTAGATCCGGTCCCTACATCGACCTTCGGCGACATGGTTGGCGGTGGCTGCGAGGCGGGATGGCCAGAAGCAGCGAGGTGAGCGCCGAGTTGGATGGGCCTAGCGACGGCGGCCGTGAGCGGCTAGGCCGGCGATGGTCGTGCTGGACATGGCTTTGAGCCGTGAGTGGCGAGGCCGTCGACAGCTATGGGTGGGCGTGGAATCAACAGGACGACAACAACACATGCAGCGACAGCAACGAGGCATTCTGGGCGCAACGAGAGCGCGTCAATGGTGGCCTGAGTGCCACCGAATTCGAGCTCTCTTGATAGCTTGACATCGCTTGGTTGGCGGCCGACGACGACTTTGCTGTGGAGGGCGATACGCTACGTCCCGGGCTCAACGTCCTCAGGGACTGACGAGCGTCTGCTACAACAAGAATGAAAGGCGACGGTTCTCGTTAGCGGTGCCGGCGACGACAGGGGTGATGGGAGCCGGTCTAATGGCCAGTTTCGATATCTCTCTGGTGAGTAAGGCAGCTATAACAAGTGCCGGTGATGTCTGAGGTGTGACGTTTGATCTAGGACCTAAGTGCCGTTGGATTTGATGTGTTTGTGCTCGAATCGGGTCAGCTAGCGGCAAGTTGCGGTGGAGGTGCTTCTGTGCTAGCAATGCATGGCGTCGGTGAGAGAATGCATTAGGGGCTTGAGTTGCCGATTTAGGTTCTCAATTGATCATCCGGCCAAAGGTAGGAGCAGAGTGGCAAAGGAGCCGATCAGAGGCCGATGGAACATGGGTTAGGGATGCAGGAGTTCGGGTTGCGTATCAAAATGGACTCAGTGCGTTGTTTTGGTGCGGCAGGGCTCGACCCAAGAGTTGTTCGAAGCTAGTCTTGTAGTTTTTTTTCTTCTTTTTCTCTTGTTACTCGATTTTGAGATTTGGAATCTAAGGATTCCTGTAAGCTTTTGGTAGTGTATATCCACTTGTAGATATAAAAGCCAGATTTCTATTCATTATTTGAAAAAATACACCTATTTCGTTTGATCTCTGTATTTTCAGACATAATTGCTGGGGACGATTTCTGACGCATTCATAATGAGAAATACACATTAATCTTGTTTTTCAGTAATGGAAATGGCATATGAACCTTGTAAAATCATAATCATGTGACTTATTTTATCCACATCAAATGTTCAATGCTACAAAGCATTGAAATTAATCTCGTTTTATATTCTATACTCTTGTCTTTAATTGTTTTTGGTGTTAGACAGAGCATCTAACTGCTACCAGAGTTCAAAATTTCGAACTGAAATCTCCGAAATTTTGGGTCTATCGGAACCCCCGCCCCGACACGAAATTATTTCGCCCAATTTTTTTGGGTTTTTTATGAATTTGGCCAAATTGTGTTAAAACATTCAAATAATTTCGGACTGAAATTACCCAAATTTTGATCCTATGGGTAGCCCCGATACAAATAGCGAAAACAAGATTTTGAATCCTGACTGCTACACATTGAATGCTGAACGCACAAAATATATTTAACAGACGAAATTTTTGCAACTTGCTTCTAATAGGATTTCCTTAAACATTTACCGAGAACATCAGAGTGGCGCAGCGGAAGCGTGGTGGGCCCATAACCCACAGGTCCCAGGATCGAAACCTGGCTCTGATATTACATGCAGTTTGCTTTTGGGCGCGACTGTGTTTGTTTTAAATCGTCTATTTCTCGATTGTTTTGTCAACGTGAAAAAGTTCTTTCCCTCAATTGTTTTGTCAACTTTTAAAACGATTATTCGTTTCTTCCGTCAATTGTTCTTGTTGACATTCTAACAAGGTTTCGAATTCTGAACCCTTCACAACGTCACCAGGAAAAGAAACGATTTCAAAACAGTCCAGATGCTTCAGTTCAGAGATGCCTCACTCGATCGCCGGGCACACACGCCACCCCATTCATGGCGCCGCCGTTGAACGTTGCGTTAATGCGCTTGCTTGCGATCGATGGCGCGGCGCAAGCCTGGACGTCGCCGCGCTTGTGATATACAGTACATGCATAAACGCGTGTGTTTTGCGTCATTTTGCGCCAATCAAGGAAAAACCGGAAATTTCTTCCGATAAATTGGCGAGCAAGTTATAGTAGTGCGGCTGCGCCGGCGATGCATGCACATGCGCGTCGCCGCGCGCTAGCTTCGTCGTGTAGCTTTCAGAGTTTACTCCACTTCATTATTTGGATTTCATTAGCCACCGATTAATGTAATCCAACAATTAATGATCGATGGGCGATGGCAATATATACCCATACAATCATCAGGAGATCATCAAACAGTCATCACAAGAACATCAACACAAAGCAACAGCGCATGCTTTCAGAGAGATCTCCAGAAAATTAACTCGTCGAGTCTCAAGGGCCCACACAGTTATCTGATCGTGACGACAGACATGGCTCCAGCTCGAGCGTTCCTGTTGGTGCTGCTCGCAGCCGCCAGTGCATCGACGGCCGCGACAGACGACGCAGCCAACACAACGACGACGACGGCAGCGTCCTCGCCGCCCACAAACCCGCAGCTGGCTGCGCCGACCAGGTGGCTGAAGGCACACGCGACGTTCTACGGCGGCGCGGACGCGTCGGGCACCATGGGCGGGGCGTGCGGCTACGGCAACCTGTACTCGCAGGGATACGGCACGCGGAACGCGGCGTTGAGCACGGCGCTGTTCAACGACGGCGCGTCGTGCGGGCAGTGTTACAAGATCGCCTGCGACCGCAAGAGGGCACCGCAGTGGTGCAAGCCCGGCGTCACGGTCACCATCACTGCCACCAATTTCTGCCCGCCCAACTGGAACCTGCCCAGTGACAATGGTGGATGGTGCAACCCACCACGGCCGCACTTTGACATGGCACAGCCGGCCTGGGAGAAGATCGGTATCTACAGCGCGGGCATCATCCCGGTCATCTATCAAAGGTAGCAAGACAACAAATACATACTTCAATTGTTTTGGACATTGTGGAGTGGAGAGAACATATCCTACTCTTCCCATTGCTTCCATCAAAATATACCACTCTTGCCGTGATTTCTACAGGGTTCCTTGCATGAAGAAGGGTGGCTTGCGGTTCACCGTTAACGGTCACGACTACTTCCAGCTAGTACTAGTGACCAATGTCGCGATGGCAGGGTCAATCAAGTTTATGGAGGTGATGGGTTCCAACTCAGCAGACTGGATGCCGATGGCGCGCAACTGGGGCGCCCAATGGCACTCACTGGCCTACCTCACCGGTCAAGGTCTCTCTTTTAGGGTCACCAACACGGATGACCAAACGCTCATCTTCACCAACGTCGTGCCACCGGGATGGAAGTTTGGCCAGACATTTGCAAGCAAACTGCAATTCAAGTGAGAGCAGAAGCACAGGAGCGTTTCTTTTGAGAGTAGCATCTCTGGTTGCCCAACAAATATATGATTGTATATAAGTTTCGTTGTGCATAGATTCCTGTGGTGTGTAAAATAACATATATGTGCTTGCCTAGTATTTCCTTGTATATACACACGACAAATCCATTCTATTCTATTATCAGTCAACTATTTAATCACGAGGGTAAGTAAACGTGGAAGTATGGATTTGTGAAATTATCTAACTTCCATATATTTCATCAATTTGTTTAATTTACATATGCGAAAGGAAAGTATATAAAAAAATTACAACAAGCTTACAAGTTTCTTATTTTCAAATTTCAACTAACTTAAGCGTAGTGTGCCACGCAAAAATGACAACAAACCAACAAATTTATTGTTCTGAAGGAACACCTAACTTATCATCTATGATGTACCACACAAAATGATAATATACTTACAGAAACTTTATTGCATAAAAGGAAATACATTTACCAACAAGCATTGTTTGTATTACTCCTAAAGCGCAAGACATGTCATCCATGAGTCATAGTGTGTATATCTCAATATTGCAAAGCTACCTTTTATCTATTATACTTTTGCCATTATACGCTAGATATTGTCTATACATGTCTACAAACTCTATCCCTACATCATATCTGAAGATTCTTTTCGTCACTATATAAGTTGGCTTCCCTGTCACTGAACTCACATCAACCAGCCTTAGTTTCCAATAACATCCTCAAATAGCTATGGCGGCTATAGCTTTCTCTCGGTTTTCTATCTACTTTTGTGTTCTTCTCCTATGCCATGGCTCTATGGCCCAACTATTTGGTCCAAACGTGAATCCATGGCACAACCCTCGGCAAGGAGGTTTTAGAGAGTGTAGATTTGATAGACTACAAGCATTTGAACCACTTCGGAGAGTGAGGTCAGAAGTCGGGGTTACAGAGTACTTTGATGAGAAGAATGAACAATTCCAGTGCACAGGTACATTTGTCATTCGACGTGTCATTGAGCCCCAAGGACTTCTGGTACCTCGATACAGCAATACTCCTGGCTTGGTCTACATCATTCAAGGTTTGTATAGCAAAATACATTGTTCATATGGCTAGAAATTATGCTTATGCATGTTAAAAGAATGTCATTCTAGGTTATATGCACATGACATGGACATTTCTAACTGTCAGGGAGAGGTTCTATGGGATTAACTTTTCCCGGTTGCCCAGCAACCTACCAACAACAATTCCAACAATTCCTGCCAGAAGGCCAAAGCCAGAGCCAAAAATTTAGGGATGAGCACCAAAAGATCCACCAATTTAGACAAGGAGATATTGTTGTACTCCCCGCTGGTGTTGTGCATTGGTTCTACAATGAAGGCGATGCACCTGTTGTTGCTCTATATGTCTTCGACATAAATAACAACGCTAATCAGCTTGAACCAAGGCAGAAGGTAACTAAATTTTTTAACCATGATTGTTTTGCGTTGTCCATACATATGAATATGTTGCAGTTCATGTGGCAAAACATTATGGTTGATTCCCATTGATAAAAATTTTAGGAGTTCTTATTGGCGGGTAACAACAATAGGGAGCAACAAGTGTATGGTCGCTCCATCGAGCAACACTCTGGGCAAAACATATTTAGCGGATTCAACAATGAGCTACTAAGTGAGGCCTTAGGTGTCAATGCATTAGTAGCAAAGAGGCTACAAGGCCAAAATGACCAAAGAGGAGAGATCATACGGGTAAAGAATGGCCTTAAACTGTTGAGACCCACTTTTGCACAACAGGAACAAGCACAACAGCAGGAACAAGCACAAGCTCAATACCAAGTCCAGTACAGTGAAGAACAACCATCTACACGTTGCAACGGTTTAGATGAGAACTTCTGCACAATCAAGGCGAGGTTGAACATCGAAAATCCTAGCCGTGCTGATACTTACAACCCACGTGCTGGAAGGATCACACGTCTCAACAGTCAGAAGTTCCCCATTCTTAACCTTGTACAAATGAGTGCTACTAGAGTAAATCTATACCAGGTATTTATCAAAGTGGAGTTTTTTTTTCACTCTCCCTCTCTCTCCCACTACCTTTCTATAAAAATAGTTTTATTTGTGCCACCATTTATATATAACATTGTTCTCTACTCTCTACAGAATGCTATTCTCTCTCCATTTTGGAATGTTAATGCCCATAGCCTGGTGTATATGGTTCAAGGGCATGCTCGAGTTCAGGTCGTTAGTAACCTTGGAAAGACGGTATTCAATGGTGTTCTTCGTCCAGGTCAATTGTTGGTCATTCCACAGCACTACGCTGTCTTGAAGAAAGCAGAGCATGAAGGATGCCAATACATTGCATTCAAGACCAATGCAAACTCCATGGTGAGCCACCTTGCAGGGAAGAACTCAATATTCCGTGCCATGCCAGTGGATGTGATCGCTAATGCTTATCGCATCTCGAGGGAGCAATCACGAAGCCTTAAGAATAATAGGGGAGAAGAGCTCGGTGCCTTCACTCCTAGATATCAACAACAGACCTACCCGGGATTCTCAAATGAGTCGGAGAGCGAGACTTCAGAGTGATGTAATAAGGACCTAGTATAGGTGTATCAAAAAATAAAACGCCACAAGTATGTGAAACTTTGTGGTGGTTCTGTTCTAAGTTTATGAAGCACTAATAAAAGGTTACAAATGTTTTATCTATTTGTTTTGTCAATATAGGTGAGACCGTGTTATGGCAGTTCACATAAAAGAATAAAAGAATAGCCCATACCAGATACATCTCAAATAAGATTCGGTGCCAACTATAACTTGTCAATGCTATTTTTTTAATCTTAGAATTATTATAAATAAAGAAATATGCTTATTATCTAAAAAGGAAAATATGGCATATGGCCTAGTATCTATACTAATATAAAAAGAAGCAGTTCATATCTTTGCTAAATGTACCCCAACAAAACGTACACAGACCAAGCTCAGGCTTTTCTGAGCCATTCGATCGCGTCATCTTACGGCTATAAATGGATCGACCACATATGTGTCTAGCAATGCTACGGTGAAATCACCTAATCCATTGCGTTAACCCTGCCGCCATTCCACCACATCGTGCTAACCCCGCCGCTGTGTGCCTCTCCTCCCCGGATCACGCCTCGCACGCGCTGTTCCATCCTCCCCTCGATTTGTGCCCAGCTCCTCGTCTCATGCTCCATTGCATGGCCCGGTCGCTCATCTTTTTGTCGCCTCGGTCACCGATCTCCTCCCGCGGCAGCCCGAGCTCCTCCCCTGACCACGCATCGGCTTCCCCGGTAACTCTCGATCTCCCATTTTCCTCTGTGATTCCCTCACTGTCGGAACAGCGGGAGCCGCTGTTGCCGCCATTTTCACCAAGGGGACTCTGGGCCTCCCACATTTACAGTGAGGCAGTGAGCAAGAGGCGTTGTCAGCTAGGCCGCTCCTCTCCCGACGCTTGCGGCTGCACCTGCTTTTGCGCTTGACACGGTCGATCTCACATCAGTCACGGATCACCAATCTATGGAGCTTGCATGATTGTGACGACACCTGATCTCGGTCCGCAACTCAATGTCTCCATTTTTTCAAGCCTGGATCTGGTGGGTGGTGGTGGGAACATTGAGGATATTATGGCAGGAGCAGTGTGGAGCCAAAGCCGCTGCAGTCGCTGATTGCTACTCCGTCGAGGGCTCGAGGCTGTGCAGATCCGGTCGCTTCCGCTGCCTGGCCCACTCCATCGGCTCGCCTGAACCCTAATGCTCTCTCAGCAATCGCCCGACCGCTCGCGTCCTCTTTTTGTACACAGCCGGGGTGTGCAACATGGCTACGGTGGAGGATCTGCCCCCACCCAGGTGAACCCTCACTTTTGAGTTTAGATTGCAACAGCTGCATGTAAATTACAACGACGATTTTTCTATTAACTATTTCGATGAACCTGCAGTAGTTTAATCTGAAAATTTAGGCAAAATGTAACCATGGCCTTCTTTGTTTTTTCTTTCTCAAACACACCATTCCAGTCTTTTGGAATGACCCTAAAGCTAATCAGTCACTTGTGAAGGAACCCTCTACTTTGCAGAAGCAGAAAGGATACTTGGCATATACTTTGCAGAAACATAAACACAACTTGGCGGTGGCTGGTTTATCAGCAATCTCTACTTGGCTTTGATGGCCAGCGTGGTAATTTCAGAAATCTCCAATTCTTGTTGACAAAAAAAATTCTGCAGGTTGAACATGGTAATTTGAGACATTAATCAATGATGGATTATCTGCTTGCCTCTTCTTTCTTTTACATCAGTTGTGGGGTGTTTTTCTGTTAAATTAATCTACGTAGCTCTCTTGATCTGCTCTAGACAGATCCTGAGCAAAGTTTGCAATAAGGAAAACAAAAAGAAAAGGTGAGAGGGTGCCAATTGAAGTTCCTGAATGGCTTAGTATACTTGTTGACTATAGATGTGTCAATTTTAGTTCAAATGTTTATTGGTTTTGTCATGTATACTGCACTATGGTTCGTGAAAAACAAGAAGAATTTGTATTTGGTCTACTTAATTGATCTAAACTATGTAGAACCTCATGATTTTCTTCAGTGCAAAATATTTATAAAAAACTGCCAATTGTAGCTTTTTTTTCATTTTTCTTTTTATCCTATAAAGAACTGCCAGAACCTTTTTTAACCTTGTGCAAAATAACATGTGCAATTTTTTAACAAAGAAGCAATCTTACATCATGTGTGTGAGGCCAGGTATGAACATTTCCTTCAGTGCAACAGTCTTTTCTATTCTATTCTGCTACTAGAAAATCATGTGCCTCACATTTTACAGGATCTTTGGTGATATGAATGCTTAAGGATGCTATTTTGAATTGTTGGTTTTCTCAGCAAGAAAAGTTTCCATGATTTTCTCTGATCTTCTTTTATTACTTCACACTGAGGATAGATAGCATATTGAATTATGTTATCTGATTTGGACATTCTTGAACTGTAGCCCTTTGAAATTAACCCTTATAATTTTCATATTGTCCTTACCAACAATGTGATCTTCTCATCAAATGTTTGCAGACGAACACTGCTTACTACAGGGGAATCTCTGTGTTCTTTATCGAATTTGCAGAGATGAGGGTACCAAGGAGTTGTACAAGGTTCTTGGTGCCACTTGTACTGTACGTTATGAATATTTGACTTCTTTATTTTTCCAATTTATTGATCATCTTACTTATCGTTATATGTTATACTATTTAATGAATGTCTAAAACACAGGGAATAGTTCCCTATCATAGCAATAAGCATTTGCGTTGTGTTTAAAAAACAATTCTACATGTGTGAAGCTTTGTGATCTCATAGGCATCTAGAGGAAAATGCACTTGGTAAATTTGGGTCTTATTCATATTTTTAACATTTTGTAATCATTTTAATTGTATTTTAAGTTGATCTTAAAATTGGGCCATATGATTCACTTACTCTGAATAGCTTATTGTCGACGCACTATACGCCGACCATGATATTTGTAGAGTATGAGGATCGTTGGAACCAGAGTATACATGAGATTGAGGTAAAAGAGACATGAGACAGAGATTTTTATATAGATTCGGTCCCCTTAACTAACAGGTAGTAGCCCTTCTCCTGTTGGCTGAAGCCGGTGTTGCCTTTATATATTAGTATCACACAAGTATAATATTTGGGATGACCTAATCTAGTCGGGGTCGGCTTGGCGACATAGAGCTCTCACATGTGGTCAATGGTTAGAGTAGTCTTCTTCCTCGAATATGAACTCGGCGAGATTGGAGATAACTCTAGATTCCTCATGTTGGCCTTTTTTGGCTCTAGATTGGGTCTGTCTAGGCTTGTATTTTGATTTGGCCTGTGTTGGCCTGTGATGGCCTTCCCCTTCTCCTAAGGGGTCTTGTATTTATACCCTCAGATGTCCCCTTACCCAAGTAGAACTAGGGATATAAGTATGGATACGATCCGAGTAATCCTTGTAGCGTCCGAGTAGGACTCCACTTCTACTTCCTTATCCGGAACACCTTCTATTCCGGGAAGACAATTTTCTTAATCAAAGGAAACCTTATTTTATACTATTAGGTATATGGTATTTTCATATACCACAAACCCATGTATAGGAGGTATGCCTTATTGATAACACTGACAGTAGCCCCCGACCTCAATGCAAATGATCGGACTAGCGTTCTCGACCGTGTAAACCCGAAGATTCATCATCGTCAGAATCACCTAGCCGTTTTTGAAATACCGAGTTGGCATGAAATTGCTGACAACTCATCTTTCCTGGTCATTGTAGAGAACGTGACCATTGTTGAATTCGGATTGAGGTCAGAAAATATGTGACCATACTATAGTGTTCTTAATCAAATATTCTTACATAACCCTTATCGAACTCATCTAACCGTTCTCGAACAATCGAGTAGGTGCAAAGTAAGCGATGAAGTCCTTCTCTTCTCCTGGACCGAGAACTCGACATAAACTTGAATCCACTAATCCGACATCCATCTAGTCTGAAGTAAATTTTGACTACTATGTGCCCTGGGACCAGTATATGTCTATTAGTTGAGTACAAGAATTGTCTGTTTGAGTTTTATTGAATCAAGACAAGATGTCGACTAATATAAAGCCTCCATCTAGTGTCTATTACCCAAGAAGACCAATTGCTCTAATATCTGATTTTTCTGAAATCAATTGTCAGAACAAATTGTTAGATAGAAAAACCCCCGAGCGAAAGCTTGGGAGTAATATGATATAAATTGAAAATATTAAAAATAAATTATATGTACGTGTACCAATAAACAAGTACTCTCACCAGAGCTGCCATTAGCTGAACGGAGTTAGATACTCTCCCTAGCCACTAGTTGTTTTTATGGAAAGTTTTCCACAAAACCAGCTTGAATCTCATAACAAACTAAGATGAAGAAGCGAATTCCTAGCCCCTAGTCATGAAGTTTGGAAAACCAATTCCTGATAACACGGCTAGTTAATACATTACAGTGGATGCTCTGACATGACCAATTCTGACATGGTCGTTTGTCCCTTAGCGTCTGACTAGGCCAATAGTGCCAGGCATCCCCGCCCAAGGTGCTAAGACCCGATGACTAGTCAGACTTAACGTAATAGGTCGATAAGAAACGACTCCAACCAGTAGCTATATGAGAAAAGAGGATCAATGGATAAATATTGCATATTTAATTTGTATTAAAAACTTACATAGATCAATGCGTGAAGATGGTAGAAACGCTACACACACTAATCAAGAACCAGGCGCGTAGTCGTACTCGACCACTCGCAGAGGTGATGAAAGAATCGCTACAACGCTGGTCAAAGACCAGGTATGTAGTCGTACAAAACCACTCGCAGAAGTGGTGAGAGAATCACTACAACGCTGGTCGAGAACCAGGCGTGTAGTCATACTCGACCACTCATAGAAGATTTGTAGAGTTGGTGAGATCGTTACAACGCTGGTTGAGAACCAGATGTATAGTCGTACTCGACCACTCGTAGAAGATTTGTAGAGTTGGTGAGATCGCTATAACGTTGGTTGAGAACCAGATGTGTAGTCGTACTCAACCACTCGTAGATGATTTGTAGAGTTGGTGAGATCGTTGTAGCCATACTCGACCACTCGTAGAAGATTTGTAGAGTTGGTGAGATCGCTACAATGCTGGTTGAGAACCAGATGTGTAGCCGTACTCGACCACTCATAGAAGATTTGTAGAGTTGGTGAGATCGCTACAACGCCGGTTGAGAAGAACTCATAGAAGATTTGTAGAGTGTGTGAGATCGCTAAAACACTGGTTGAGAACCAAATGTGTAGTTGTACTCGACCACTCGTAGAAGATTTGTATAGTTGGTGAGATCGCTACAACGCTGGTTGAGAACCAGATGTGTAGTCGTACTCGACCACTCGTAGAAGATTTGTAAAGTTGGTGAGATCGCTACCATTCTGGTTGAGAACCAGATGTGTAGTCGTACTCGACCACTCGTAGAAGATTTGTGGAGTTGGTGAGGTCTCTACCATGTTGGTTAAGAACCAGATATGTAGTCATAGTTGACCACTCGTAGAGGTGGTGGGAAGATCGCTACAACGCTGGTCCAGAACCAGGTGTGTAGTCGTACTCCACCACTAGCAGAGGTGTTGGGAAGATCGCTACAATGCTGGTCGAGGACCAGGTGTAGTCGTACCTCAACCACTTTTAGGGGCGCTTTAGCTGGTTATTACATCTGTATCTCATGTGGCCAGCATGACTTCACAAACCTAACTTATAAGCATATCGGATGTCCGTTCACAATAATGTTAGGTGATCAAGCCGACAACGTTCGCGAGGAGACTGTACGTATCAACCTTTTCAAAAATAGACTGGGTTGTGACTGAAACTACAAGTGAGATAGGTTGCCGGTCTTTGTTGATAGGTTTGGTCCAACGACCACTAGTACAAAAACAGTTTTTCTAGACGGCGAAAATGGTATTTTCGCGTGCGGATCTCCCGTCCGTCTATAGCAAAAGGTTTGCAAAAATCTGATTTTTTCGTGCGGGTGGCGTACCCGCAAGCGAAAATCCGATTTTCGCATGTGGGCGCTTAAGCCGCTTGCACGTGAAAATAAAAAATTGCAACAAAAAAACCCAAAAATCAAAACCCTAGCCCTGGAACCTAATCCAGTCACNACCGCCGATGCCGCCGTCACCGCCGCCCTGCCCGAGGCCCGCCGTCGTCGTCCCTGTGGTCGCCGGTGACGGATCCGTCCTCCCCGCGGTGGCCAGCGACGGATCCGCTCTCCCCGCGGTCGCCGGCGACGGATCCAGCCGCCCGAGTCCCGGCGACGGCGGATCCAACGCTGCCGTTGCCGGGAGACTGCCACCGCTACCCTAGCCGCCATTTTCGTCATCGCCCTGCTAGTGGCCTGCCGTCGTCGTCCCCGCGGTTGCCCGCGATGGATCCGCCCTTCCCGCGGTGGCCAGCGACGAATCCAGCCACCAGAGGCCCGAGCCACTAGCGGATCCCCACCTTCAGGCCGGATCCACCGCCGCCGTGCTCCCCACAGTTGGATCTGCCGCCATCGCGCACACCTCTCCACCGTCGTCACAGCCACGCCCGTCGCCGGGTCCCACGCCCGCCGCCGTGCATCTCCATCGCCGCAGCCGCGCCCGCCGAGCGCTCGAGCCCGTCACGAGACTCACATGGCCGCCGCCGCGCCTCTCCCCCAACGCCGTCAGGCCCGCCCGAGCCTGCTGTGTCGCTCGTCGGGAAGTTGGAGAGGTGGAGGAGAAAAGTTAGTAGGGAGAGAGAGAGGAGATAAGGCTATGGAATGGGAGGTGAGGAGATAAAGGATGGGACTTAAAAATTTTGTAATTGATGAGACGGAAGAGATGAGGGAGGATAGACTTGTATGCTGGCCTTTAAGAGACCCGCATGCGAAAATACATATTTTCACGTGCGGCCGCTTAAGAGGCACGTCTACGAAAATAGGCTTGTTTTTGCATGCGGGTGTGTTAAGAGGCCCGCTTGCGAAAATTGATTTTTGCGTGCGGGCCTCTTAAGTAGCCGTATGCGAAAATGGGGATCGATTTTTGCAGACGCGGACACTTATGGCCCGTCTGTAACCTACTAGAGTGCTCGTCTAGAAAAACCATTTTTGTACTAGTAAACTCTTGGTTTGTTTGAGAACGTTGTCAACAATAGGATGTACTCGACCTCTGCCTACTAGGATACTCGGTGTCCAAGCAGATGCTGGATTATTTCCTGAAAATATTTTTTAGTGGGCAAGATATATAGCAGAGAATACTGAGTAGGTACCCGGAAAATTGTATAAACTTCTAGTATAGTTAGGACATAATGAGTAGATTTGAATTAAATATCGGGTACTACGTATACTGTAAAAAAACATAATTTATACAGAAGAAATAGAGTGAGCCCCAATATTAGACCGTAGTTTTCCTAATAGAGGAACACTTGCACAATAGATATTGTATAAAAAATATGCTCGGGGTAAACATAATAAATTATTGATATGAAAGTATGTACAGTAAATTGTATACAAAATATTGCATACCTGTATAGAAATATGTCAGATATATCTATGAAATTAGTGGATTAATTTTAATAAATAACCTACTAATTACCTTAGTTCACGTGTCTTGTGAGAGAAGTATGCACGTGAACATGTTTTTGGTAGTTGGTCGTGTACACAGTACACATTGCACGTCCGGTTGGCTGCACTTGATTTTGCTAGCCAGACTTGAGTTATACTTACTACAGGTTCTCATGTCATCATGTCTGAGCTGGACTGATCAGGTGGAGAAGTGCAGTGCTAATTGGAGCTTGCAGGTGCATGCAGTTAGAATTGTACTCGGTTGTATCGTTCATGCAAACGAATATTATACATCGATCAATGATTAGCAATCAACAAATTAGATGCTAAAGTAAACAATAATAATCTATTCATACAAAATTAGAATAGCAAACCCGATACGACGTTGTAGATCAACGATCTTTTAGGTGTGTTCCATTGATCAGTTGAATTTTGGTAGTGATATCGTTTGGGAAGTAGTCAGCGTAGATTGAGGTCTTGAGGCCGACAACATTGGGTTGATGTCCTCCATGGCGACGGCGGTGTATTGAAGCTTGGTTGATCTTGATAGATGGAATTGTTGGTGGCGATGATTCTGATCTGATCAAGAAACATACTCTGGTCGGGTCCAATTTCCCAGGGCCAAAGTCGTTGGAATATCCCTCGTCGAAAAATCCACAGTGGTGACGTTTTGACAAAGATTGAGATGACAAGGGTCCCGATCTAGAAGAGAATGTACTCCAGTTGGGTCATATCTCCCAAGTCCGAAGTCGGCAGAGAGTGTTTCGTCGAAAGATCTGCTAGTAGATTTGGTTGTCGGCACCTCGTTCTCGGTATTTGCCGAAGAGATGGCCGTTGTAGGAATCATGTTCGCCTATTCCGTCGTCATGGCCTCGTTCTTGGCATAAGCCAATGGGGACGATATCGGGATGACAGCGAACACCGGGAACACGATGGTTCTGACCTGGACATAAGTGAATGCCGGCTGGGTTGGATCTCCCAGTCCAGGATGGTCGTAGAAGCCCTCATTGAAAAATCTAACTCTTGAACTCATCTCGTCGAAACCTTGAAGCACCAAGTCCCCTACCTGGCACGCCACTGTCGACGGGCTATACACTGACTACGGTATTTGTAGAGTATGGGGATCATTGGAACCAGAGTATACGCGAGATTGAGGTAAAAGAGACAGGAGATAGGGATTTTTATATAAGTTCGGGCCCCTTAACTGACAGGTAATAGCCCTACTCCTGTTGGCCGAAGCCGGTGTTGCCTTTACATATTAATATCACACGAGTATAATATTTGGGATGACTTAATCTAATCAGCGTTGGCTTGGCGGCAAGGAGCTCGAACACGTAGTCAACGGCTAGTGTTGTTTTTTTCCTTGAATATGAACTCCGCGAGATTAGAAGCAGCTCTAGATCTCTTATGTCGGCCTTTATGGTTTTAGATTGGGTTTGTTTAGATCTGTGTTGGCTTGTATTTTGACTTAGCTTGTGTTGTCCTTCGTTAGCCCCCCTTTCCTTGTATGAGATTTTGTATTTATATCATCGGATGTTCCCTAATAAAAAAGAACTAGAGAGGCAAAGTAGGATTTATATGCACCCTACTTTGTTGAATGACACGTGTGCTATTGAGGTTAGAAACTGATGGCCATTGTGTTCCTAAACTTGGTAGTAAATGTACCTACTCAGTTCAATCTTTTATAGGGGAAAATGAGGGAGGTACACCATTGGCCATGTCTTTGCACACATCTATGAACCGTGACCATGTCTTTTCACCATGTGACCACTGTACTCTAGAAAGAGAGAGGTCAACTGATTCTGTTTTAATCTATTCCTTTGCAGCGTTCACATTAATCCACATGGTGGCCTACTGTTTGCTATCCAACTAAACATAAGTACGTTGATTTCTTTAATTAATCTAGTTGTTTATATGTCCGGAATTTGATCTATGTCAAGTTTTATTTGTCCACTCCCCACCCAAATATGATGTTCACAAAAATGACATTTCAGAAATGTCGTTTTGCAAGAGTGATGTCCAAAAAATGTTATTGCAGAATGATATATCATTTGTATTAGAATAAAAAAAACCAGATGACTGTTATTTTTACAGATGTATGCCATATTCTAAAATATAATTTTATTATAATCTACATAGAAAATATATCAAGATGAATGTCCACTCAGCTCCCCAAATATGATATTTGCAAAAAAAAAGATGACACTTTGCAAAGTAATGTCCAAAAAATGATATAGCTAAATGGTATACCACTTAGCATTTATTAAAATAAAAAAATCATATCACTGATATTCTACGGATATATGCTACATCGCAAAAGTCTAATTTTGTTATAATCTATAGAATAAATAGTGTCTGGCAGACAAAATATCATGTGGGCCATCAACTAAGTACCCAGATTTTGGTGACTTCTAATGATGGTTGGTCAATTTTAGTATGATAGTATTCATCCGCCAAATCAACTTGAGCAGTAAATACATGTCTTGCTAGCCGACCAACCATGTGCATGATAATTGTAAGAGAGTAATATAATTCGGCCAAGTTAATGCTAACAAATGACTGGTAAAAAGCAAATTTCAAGAATTGATAATAGCACTCGACATCCAAAATCGATTAGATTAGCTAACTAGCAATGTTGACTCACCCAAATATACAAATACATTTGTAAATTATGATGTTGACTCTTACTCTCTCCTGAAGGAGCAGAGAGTTGTTGACTCTTTGAGAGAGCAACCAAAATAAATACATGTCCCATATCAGTGCCACAGTGTATTGTGTACCTCCCTATTCTTTTTCTCTATAGTAACCATTCATCCGATGAAGATGAGATACACAATACTACAGAAAATATTTTTGCAGATGGCCAGAATCGGTTTTCGCATTTAATTGGCCATCCTGCATGTACAAAAAGATCTGCGAAAATCACCATTTTCGCATGAGGCCGGCACAACTGCATGCGAAAAACAATCTTCGCATGCGGTCCACTTAAGCTAGCCACATGCGAAAAATGATCTTTGCATACGGCCCGCTTAACACAGCTGCATACGAAGTTATAATTTCGTATGTGGTCAAGTTAAGCGGGCCGCATGCGAAGATCGTTTTTCCAAGTGTATCATTTTCCTATACTGGCCGTTTGGAAAGATCGCATTTCGTATGTAATATAATATTTTCCGCGATTCATGATCAAAATTTAAAATGCTATGCATAGGAGCAAACGGAGTTATTGTTTTTACTACAATCTTGCATTGACAAGTAAATAGTCTTCGAATACGTAACACATAAAAGTTTTATATCATACATATATTACAAATAATCAATAGTTTTATCACGGATAAAAGCATTAATTTTCACTACATATGCTCTTTCTCTCACTCTCTTAGTGGCTTGAATTTGTCTTCTATTGCAAGTTGACTCTCCTTATCGTAGAATAGCCTAAGTGTGTTGCAGACATCATGACGGAGGAAGCAGCAAAGGTCAGCGCACAAGCTCCTTATAGTTTTGTCGTCGATCCAATTTGCTACATACGGGATTATAGGGATCTGTGGAAAAAGAAAGCAATAAATGTTAGAATCTCGATTTCCAAGATCTGATTTGCTACTCTGTATATATGGAGAACAATATCCGGACTTACGCGGTCACTAGATGTTGTGTACCTCCTATTGACCCTAAGCGTTTCGCACATGTAATATCCACACAGGTTAGTTCCCGGTGGTTGTTTGACACACAACAAACATAATAATAAGAGACCTATCAATATAAACAAGTAAAGATTATAAGAGAATTTGTATTAATGGCATATGTCAGTACCGGCTAGCCTGTATTGATGGTTAGCTTAACCTTTTTCCGATCTTTTACTGGTCGCCTTTTTTTAGTAGTAATTGTGTGTGCTATTCGGAGAAAACAATTATTGTAATCAGTTAGAAATTTCAAACTAGCAATTATGTGCATATGGTTTATTTTATTACTTACAAATTCAGAATAGTGAGGAACTCCAGAAACGTTTCCTTCTCATAGTGTGTTGGGTCACACACTACGATCAATTGATCCTTCGAATATACCAAGAATAATATATAGTGGTCGCTGCAAATAAGAAAGATAAATTGTTCGAAATCAATTGCTTAAAATGATGTATTACTGCGAAAAAAACTCAGATGTATAAGTGCATGTTTACGTGAACGCGTAAGGGACCATTAAGACATTTTTGTCTGCGTGCGCCAACATTGCTAGCGCCAAGTATGTTGCTACCTCCAGCTTCTTACGATTGTGTGAATTGTTGATATATTCTTCATTTTCCTCGGGTGTCTTATTTCGCTAATTCCGGGTATCGGGACGCTTCTATACGCTGTGTTGTGTTTTGCAAACCCTAGATAGGTCGACGTAGCCAACCGATGTACCCATTCTATCCGCTTCATGAAATTGTGACCTTTACAACGAAACTTTAATGAAATGGATGTTTTGTTTTAGACATTTACGTAGAACATAAAAGAGTTAAGATTTACAAGCAAAACGCAGCAACGAGATTCACGTCCATCTTATCTAGCTTGAAGAAGGTGTGTGGGTCACGGAAATCGATTAGGAATATCCCGTTGGGTCCACTCATGAAAGCTCCTTCCGGAACGGTGACACTAATGAATTCAAGACCCTTTCTAGCTGCCTTGAGGTACCATTCATGCATCACCCTCATTTGCCATGGTAGTCCGTTCAAAAGGTACGTGGGTAAGAAAGGCTTGCCATATTCATATTCTAACGGCACATATGCAGATATCCAAGATTGCAATTTGTCTTGGGCGGCTAGTACGGACTTCTGCGATTTTGATAGCTCATCAACAGCTTCTGTGCTTTTACCCTTGCCCTCGATGAACCGGTCCCCCTGAAGGCCAAAAACATGAATCTCTCCTTATCTTGATCCATTTCCTTTGGGTTGTACGTGGAAACCAACTTTGATACCAGCCGACGAGGTTCCAAGGTAATAGACTTGGGGCCAGATGTAGTTTCTTGGGGTGAAGGGACTTGTTCGAGCAGAGCAGATTGCGGCATAGGTGGAGATGGTTGAACTGTGGGCAGATGGGGAGGAGCTGACGCTTGAGCAGGGTATGCAGGTGGTGACTTCACTGGAGTTAGGGAAGGTGGAGAAGGTAGACGAGGTGGTGACCTAATCGGATGTGGAGAAGGTTCGGGGGAAGGCGATCCTGGTGGAAAAGGTGGTGTTGGAGCGGCAGCTATCGTGGGTTGCGATGGAGCTAGGGTTGAAGGTGATTGTCCAGTAAGGATGATGTCTTGACGATGCCACAAGATAAATTGATTTACTGCATCACCAAGAAGCTCGATCCACTCCGATGCAAGGATATCTAGCTCCAACGAGTTATGCTCGCTATGGACCTTAGCCACTTGCACCCTTGCATAGTCCTCTGGAATGGGCGTGTTGTGAAATTGTCGGCCGGGTATCGCTAAGCCCGTTGCTACCTCTTTTGTCTTCCCAGCCCCGCTGATGGGTACGACGAGTCTGCACAGAGTTGGTCTAGTTATACAATCCATAGGGTAAGGGGTTGTTTCTATTAAACCGACACTGCTTGGCACTTGAGTAGTTTGATGTGGAGCTTGGGCGGTTTGCTGGCTTTCAGGGAATAACCTTGGAAAGGCAGTGAGGTTTTCAGCCGTCAGAGAGTAGAAATGGTACTTCACTTGTTGGAAAATTTTGTCTTCCATCTTCTCTTTGTATTTATCACGTCTCTTATAACTCGTCGCGTCCTGTGGAAACCCTGTCTTCCAACTCATCTTTGAGGACATACCTCTAACCCGTCCGGAGTGTTCAGGGTTCCCCAATGTAGCAGTAAGTTGGTCGTTCTCCCTTCTTGAGGACATCTTGATTTTTTCTTCTCGGTGATCTGCTGCAAACTAGTGGTCACCTACTTGATATCAGGATCCTCGAACAGGATTTTCGCCCTCCTCTGAGAACTACCCCATGCTTCGTGCCCATACCCAGTCCTTGCTCCGTTCCTGTAGGGGGTCTACCAGAAAGGTTTGCCTTCCGCTGCAAACTTCTGTTTGGTTTCTCGCCATTGATCTACGTGGCTAGCATATCCGCTCAACCCCAATCGACGCGAATATTTGTTTTTCTTTGCAAGGTCTGACATTTTTTTCCTCATGGCCAATGCCTCTGGTGTTGTCATCTTGGTGACAAACTCATCCCAGCCGGCCTGCGAGATCCTCCCATAATCAGTGAAGGGAGTCTTTGTTCATTTGAACATAGTCCCGGTTCAGATCGGACTTCCACTGTCTCCAATGGTCTCTCATTTTCTTTGGTGCAATCTCCCTCCCCTAACCTCCGAACCAGGCGGATACACTACATATTTTTGCAACTCATTCCATAGTAGTGTCACCAAAGTTTCGCATGTGTTGCTGAACTTGGACATCATAGTCTTTGGCTCGACAGGCTTCCTATCCCGGTTGAGAGCAGTCACATAATATGTTTCCTTCGGCAGCTGGTTCTTACTTCTCTCACCACGTCTTTTTTTTTTGCATGTCCACCTGCACTTCTCAGGGGCACACGTGGCGGTATCTAGCTCGACTTCATCAATGACACCTTTTGTTTTGAACGACGTTGTACAACCATTTGCACAAACACATCGTGAAGAACCATTAGGCAGCTACGATCTTCGGACAGGGTAGTTATAAAATGGGGTAACGATTTATATATCTTACTGCCTGCTCTATCGGTACGTTGTTCGGGTTATCATCACGAGGGGCCACTTGTGTTATTTCCATCAGAAAATGGTCACTTGGGTGCGCCACGTTTCTTCTCTAAGACGTCGTTTCGTGAACTTTGCTACCAGTTTTCTCTACACCTTCTATTTGTTTAGCTGCTCCGAGCGTGTCAGAGTGAACTTTGTCTACAGCTGCTGCGGGTGCATCGGAGGGAACTTTGTCGTTCGAAATTTTTTGCTCGGTCATTTGATCTTCACAATCGAAAATGAATCATCGCAAATATGACATAACAAATAAATTTGTACATAATTATCAAATACCAACTTGACATCTAATTTCACATCTCACAAATTTCACAACATAAATCTCATCAAAAATTTTCACATCTCATACAAAATTAATTAAATCTCACAGCACAAATCTCACAAATTTTGACATTAATTTCGCATAAAGTTTCACATTAATTTCGCATAAATTTTGAAATTAATTTGACATCAATTTTGACATTAATTTGACATGAATTTTGACATTAATTTGACATAAATTATGATATAAATTTGACATAAATTTTGATATTAATTTCGCATATATTTTGCATCACAAATTTTGCATAACAATTTTCAGATCTCACAAATTTCGCATCACAAATTTCACAACAAATTTTGACATTACTTTCGCATAAATTTCAAACCTCGAGAAGAAGTTGTGCGGTGGTCGGCGATGGGTGGCAGACGAACGGCGGTCGGCGACGGGAGGCAGACGGGTGGCAAACGGTGACGGGTGACGGTCAACAGACGGCAGCAGGTGGCGTGGAGTCCTGCGACTGGCGGCTTGGAGGACGGCGACGGACGGGCGTTATCGCATGAGGCTCCTTAAGACAGCCGCATGCGATAATACATTGCGATAATGTCCATGAACCGACCCTCAGGGGACTGGTTTTTGCAGGCACGGTCACTTATGGCCCGCCTGCAACCTATTCCTGGTCTCGTATGGAAAAATCTTTTCTATAGTAGTGACATTTAGTCAACACGAATCTTGGAACACACCTATGGCTCAGATTCTACGTGCAGGTGAGCCTCGGTTCACATCAGCTTTTCCAAATATATATATATATATATATATATATATATATATATATATATATATATATATATATATAATATGGCATACCCCAACACTAGGAAACACTAATTCACGTATATATTACCTATTCTTTTACCGGAAGGGTTCCCTAGAACATGTATGGCATTTTGAACAAATAAGGAATACAAGGCCCACTTTGGCAAGACCTCAGAGTCCTACTTGGACTCAATCGGGACTGTACTGAAGATTTCCAAGATTATCTCTACAAGCCCCTAATTGATACGAGGGGACCCTAGGGTGTATAAATCTATGACGCCGAGAGGGCGTCAAGAGGACAACCAAGCCTAGGTCAACGAAATACCAAGGCAAGCCAAGCCAAACCAGATATCAATCCTCAAAATCCACCAACCTAGAACAGTAAGGAGTCCTCATGGGGTTAGCGCGATGTGGTGGCACAACGACGGGGTTAACACAATGGATCAGGTTTATCATAGCATTGCTAGACACATATGTGGTCGATCCATTTATAGCCATAAGATGACACGATCGAATGGCTCAGAAAAGGCTAAGCTTGGTCTGTGTATGTTTTGTTGGGGTACATTTAGCAAAGATATGAACTGCTTCTTTTTATATTAGTATAGATACTAGGCCATATGCCATATTTTCCTTTTTAGATAATAAGCATATTTCTTTATTTATAATAATTCTAAGATTAAAAAAATAGCATTGACAAGTTATAGTTGGCACCGAATCTTATTTGAGATGTATCTGGTATGGGCTATTCTTTTATTCTTTTATGTGAACTGCCATAACACGGTCTCACCTATATTGACAAAACAAATAGATAAAACATTTGTAACCTTTTATTAGTGCTTCATAAACTTAGAACAGAACCACCACAAAGTTTCACATACTTGTGGCGTTTTATTTTTTGATACACCTATACTAGGTCCTTATTACATCACTCTGAAGTCTCGCTCTCCGACTCATTTGAGAATCCCGGGTAGGTCTGTTGTTGATATCTAGGAGTGAAGGCACCGAGCTCTTCTCCCCTATTATTCTTAAGGCTTCGTGATTGCTCCCTCGAGATGCGATAAGCATTAGCGATCACATCCACTGGCATGGCACGGAATATTGAGTTCTTCCCTGCAAGGTGGCTCACCATGGAGTTTGCATTGGTCTTGAATGCAATGTATTGGCATCCTTCATGCTCTGCTTTCTTCAAGACAGCGTAGTGCTGTGGAATGACCAACAATTGACCTGGACGAAGAACACCATTGAATACCGTCTTTCCAAGGTTACTAACGACCTGAACTCGAGCATGCCCTTGAACCATATACACCAGGCTATGGGCATTAACATTCCAAAATGGAGAGAGAATAGCATTCTGTAGAGAGTAGAGAACAATGTTATATATAAATGGTGGCACAAATAAAACTATTTTTATAGAAAGGTAGTGGGAGAGAGAGGGAGAGTGAAAAAAAAACTCCACTTTGATAAATACCTGGTATAGATTTACTCTAGTAGCACTCATTTGTACAAGGTTAAGAATGGGGAACTTCTGACTGTTGAGACGTGTGATCCTTCCAGCACGTGGGTTGTAAGTATCAGCACGGCTAGGATTTTCGATGTTCAACCTCGCCTTGATTGTGCAGAAGTTCTCATCTAAACCGTTGCAACGTGTAGATGGTTGTTCTTCACTGTACTGGACTTGGTATTGAGCTTGTGCTTGTTCCTGCTGTTGTGCTTGTTCCTGTTGTGCAAAAGTGGGTCTCAACAGTTTAAGGCCATTCTTTACCCGTATGATCTCTCCTCTTTGGTCATTTTGGCCTTGTAGCCTCTTTGCTACTAATGCATTGACACCTAAGGCCTCACTTAGTAGCTCATTGTTGAATCCGCTAAATATGTTTTGCCCAGAGTGTTGCTCGATGGAGCGACCATACACTTGTTGCTCCCTATTGTTGTTACCCGCCAATAAGAACTCCTAAAATTTTTATCAATGGGAATCAACCATAATGTTTTGCCACATGAACTGCAACATATTCATATGTATGGACAACGCAAAACAATCATGGTTAAAAAATTTAGTTACCTTCTGCCTTGGTTCAAGCTGATTAGCGTTGTTATTTATGTCGAAGACATATAGAGCAACAACAGGTGCATCGCCTTCATTGTAGAACCAATGCACAACACCAGCGGGGAGTACAACAATATCTCCTTGTCTAAATTGGTGGATCTTTTGGTGCTCATCCCTAAATTTTTGGCTCTGGCTTTGGCCTTCTGGCAGGAATTGTTGGAATTGTTGTTGGTAGGTTGCTGGGCAACCGGGAAAAGTTAATCCCATAGAACCTCTCCCTGACAGTTAGAAATGTCCATGTCATGTGCATATAACCTAGAATGACATTCTTTTAACATGCATAAGCATAATTTCTAGCCATATGAACAATGTATTTTGCTATACAAACCTTGAATGATGTAGACCAAGCCAGGAGTATTGCTGTATCGAGGTACCAGAAGTCCTTGGGGCTCAATGACACGTCGAATGACAAATGTACCTGTGCACTGGAATTGTTCATTCTTCTCATCAAAGTACTCTGTAACCCCGACTTCTGACCTCACTCTCCGAAGTGGTTCAAATGCTTGTAGTCTATCAAATCTACACTCTCTAAAACCTCCTTGCCGAGGGTTGTGCCATGGATTCACGTTTGGACCAAATAGTTGGGCCATAGAGCCATGGCATAGGAGAAGAACACAAAAGTAGATAGAAAACCGAGAGAAAGCTATAGCCGCCATAGCTATTTGAGGATGTTATTGGAAACTAAGGCTGGTTGATGTGAGTTCAGTGACAGGGAAGCCAACTTATATAGTGACGAAAAGAATCTTCAGATATGATGTAGGGATAGAGTTTGTAGACATGTATAGACAATATCTAGCGTATAATGGCAAAAGTATAATAGATAAAAGGTAGCTTTGCAATATTGAGATATACACACTATGACTCATGGATGACATGTCTTGCGCTTTAGGAGTAATACAAACAATGCTTGTTGGTAAATGTATATCCAAAGCCTTAAGATCTTCCTTTGCCTTGTGGATAAATTTCCTTTTGTGCAATAAAGTTTCTGTAAGTGTGTTATCCTTTTTTGTGGTATATCATAGATGATAAGTTAGGTGTTCATTCAAAATAATAAATTTGTTGGTTTGTTGTCATTTTTGCGTGGCACACTACGCTTTAGTTAGTTGAAATTTGAAAATAAGAAACTTGTAAGCTTGTTGTAATTTTTTTTTATATACTATCCTTCCGCATATTTAAATTAAACAAATTGATGAAATATAGGGAAGTTAGATGATTTCGCAAATCCAACTTCTAAGTGTACTTACTGAAAACTAGAAAATGTTGCATTTATTCAAAAAGAAGGAATAGAAGCAATGGACTCATGTAACTTGTCTTTTTTATCATTATTTTATTCTGACGTGCAATAACTGTAACATTACTTTTTTTAACTTGCCGGTAATAAAATATGTCATATGTTTTTTAGTTGTCACTATCGACCATAGCATACAAGACAATGCAATCAAATGTAAAATAACCACAATGTTCCTACGTGGTGTGGACTATGATTTCTTTTCATTTATTATTAAAATTACCATCGGTCCATGAAGGGTTAAAATATAAAATGCTATCTCAAAAAAGTAAATAGACAAGTACTCGCCCTCGTGATTAAATTGTTGAATAATAGTAAAACAGAATGAATTTGTCATGTGTGTGTATATATATATATAAAAAGAAAATATTAGGCAAGCATATATGTTATTTTACACACCAAAGAAATGTACGCACAACAGAACTTATATACAATCATATATTTGTTGGGCGATCAGAGATGTTACTCCCAAAATAAACGCTCCCATACCAATTCAGGCTTCTGCTCTGATTTGAACTGCAGCTTGCTTGCAAATATCTGGCCAAACTTCCATACGGGTGGCACGACGTTGGTGAAGATGATTGGTCATCCGTGTTGTTGACCCTAAAGGGGAGACCTTAACCGGTGAGTGCCATTGGGCGCCCCAGTTGCGTGCTATCGGCATCCAGGCCACTGAGTTGGAACCCATCACCTCCATGAACATGATTGACCCTGTCGCCGCGACATTGGTCACTAGTACTAGCTGGAAGTAGTCGTGATCGTTAGAGGTGAACCGCAGGACACCCTTCTTCATGCAAGAAACCCTGTTGAAATTATGGCAAGAGTAGGAAATTTTGATATGGAAGCAATGGCCAGGATATGTTCTCTCCACACAGGGGTGAATCCAGTATGGGTGCTGGGGAGACTCAAGCCCCCCCCCCCCCCCCCCCCCCCCCNTCCGCTAGATCACCATTGAGAAAAGGGCGAGGGGAGGAGAAAGAAGAGGGAGGAGGAAGAGGAGGGGGCTGAAGGAGCAAGAAGGAGATAAGTCCCCCCCCTCTCCTCATTCTTTTTATAGATCCGCGCCGTCATTGAACAGGGCCGTGCTCAGCGGCACGTTTCGCATGCCGTATTTCCGTGAGTACAGGTTGCCGTTGTGAAAAATATAATTTATTGTATTATGATGTACTACATGAACCCTCTCATGAGGTATATATAGAGTACATATGAGATAGAGATTTGGAGTACAACAAAAGTTAGGATAGATTTATCTCTAAGATTCTATCTCTAGGACTTTATCTTTTCTTTATAATTGTGTCTGATTCTTATCTTTAGCCGTACATATATGTACTTCTAACATTCCCCCTTAGTCATAACGGGAGTGGAGCAACGATTGCGACTAGATTTGAAATCTTCTATTTCTTCATCTTCCACAACTCACTATCATTGATTGCATCTCTGATGAACGGTCTTACACCTAGATCGATGCCTAAATCCCCTTCTGGTGTCGTCTCTTGGCTCTCCTATATTGCCGTATCCGGCCGCCCCGCCCATGGTGCCCGATGCGTTCACGCTGCTGTAGAACGTCGCGTGGGCCTTCAGCCACCTGGTTGGCGCAGCCAGCGGGTTTGTGGACTACTACAAAAATCGTTTTTACATGCAGCCAAAAGTAATTTTTGCATGTGGACGGGCGCCCCGCCTGTGACTAGAGGTGTGCGAAAAATCGGATTTTTGCATGTAGCCAGCGCAACCGCATGTGAAAAATCCCATTTTCGCATGCGGTCACCTATACCAGCTGCATGCAAAAATAAAAAATCGCAAAAAGAAAAATAAAATCCAAAAATCCCCTCGAAACCCTAGATCTGCCACTTGAAACCCTAGCCCGCCGCCGCCACTCGAGCCATCATCATCGTCGTAGGGGGATGGCCACCGCTGGATCCGTGCGAGGGGAAGGCGGCCACCGCTGGATCCGCATGGGGGAGGCTCACCGCTGGATCCGCGCAGTGGAAGGTCGGCCGCCGCCAGGTGCCTCTTCCGCCGGCCTCCGCGCGGGGGACGGCCTCCTCCGTGCTCCCCCACGCCCGTCGGCGGAGCCCACGCACCGTTGCCATCGGGAAGGAGAGGGGAGAAGAGGAGGCCGGGAGTGGAGGAGTGTGGGGAGGCCGGGGGAGGAGTGGTGTGGAGGAGAGGTTGAGGGAGGAGGGAGTGGGGAGAGGACTTAGTGGGAGAGAGAGAGGGAAGAATAAAAAAAGAGTGGGTTATATTTTCGCATGCGGATCATTTAAGAGGTCTACATGCGAAAATTTATTTTTCTATGCGGCTCCTTAGGAGGATCGTATACGAAAATAAACTTATTTTTTCATGTGATCGCTTAAGAGATCCGTCTACGAAAATCAATTTTTGGATACGGGCCTGTTAAGGAGTCGTATGAGAAATGATGATCAATTTTTTTACAGACGTGAACAGTTACGGTTCGCCTACAACCTATAGGTTTCTGGTACAGAAAAATTATTTCTATAGGCTGCGAGGATGCGGCGTCGTCGTAGTTGTGTTGGCCGCGTCGGCCGTCGATGCACTGGCGGCTGCGAGCAGCACCAACAGGAACGCTCGAGCTGGAGCCATGTCTGTCGTCACGATCAGATAACTGTGTGGGCCCCAGAGACTTGACGAGTTCATTATCTATCTCTGAAAGCAACGCGCGCGCTATTGCTTTGGGTTGATATGTTCTTTGTGTTGACTGTTTGATGATCTCCTGATGATTGGATGGGTATATATAGCCATCGATCATGGTTGGATTGCTGCATTGGTGGCTAATGAAATCCCAATAATGAAGTGGAGTGAACTCTGGAAAGCCACAGGACGAAGCTAGCTCGCGGCGAGGCGCATGTGCATGCATCGCCGTGCGCAGCCGCACCGCAGCCGCAGTACTACTATAACTTGGTCGCCAATTAATCCGAAGAAATGTGTGTCCGCCGGCCGCCGCAGACGCTAGTATGTCGTGCTTGCGTTGCTTTCTGTTTTCCTCATTGATTTGTGCAAGATAATAACAAATGAACGCCTTTGGAAGTCTCTCTCTGTTCTTGTTCTCTGTGCCTAAGAAACACGTATAGCATTGAGTAATATTGAACATTACGACTTACCTAGATATGTGCAGCATGTTCTCCATGAAGAAAATTCTAGGTTGTAAAGGTTTAAATGCTTTGCTATCTTAATTTATATACATGCTCTCTTTTTAAATTATTTATCGCTTTATATTTATACTAAGTTAAACATTTATAATTTTGATCATAAATTTATATAGTTAAACATCATGAGATTTATCTTTTTATTCACCATGAGAAATATTTTTACTATATTCTATAAAATATATAATTTATTTTGTTGTTAACCTTTATATAAATTGATTGTAGGACAAAGCTAAAATAGTAAGTAATTTGAAACCGTAAAAGAATATTTGATTGGCATTGACATCAATCCGGATATATGTGCATGTAATAAGTGTGTGTTTGCAATGCACCCGCAACAGCCGTGGTAGACAAGGTTTTTCTAAGTACTTAGGTGCAATGGCACTCATTATTTATATACGACTTAAATAGTTATAAAAGAATTTGTTAACGTTAGTTGGAACGATATAATTCTAAAGACAAACTTGCAAAGCTAAATTCAATTTACAACTAGAGAAACAAGTGTACCACACAAATAAAATTTGTTATTTTTTTTCATGTGTAGATCAAATTTAGACTTATATGTTTGTGTAGTGTCTTATATCATCATAATTTATCCTATCAAATTTTATGAAATTTTTATATAACTATTTAAACCGTATGCATATATCTAGATGTAGAAAATACTTTGTGCAGGTCTTTTCATTGGTCCTATTTTTCTCGTGAGGTGGTTTCAACAGTTTTGTCTACAAAAGTAAGTCTTCCTATAGACACACTTGCATATATTTGCTAAATATCAGGCACCTAATTACATATTGCAAAACCTAAAATTACTGGGTTAAGCTTTATGCAATTTTAGTTTTTTCTTTTTTAGAAAGACCACCCCCCCCCCCCCCCCCCCAGTTTTTCTATTGCCAAGAAATGTGAAGTTTAGCATAACAGGAGTTTGACACAAGCTAAAACATTCAAGCTTTTGCAGAAGGGGATGGTGCATCCCACTAGCTCTATTTGCAAAAGTGTAAAACTTCAACTAGTCGAAAATCGTCTAGCTTATTACATTATCGATCCATGGACGCAAACCCTCACATGGTCTCTGCCAAAGTTTCTTGAATTGATCAGCAAAATAGCAAAATGAGTAATCTCCGGGAGCTTGTATCTCCCCATTTTCTTCAACTGTTTTGTTTGTCTTCTTTTTTTTATCATTGCAGTCTTCCAGTATTTAGGCACCAACCGGCAACCATACGTTGATCTGAAACTTCATCGGCCACCCGTCTTAATAGCAGCATTCCTCATTGCAACCTTTATTTTAACTGCAGTTTTGTTGTTATATATTGTTATGCTTTATTTTTATCCAAGTTTAAATTTTTTGCATGTAATTTTGTAAATTTTTATGAGTTATAAGTTTGTTTCATATAATTTGGTAAATTTATATATTACAATACTTTATTCTTTAACCATTGATGAGAAACATTGGATTTTCATCTAACGGATGAGAAAAATGACTAAAATTTTCTAAAATTTCAAGCACCCGAGATCAAGACTCACCCAAACTTCCACCTATAAACTAAGAAAACATTCATTAGGGAAAAAATTTCATAGACGTTTCACCAACAAATTGTAAAGCCTTAGTCCTATTTTTTTCAAAAAAAATATCTTTACACAAAAACTAAATAAACTGGCTCGGCTCGGCTCTGCTGGATTTGCAATGAGCTATGCCTGATTATAACTCATAACTGAAATGAGCCGAGCCCGAGTTAGCTCACAAGTGGCTGATCAGTAGCTCATTTGGCTTGGTGGCCAAAGTGTCCTAGTCTCCCATACCTGATGGGGTGGCCTAGTAAATCGGATGTTCCTCTTTTATTTATGATTAGATAAGTTTAAGTTGATACGAGATTACTAAAAAATAATTTAAAGATATGTTTATATAAAAGTAACCACCCATACATATGGATATGAACATAAGTATATACACCCCTATAAATCTAATATAAACAATAAAAATCAAATGTGCAATAGTGAACCAAGCACCGAAGCACACAATTCAACAATCTTTACAACGTATCATGTATGTATATACAAGTTAAATGTGTCCATCACAAATCAGTCATAGGCCGTAGAAACCCAAATCTTTCTGGGAATGAAATTACTTGAACTGCAGTTTGCTTGCAAATGTTTGCCCAAACTTCCATCCAGACGGCACAATGTTCCTGAAGACAAGCGTCTGGTCGTCCATGTTGGTCACCCTGAAGGAGAGTATTTGCCCGGTGAGATACGATAGGGAGTGCCAGTTTGCACCCCAGTTTCTCACCATTGGCATCCAATCGGTTGAATTAGAGCCCATGACGTCCATCGACTTGATCGAGCCAGTGGTTGCAACGTTTGTCACGAGCACAAGATTGAAATAGTCATGCCCGTTGATGGTGAACCTCACTCCACCCTTCTTCACACATGGAACCCTGAAAACATCACCAAATATGTAACTACAACTCAGAAATATGTCATTGGTGCGATATGTCAAAAACGATATATATGCTTTTCGTATTCTCAGTGTAAATTATTTACCTTTGGTACATGACCGGAATGATGCCAGCACGGTAGATGCCAATCTTCTCCCAAGCAGGCTGCGCCATGTCGAAGTGCGGCCGAGGCGGGTTGCACCAGCCACCGTTGTCGCTGGGGAGGTTCCAGTTGGGCGGGCAGAAGTTGGTGGCGGTGATGGTGACCGTGACGCCGGGCTTGCACCACTGTGGTGCCCTCTTACGGTCGCATGCGATCTTGTAACACTGTCCGCACGATGCGCCGTCGTTGAACAGCGCCGTGCTCAACGCCGCGTTCCGCGTCCCGTACCCCTGCGAGTACAGGTTGCCGTAGCCGCACGCCCCGCCCATGGTGCCCGACGCGTCCGCCCCGCCGTAGAACGTCGCGTGCGCCTTCAGCCACACGGGCGGAGCCGCGTTGGTAGACGGCGACGGAGCCATGGCTGTCATCGGCAGCGGCGCGTTGGTCGCGTCGTCGGCCGCGGCCAGCAACGCGCTGCCGACTGCGATTGCGAGCAACACCAACGCGATAGCTCGAGCTGGAGCCATATCCATCGACGTGATCAATAGGCGCTGAAAGATTGTAGCTCTGAAAGCTGCAGCTGTAAGATGGTGTGTGTGATTTAGCTATGTCGGTTTTGGTCCTAATGATTAACTAATCAACTGTGAGATGATTGTGAGATGATTGGGTCCCTAGATATATATAGCCTGTTTTTGCATTAATTAATTTAACAAGGACTACCAATCACACCTTGAGTTAATTAACGAAGCTTGTGGCGTGCACATGCATGTGCGTGCCCGTGCAGCTGCAGCGTGGCTTACGGTTTAATCCAACAATTTGTGTAAGCGCAGACACGTATATGGCCCAAACTATATATTATTCTTTTATCTGTGTACTTCTTCGTCAATCTTTGCTTGAACTTTTGCTTGATTCGATTATAGGACTATCTCTTAATTTGCGTTTGACTTCTGATTGTGAAATGGACGACTTAATTATCTGCAGAGATTATTCCATGTTCGGGTACTTCCTTGTCTAAGGGATGGCGTCTGTTCCTTGAATCGTACGGGTGATTCTGCACCTGGCCAGCAGCTTTAATCGCGTCCAACCGCGTGCAATGGATAATTCGCCGGAAAAGTATTTTTTATTGCCGGGATGACGAAAAGAAAGGCCATCCAAATATAATATTATTAAGATCGAGAAAAAAATAGTTACAAGAAACATTATCATCAATAGGAGGCTATCAAGTTTTATTGTGCACCAAAGTATGTGTATAGGAACTACTCATCTACCACACAAACTCATGCCACTGAGAGAGGAGCCTATCATCAAACCAGCCATCACTATGCGTGGCCGATCGTTGTCGGACCTACAACAACACCGTAGAGAAAAAAAAAACGCTTTCATAGAGGTTGTGATCAACATCAAGGATGCCGTCATTTTCCATCCAACCCTGAAAGTGGTTTTCACCTAGAGATTATTGCAAAAAGAGGAAGGAGGGATATCTTGATAGTGCTCATAGAAGGGATTACAACGCTTGAAGGCATAGCTCCCGCCGGCCTAGTGAATCACTGGTTAGGCTTTCACGTGAAACCTCAACAACCCTATCGCTGTGGTCCGTCGCCCACCATCCAAAAGTTGGCAGTACACGACCTCCGCCACATCGGACTAGTGCCCGACCAACATCAAGGGAGACGACCCTACCCCGCTGCTAGCGCCCTCTACTTTGTTGTCACACCCATGCGCGTTGTCTCAGGCCTCCTCCACCCCTCTTCCCAATAGCTTCCTCGTCGGATCTAGCTAAGGAATAAGGAGAGCCCTGATCTGGGATGCGACGCTCTGGTGGCCCAAGCCATCCCCTACTGTCAGCCACCGCCTCTACCCTATGTATGGAGCTTCCCATATAAGGAGGCGAGGAGCTCCACAAAAAGGGAGAGTGTCTGGTCAATATCAAGCGAGATGACTTGCTGTCATCCTCCATGCCATCACTGCTCCTGACCTCCACCAACCACGACCAATCGACGACGAGGGAGACCCACACTAGTCTTCGCCACACCACCTTGTCTATCGTTGTCGCCCATGTGCCACCCTTCTCTATATCGGATGTGAGTGAGTATGAAGTGAGCTCATGCCCTCCACCACCATCCTAGGTCGCCACTCAGTTTGTGGTGGTTCTCTTAGGCAGCCGCAAGGTGGAGGCAGGAGGCAGAGTGACGACAGTACTAGGGTTATGGCCGCCACTCTTGTCGACCACGGGAGCGATGCGGGCCATCCAAAAGTAACTTTTAGAGTCGATTCACCATCAACAAATATTTAAATACTTAATTTAAGAGAAAGTTATTTTTAACTGTCTAATAATGGCTGGTTGCACATTTGAAGCATGTAGGCCCCTGCATTGACTTTGGTAATTAATGATAAGCACTAATTGTGGACTAACTATTTTATTTGAGTGACATAATTTGAATTAGAACCACATGATGTGCATATGAAGGCGATTACCATGGATCAAAAATTTGATGACACAAAGCAATGAGATGAAGGTGATAAATCTAGCTTTTCGCTTTTATCGATTGAGGTGTTGGGCAATCGAATTTTCTAGGTTTCTTTCTAGCTTTGCGTACTATCAAGGGTATGATACCCTGATTTTCGCCCCGTCGAAAAATCTATTCTATTAAAATCCTATTTTCAAAATTTTGGTTCTTTGAGTGTATTTAGGATTTTTGTGCCAAATATCTTAATTGATTCATTTCCTGGTGAACCCAAAATCTTGATCACGATATCATCTCCCAATATTAAATTTCCATTATTCGGATATTTGGAGTTCGAGTTTTCCCCGCTAAACCTTTCCAAAAATTTGTACGGTTGAAATTTTAATTTTGGGATTTTAACCGTGTTGTCAAATAATCTCCCATCCATTCAGAGAGTCTAAAAATATTTATTTTTAAACTTTGACCGCCGACAAATATTTCCTACAGGTGTGCATATCAAAATTAATATTTCTGCGCACGTATCAACGGTCGTTATTCCTGTTGGATTTAATTGCGTACCGACGGAACCGGCAAAAACGGAGTTTTTTCTTCAATCTTTCTTTTCCAAATAAAATCCTCATGTTCAGATTTTAGAATCCGACATGCGTCCTAAATTATCCCTCCACTTTCTATTCGTTTTAAATTATTTTGTTTAAAACTTTACTCGTTCCATTCGTTCGCAGCTATTTTTCCAAAACCAAAGTCCATTCAACCAAAATCTCTATCTGTATAAAAATCCCAAACAAATCATTAGAATCTTCAGTCCAGTTACAGTTCCTTTTACAAGTCCAAAAGAATATTCATAGCCACATAGCCACAAGCAAAAATATCAGTATACGAGCAGACATGCACATATTTTTCTCTTCTGCCTTTCCTGTCTCCTCTGACACCCCATTAATCACGACAAACCAAGAAAGCAAACAACAGCAGCTCTGTCCTGACTCCGTATTTATGAGAGTTTGGCAGCTCTCCTGAGTAACGCAGGCAGCAGAGAGGAACTATGAAGGGAGAAGAGAAAATAAAAACTAAGTTGCCTAAGTTGTCCTCTGCTGCCCCAGCAACCTCTCCTGCACCGAACACAAAAACAGCCTCAAACACCGGCATTGCCATGAGCCGTGCGTCTACGCCGAAAGCAAACACCGAGTTCATCGTGCGACACCGGCCACCGTCCTCGCTCTTCTGTGCGACCCTGCCATTGACGTCAGCCGAACAGGGCAGTCGGCCCCGCTCGACTGAGCCGCCTTCGTCGTCATCCGCCGGCCGCGACGGCTATAAAAGCCGTCATTTTCCGCCCACTGTCGCCGTCTCTCGGCCAAGCCGTCGAGGCCGCCCCAACCGCCTGCTGCACGGCGCCTCTCCCCAGCTGCCGCGCGTCGGCACGCTGCATCGTCGCCCGACTGGCGCCACCCCAACCTCCTCCCAACCGTAAGCCGCCGCGACCTCCTGGCCGTGCCGCGCAAGCCCGGCTGGCGCCCACCCCAGCCACCGGCCCCGGCCTCCTTCTGCCCGGCCGCCTTCCCCGGCCGCCTCCCGGCCGAGCGCCGTGGCCGGCGCACGCGCCGCCGCTGCCCCGCCTCTCCCGGCCGCAGCCGCGCCCGGCCAGCCGCAGCCGCCGCGCCGCCTGCGCGCCGCTCCGCCGCCCTCGCCGCGCCTCCGCCCGGCCGGCGCCCCTCCCGCTCGGGCTCTCTCTCTCGCGAGATGAAGCAGAAAGAAGGAAAGAGAGAGAGAAGAAAGAGATAAGAAGGAGAGAGAAAAAGGAGAAGGGAAGAGAAGAAGGAAAAAAAAGAAAAAGAGGTGGGACCCGTCGGTGGGCCCCACTATGTTGACTCTCTCTCTGCGGACCCGAAGACATGGAAAAAGTCTATATAACGTCCCTCTTCTTTGTCAGGCCGAAGCCCATAAAGTCCTCCAAAAAGGTCTAGTAACCACCCTCTACTTCATTGGGCCAACCGGCCTTACAATCTATCCAAAGTCCACAAAACGTTCCCTGTTTCCTCGGCCCGAGCCCAAGAATGGACCTGTAAAAGTCTATATTTCATCCTCCATGCTAAAGCCCACCAACAACCTCTCTCCTCACTAAAGTCTATTATATATCCCTCTACTCACCCAAGCCTCTCTCCTAAAGTCTACATTAACTCACTACCCGACCTCCCTCATCTCTGGGCTAAAGCCCAAGCCCTCCCAAAATAAAGTACAATATGCCTCCCCCTCACTTCACAGCCAAGGAATATTCTTGGGAATATTCCTTTTCAATTTAATAAATCCTTTTTCTCACATTTCAGAAAATCCATTAATCTTTCAAAATTCGTATCTCCTCAACCGTAAGTCCGATTGACTCCGTTTAACTTCTATAATTTTTCTAAACATGAGGCCTATACAATGACACAATCAGTTTATAATAATTACTATCTACTTTCTAGGGTTTTGGATGTTTTTCTCTTTTCGATCGCGTAGTGGACATTTCGGAGGTGCAACGGACGTGGATTTTCTCGAAGATTTGAAGACCAACAATAAGGCAAGCCACTCTTTGATCATATTGCTCCTAGTTTATAAAATGTGTTGATTGCAAACTTGCATGTTTAGCGTACACAATTATTTTGATCGGCCATCAGTCTACGAGCACACGACCGACGGACCAACCTATGTAGTTGCATTATTTTTTCGTAGGAACTTGTTAAACTTAACCATTGTCACTCCACTACAACAGTACCTCGGTACTTGCGCTCTTTGGGCGTAGGTATCCTTTTGCACCATTTGCTTATATCAAGTTTATACATGGTTATCGATGTGGAAAAACTTGGGTTGTGAAAGGTTTATAAAACCCGACTCGGGGAGTCGGTGACTTTGAAAATAAAAAGATTTTATGGGAGAAAACTTGCGATGCGAATCCTCTCCTGTGTGGTTTGGTTTCGTGGTTGCGCATAAGGACTGATTCCTTTGGGTTTTACATCCGAGCATCTCACAGTATGACCACATGGGTAGAATGGGATGCCCCTAGATGAGTAACTAGCTAAAACATAGATGTCTAGCATGTTGGCAGGTAAGGAGCACCGGTATGGTGGAGTTTACGGCAATCTCCTGCAGTGGGGATGTGTCGGGGGTCCATATGGTGGGGCCTGAGTAGATGAGGGCCTGAGCTTGGCCTGATGCTTGGTGGAGAGATTCCACCCATCTGTGTGACACGGGACATTTATGGTTTGGTTAGGGAAAGGCTTTGTCACAAACTTCCGGTGCCGGCCAGTATCGGTGTAAGCTTCGTGTCTTGTAGGAAAAGCGTACAGTTTCTGCAGAGGTTTAATTGAACTGTTCGAATAGCCGTGCCCACAGTCAAGAGCGAATGTGAGGTGATGCCCATAGCGTAGATTTGTTTTTAAAACTTATTTAATAAATTGGTTCATGGGGTGGGAACCGTTATCAGAGTCCTTCTTTGTGACAGACGGGCAGCCTCCGTGGTTGGGAACAGGCCTGTGTGACTTGGGGTGTCGTTTGGCACCATAGGGCCGAGAGGGCCGGTTTAGGGGCCGAGATGGCCGAGTTTGGGTTAGCAGGTCGAGAGGACCGGACCCGGAGTTGTTAACCATGAGACGTGGTTAACGGATGATTGTTGGAGAGAATGTTGGTTTATGTTTTGAAAGTGAAAAGAAGCTAATAAAGGAGAAAGTGTTATAAATGCTAAAATTTGACTTTCCCGCTCGAGTCGTTGCAAAGCAACTCGTGGACGGATTGAGGTGAGACGCCTCTCTCCGAAGGGAAAGTTATTTTGAAAACATACACTTAGACCTTTAAAAGAAAAGTGTTTTAAAATGATTTGCTAAACAAACTTAGCCCTTAGAGGTCTGACCGAAAGGTGTTCGTAAGTTAGGATTTTGGACCCAACAGCTAGCTTGTGTGGGTGAGGGTATAGATACTCCCTCACAAGATATAAGCACAAGATATAAGGAGGCTCTCTTGGCATATTGTTCAATTGCATAAACCTATTACATCCACTCTAACACCGCATGAGCACTTGTTCATCCTTTGCGGGTGTTTAAGGGTAGATTGAGCCGAGTCAAGCGCATTGCAACATTGATTGAGCTAGTGTAGTACTTGATTATCTATGAGCTCGATTGCTACTTGTTACTCTTGGAGGTTGCCATCTCCTATATGGCTTGGATGAGTTGTCCGGTGACCTCTCCAAAAAGGTCGTGGAGGAGGCCTGGTGTTGGTTGTGAGTGGTTCAGAGTTCATCACATTTGGTGCAAAGAAAGAACTACCTTAGTGATTGAGGCTTGGGTAGACCACTTTGGGACCGACTCTCACCTTGCCCATCCCTTGACGATGGGGTTCGGAGTCTTGGTCGTTCGAGTAGAAGTTTGGATTGCCTCAACAGGGAGTAAGAAACCAGTGAGTTTTTGAACGTTTGATGAAAAATTCCTTGTCTCTTATCTCATTTGCTTATTGCACTTATATTTGTGCAATTTACTTTCATAAAGAATGCTTGAGCCCGTGTCACTTTAGAATTACAAAACTTAATCTAGTTGCTTAGTTAGACTTATCTCTCGCCAAACCTAACAACTTTGGTTAGTTTTGGTTAGGTGTCAATTATTTTTATAATCGCCTGTTCAACTCCCTGTAGTCGACATATAGATCCTATAATAGGTTGACTACATAATTTTTGCATGTAGCACAACTCATTTTTGCTTCACAAGTCAGCTATTGGAAGAAACAAGCACATTGACACCCATTCTCACTTTCATATGAGAAATCTTGGAAAAGTTGTGAAAGCATGTCAGTAGCGAAGGGCTGACGTACTAACAAATTTAAAACATTTGGCAGAGTTAAGTTTTTATAAATTCGTACTCCCTCCTTTCATTAATATATGACGCTGATTAGTTTATTTTTGAACTAACAGTGTCATACATTAATGGAAATAGGGAGTAATATTGAAACTGTTAGGTAGGATTGTGAGGTGGCTGGGTGAGTGTGTAACTATTATAAAGGACTAAATTATTAATTGGGTCAGGTCAGCAAGTGTGCAGTAGCAGCACTGTGCTTTAGCCAGGAGAACCTTGGCGGTTGGCCAGGCTTTACGACTTGCAGATGGATTTGTTCCTATGTTCTGCCAACTCAAACCGTTGCGCGAGCTGCATGTGGCGTGCCTCTGAGACCAGCTGTCGATCTTAGCACAAACTGGACATCGTCTCTCGCGCACTCCATTTTCCCCCAACTTGTTAACAGAGTGATGCTCCCAATTACAAAAGAACTCCAAACTAAAACTTATTTCGTTTAACTAAACTAAAACCGCCAAACTATCCCCCTGGATTAGTTCGTGTCCAATTCTACTTCGAGATTGAGTCACCTCTGTGTGAGACTGCAAGTCTGAAGGTTGATCAACAAACATCAATTTGACCCATTAACCTTATAGGATAATAACAAGTGGACAACCCTATCTAATTGCATCACAGAAGCACATAAATCATACGGTGTGGCAAAGGGTCGTGCACTCGTGACTTACCCAAGGCTCCTCATCATCGAGTTGACTTACCGCCAGCGCCAAATTGCCACTATCTGTGTGACGCTCCTACCATCCACCGCCATCGCTCCACTCAATTATGATCAGGCTCCTCAAGTCCGGCCACGTCACACTCACATCGTCCACCATTTCCACATCTCCTCATTGCCTTTCACTGGCATCGCCCCATGGCCATCTGCCTGAGTTTAAGGTCCTCTCCATCGCCACATGAAACGGGATACATGCCTCCATCCTCTCAGCTATATTTGTACCCGGATGAAAATGAGCCAGGCTCCTATCTATAATCGACTTGAGCCAATCTAAGCCTGCATATACACCTGTGAGGTTTCACAAGACGAGGCTCGTTTCCACGTCAAACCCTAAGTGTCCACTTAGGCTTGTCATGAAATGTTCCATGGCACTATATCATTGAAGGGAACTAGGATCAATTCTAGATAACATTTTCATTGAAACACTAGTCATAGTTAGGTTTTTGCCCGGTTCCAAAATCCTTTTGGATCTACCAGCACTATTGCAAAGCCGCATGTAATAGGGAAAAAAGAGAAATGGAAACCACATGATAAAGGAAAATATCTAAATACTCAGATGATGTGGGTGAGTGATTCTTGATCTTTGTTGCTACCCAACATCCATGTCTGCATAATTTTTATTTGAACCTATTTAATCATTTTTCATCAAATTCCATTCTAAGTACATGTTTCAAAAATATCGAGGTGAGGCAGATCATTAGGCCTCTTGGTTCACCTCCCGTTAAGTGACTCTAGAAGCAAAAAAACCCTAGCACTGGCCCTACCCTTCCTAGCTACCTCCCCTGCTCTTTTTTTTTACATCAGGTAATGGAGAACAGATACAGAGTTTAGACAGAACACACAACCTGACCAAAACAAAAGGAAAGAAAACAAACAGCACCTAAAAGCAGAAGTAAAGGCGCTGGAGTTACTGGCTTACAGGAATAATTTCAGATAACTTTTGAGCCTAGCACCAGCCAAACACACTACCCAACCTTACAAAACTTCAGGCAAAACACCAACTTGTCGAAGAAACCCCACTTTCTTCAGGATCATCTCTTTCCATCTATCTACCAGAGTGCAATCTCTCTCCTTTAGCAAAATTCTCCATCTTTGCATCAAGGATATGGCCCTGTACACCACCTGCAATGGAGATTTTACCAAAATGTTTTCAAACACCCATTCATTCCTAGTTAACCACAGAGACCAGCACAAAGCAGCAACCAAAAATACCCCCAATTTGGACTTAAATTTGTGTTTGAACACAAAAATGCACTCCCACAGCTCCCTAGGGACATTATCTAACTCCAGCGCTTTCCAAACGGTACACTAGACAAATTAGCAATTGGACAGTTAAACACGATACGTTTAGTTGTTTCCCTTTTTCAGACATAATTTGCACTTCTCATCATCCCCTTTCCATTTCCTCTTGACCAACTGCACAGCACATAGTACTCTATCTCTCCTCACCAAATACAGAGTTTTTTTTAGAAATAATATTGTTTTAATGAAAAATCACAAAAATAGTGGGCTTTCGGACCAAATCGCAAAAATATGGGCCTGTCGAACAACGGCGGTTCGACAAGGCTCAATCGAACGGCGGCGAAACGAGGGCACGGACCGATCGAACGGCCGTGGTTCGACTTGGCCCAGTCGAACAGCGGCAGTTCGACAAGGCCCAGTCGAACGTGGGCTGTTCGACAGGCCGGCGCGTCGGCCCAGTCGAACCACGGCCATTCGACAGGCATGACCGGCCAGCCTCTTTTTTTTTTGTTAACGTTTTTAAGGTAATTAATATTAATTTAGGAAGAATTTATTATGAGTTGTTAATAATTAATTAGTGATAGATTTTTTAGAATTGATTAAATATAATTTTTAAGTTGTTTTTACAATTAAGTTTTTAAGTTATTTTTATAAATATAATTTTGTTATAATTGATTAATACCCATTTGTAATTGAATATTTGGAGAAACACATCGGATTTATAATTTATTAATTTTAGATATATCCATTTGTAATTTATTAATTTACAGAACTTTTTTTTAATTTGTTAAGAATTGTATTTAAGTTGTTAATAAATAATTAATGACAGAATTTTTTTATAATTAATTAATTATAATTTGTAAGTGGTTTTTATAATTAAGTTTTTAAGTTTTATAATTTTTTATAATTGATTAATACCCATTTGTAATTGAATATTTGGAGAAACACATCGGATTTATAATTTATTAATTTTAGATATATCCATTTGTAATTTATTAATTTACAGAACCTTATTTTGTTTCTCGGTTATTTTGGGAAATTCCGAAAATCACTTCCAGATAGTTGGTTCTGTCTATTTTCGGAAATTCCGAAAATCGTTTTCGGATGACTCCAAAAATTTTCAGAACACAGCACATGTTTTTAGAAACCGAGTAGAAACATTTTATTAGAATTGATGTTGAGCACATCCATCACTCCTCATATGTCAATGCATCATCCCTTTTAATAGAGCGGTTTTCCTAATGACCCAAAGGAATGAAAATATACAATATAAAGGTAAAGGAATATTCAAGGTAGTGCAAGAGTTGAACACGACGACGATATAGTAATCGGACAACGAGACATGACATTACATATTTGACTAAGGTAAGTTGTCCGATAGTAGCTAACCCCTATGTGAAGATCCTTCTTCCCTCTCAAACTGCGCTTTAGTAAACCTGTATTGCTCTGGCAATTCAAGCTGCACCACACGGGAACTTGGATCACTTAGAACCTTTTCGGTGTCTATCCATTGTTTGTATTGACATCTTCTTGGCGGTTCCTGGGAGAAACGAATAGACGTGAACAAAGTTACTGAATGTTGTGATAAAATAAGGATTCATGATAATGAAAATATTTTCACCATGAAATCGTCGTCTAGAATATTTGGGCAAACAAAGAACCTTTGACCCAAAGTACTTGGCTTGATGGAACAGAGAACCTGACAACGATCACCGCATCTGCATTTTGGATGGGCTTCCCATGGAGGGAGTGCCATCGTTAGCACCCGCCAGTCGCACTGTTGTTCACGACGTTGTCGTTCGTAAGCTGCTTTGAACTTCAAGTATTTCTCAGTACTTTCTGATGCGAAATACCAGCGTCCTTGTAAACAAGTGGTTAGGTCGAGAATGGGATTTTCTGTATCGACCCACTCGATGTATCCACAAGCCGTAGCGCGAGCCTGACGAATAGATTTGGAAGAAGAATAAACAATTGCTCATGCAAACTGAATAAGCATATGCAGAGAATGAAATACCTCACGGTCATAGTTAGGGCACCTAAAAAAACGCCTTCCTCGAGTGTCTGGATTCCTCGAAGCCATTAGTTGGCATCGGTCACCGCAAAGGCAGAGAGGCCGCTGGCACCAAGGTGGGAATAGGTATACACAAGGATCGCTATGCCAGTTGGGATCCTCAACGCCCCGGCGTCTAGCCATTGCTGAAAGCTGGTGCGATGAAGGATTGTGGTAGCGCTTGTTGCCTACACAGATGAAGAAATTTTGTGCTGCATCGCTCGTTATGGGGACTTATGTAGGCACCAAAATCACAGTGATAACCTTTACATGTCTACATCATGGGGCACGATGGGTCGGCCTGATTACCGTCGAAAGGTAAGAGTGGACGTATGTGGAATAAGGCCGTTTGCCCTTTTAGAGGGCGGGATGGAGCCGAAAGTAAGATTGGACGTATGCCGATGTGACATGTAAGGGCGTGAGAAGCCATTTCGCAGTCGTATCGCACGCGAATAAAGGAGGTTGCATCGGTGCAACCGAAAGTACTCGCGCATGCGCCGAAAGGGATCGTGCTTTTGTAAAAAGTAACATTGAAGTGTACGAATGCGAAGTCGATCTTGCATTGTATTTTCGGTGTGTCCGATTTTCCGACAATGAAATGACATATGCGCCGAAAGTAGTTTGTAATCACGCATGAGCACTATTATGTCGATAGTGACATTTTTCTAAATCTTGTAGAAAAAAATTTAAAAGAAGTCATACTTTAGCACAAGTTGAAAAAACATAGAAAGACAGCTTATCAAATAAGTGTATATCATGACGTAGTTCATACATATAATATGACATAAGTAGTACATGCAAAAAAATAATCCAGCACCTAAATAACATTACAAGTCAAGCACGACTCCCTCTCGCACGCTTGCTCGGCCCTCCCTTCTTGCATTGTCTGATTTGGTCTATCGGATAAGTCAAATTATCTGGTGGGTGCCTATGTCGTGTCGGCTGCTGTGGAGTGGCATCCTCTGGCTGCACGGACTCCCTCTGCTGTGTAGGCTGCGTGACCGGAGGAGCACTGTACCAGTAGTCTAGGCCAGCTTGCGCATCGGGTGCATCCGTCGTGAAGAAATCGTCCGCAAACTGTGTTCGAGGAGAGACAGCAGGAACTGCAGAATGCCCCTGGGAAACCCATAGTCGTCACCTGTTGCAAAATAGAGGGAATGCCACATTATAATAGTTAGTTACTATGCATAAAAATTAAGAGAACGATGATGGTAACTACGTTGTAAACAATACTTACGTGTGGGCTGCGTGTACCCTGACTCCGATGCGCGCGGAGTAACGTAAAGTCCCCAACCCGGTGTGGGCGCCAGGTTGTCCCCTGTCAGCAGGTAAGGAAAGTTTGCCTCCGCATAAGCTCCCGGGGTATCGTACACCTGCTGTGGCTGTGGACATTGCGTAGGTTATGATATGGTGTAAAACGGAGGTTGAGTACGATATGAACTGGATGTTAAGCAAGGTAAACGTGCTGTACCTGAGGCCGTGGTGGTGCTGTACTCGATGCCGAAACCCCAAAGTCAGACGACCTCCCTGGGCGGACAGGGGGAGGCATCTCCTGAAGCGAAGGCCGAGCGTGCGAAGGACCGACGTCGTCGTAGGCGCGACGTGACGTAGAGGAACGGAACTGGTCCACACTAGAGCGTCGTGGTAGTGGTCCTGCCTGACGAGCTGAGGCCTCGTCTCTAGTCTCTGTAGCAACGTGTTCGACTCAACGTGAACCTATTCAACAAACTCGGCCTATTGAACAATAAGGGAAGGGCGTTAGAGCAATCGAACGTGTTCCACATTTAATGATAATCAACCAAAGCAACGACATACCATTGAGTTGTATGCAGCTCGAGGTTGTGGGGCAAACATGTCCGTGATCGTCGGCTGGTGGGGGAGAGATGTATCCCCTTGTGGCGGGAAACACCTCCAGCGCGTAACACTATGGTACCAACGAAGGTACTGTCCGTACGAAGCTCTGTCGTCTGGAGGTGTTTGGAGAACCAAGTGTTCCGCCGCATGTTCCCACTCTGCAACCGTTGGCGCGATCGTCCGAACAATGGTCCCCTCGTGAGACAGACCAAGTCCCTTCCGGGAGTACCTACGTAGGACGTAATGAGCACGTAAGAAACATATACAATGGGGTAAAACACACTACTTGAAATTAACATTGTCGGACATGTACTTACTTGTGGAGGCTAACAGCTAAAGAGCATCCACCTCTCAGAGGGTAGTCTTGGTACATGCCAAGCTGTTTAAGTACCCTCTGCACGTGGTACGGCTCGACGTGCACGTCCAGCACTAGGTGACAAGTGGTCCTCCAGAACTCTACATCGCGCGTGCAGAGCTGCGCAAGACCATGCGATGCCTGCTCGACGACATCGTGATGCGTGTACGGGGTCCAGCGAACACGGTTGGGCGTAAGCTGATCGAAGTCGGCCACAAACTGTGTGTACACACGACGTGTTGTTCCGCTCACCCACCTCGGCTGCAATAGCAAGAAATATATTATTAGTGCCCGTAAATCGAGATAATGTGCAAAATAAGAAAGTGCTATGCAAAATGCCTTACAATGTACAATTTACCTCGCGGTGTGTCCACAGCGAGCCCATGGTGGGACGATCGTCGATGTCTTCAAGACCAGACTTGTACATCTTATCGACACCGTAGCTTGCGTGCGACTCTAGCTGTGGCCTCCCAATGTCAAAGCGCTCATGCGCCCATAACATTAGAAGTAGAGGGCATCCTGTCAGAGAACTTTGCTTGCTATTCTTGGTGCAAGCATCGCAGAGCCCGGCGTACGTCGCCGCAAGAATAGCTGACCTCCAACTATACTGCGGAATCTCCTCAACAGGTAGCTCGGCGATCTGCTCCGCGTAGTGGATGAAGTGCTTGTCCACGGAGTCGGCGTGAGTCCCCGTGAACATCACCCACCCAAACAACCATAGTAGATACGCGACTAAGTGTCGGCGCACTACCCAATCCTCCTGATCCTCTGGGAAAACCTCCTGGTGGAACTGCTGCAACCAACTCCTCGTGGGCCCATGCCCATCTGTGAGATCCTCTAGCGGAGCAGCCACCACTCCACCAAAACTGGCCAACAGATCATCCGCCCATCCAGCATGGACCAGTGTCAGGCCAACTGATGCACCCGCTATCGGTAGACCCAACAAAAATGACACATCTTCTAGAGTGGGTACCATCTCTCCAACTGTCAGGTAAAATGTGTGTGTCTCGGGCCTCCATCTATCAACCAAAGCACTCAACAAGGCCGCGTCAATGTTGAAACGTGGTGACCTTCCACGTGAAGGCTCAACCAAGCGTGCGAAGGTCAACAACCCAGCGGCTCTAACCTGTTACATGTCAAAAAGAAATAATTAGCAATGCAAAAAAATTTAAATGACAGTACATTTAAATTTTCAACACGTTCCTTGGAACCCAACGAGGATCGATACGTCAATACTGATCCGGTCCCCGCATTTTCAACACGTTGCAGAAAGTCCCTCGAGTAAGTCATAGCGATCGATGATGTTTATCGATCACCTCGTCGATCAGCGATACGTCATCCCTGTTAGCCATATCTACAAAATGCATGATTATCAGTGTCATGAGCATCAGAAATGAATTAAAAAATGATAAATTGAGCTTGAAAAATTATGCAACGTGAAATTATAATAGCAAAAGTGTGGGCCCCCGGTTTTGTATACCGGAAACCCCATGCGTAGTACAATACCATTCCCTGGATCAGTAGATGGTACACACATGGCATAGTTGTATATCACAAGCTGACATCGTCATACAGGTCTTACAATCTATTAATAATACAAGGATAGCCCAAATGGGATCCGAATAGACCAAGCATGGTCGACAACAACACAAAATACCAACACAAATAAATGAGGTAGCGGAAGCGAAGCAGCAGCGGTCCATTTTATCCCACACGCATCGACTGGTGAACCTAGGTCCCTATTCCGCCGTCCTTGGTAACTCCTTGCCAGCATAGCACATGCATAGATCGACACCAACACCTTTTTCTAAAAAAATTTAACTAAGCAAGAGTGAGTACCAACCGTACTCAGTAAGCCACCACTACACAATGCATATAATGTTCATAGGGGTTCAAGGATGGCTTGGTTTATTTGCATAAAGCTAGTTTTCACAAATTATTTCACAAACCTATGCCATAACAGTTTTAACTGAAAACCACGTTAAGTTGAAGTTGTCATTAACCTGCGAGGGTTCATCCACCTTCCCCAAGCCTCGCTTGGTCCGGTTTACCCTCGCATCCGATTTCCACAGTTTTAACCACTACGACCTCTTTGCACATCAGGCAAGGTCACACCTTCCATACCCATCATATTTTAAGCAATATTACAAATTGACGAGGCTAGTCAAGAGTAATACAAGTCCCGGCGCTCATTAACCGCGAGCACGGCTATTCGAATAGTTTAATTTACTCACACTGCAGCGGATGTACGCTTTTAATCCCACACTCCGTGACGCACCCAACACATGAGACTTGTCATGGCCCGGTTTTTCAGTTACCCTCGCATGGCGGCACCCGCTCCAAGGACTATGAATCCCCATTGCACCCCCGGCGCCACATTCCTACCTCGAGCCGGTTGTGAGGGGAGTCTTGGCGCTCGCGAGATTGAAGGTTACATTATACATATATATAGCTTGACATCATTAAACCACACACTTCCACATTTTCATACTGATATCCAGAACCTACCATGTCTGGGGTGCCACCCCACGAGAATAATCTAGTCCACCGGGTCTAACCCCACTCAAGAAGTGTGGTCGTACTCGGTTCGTTTCCTGCTTAGCTTCTTGACTCGGTCCTTAACTAATCAGGGTCGGCGGCTTACCGTTCCCAGAACCACCCATATTCTATCCGTGCCGCCCCAGTCAAAATCACTTTTGTTTAATTAAGTTTTTGGGTTTTCGCAAAGGTTTTCATGCTGTGGGTGGCGCTTATGTCTCCGCCCAATCTCTAACAATCATTCCCATCGAGTGATCAGTATAACCACATCCACATATCACACATATGGAGTGTATAACGTCTATGTAAGCAGGGCTAAGCAGTGAATAAATAATCACGCGTATAGTAATATACTCAGGTAACAAAGGTGTGTAAATACATAAGGATAAACAATATCAAAGGTAAGGCTTAAGCAAATGTAGGTACGCATTTTATAATTAGTATGCAATTTTATTTGTAATCAACACATGTATAAAAATAGGATCAACATGTTCGAGGAAGGGGGCGTAGTGACTTGCCTTGCTCAATTGGGGGTTCGTTCTCCATTAGCTCAGTTTCTTCCTCGCAGATGTACCCTGTCCGGTTGAATACTAACGTCACAAACTACTCGCTAACACAAAAAGAGCCAAAAATTCCAGAACAATCAAAAAAATAACCAAACCAGTGCCATTGCGTAGATCTTGATTTTAGAAAGATTTTGACGAAAGTTTCGTTCAAGTCCGACTTAAAACGAGGGAGATACGGAATTCAAAAGATTGGAAAAGTTTTAAAACAAAGAAAAGGAAAAATGTCTGACAGGTAGGACCGCCCTTAGCTCCTCACGTACAAGTTTGTTTTTAAATGGGTGTGCGCATAGTGAGGTGAAGGGCTTGGGCGAGCAACAAGCATGCATGCCTATGCATACACACGGCTAGCTAGCTGCATGCATGTGAGCTGCTTGCATGGATGCACACGTACAGCCAGCTAGCTGTATGGCGCATGCATGGCCGGCGGCACAGCGGCGATCGTTGCGGAGGGCAACCGCGCAGGGAACGGGTACGGTGTTGCGCCTCACGACGTCACCGTGCCGCGGCAACAACGGCGGTAAGGAAACAAAAGCAAGAGGAAGAGCAGGAGAGGAGCTCACCTTGCGGCAGCCGGGTAGCGGCACACCGAGCGGTGGTCCTCACACGAAACTATGGTCGTCGGTGTACAGCCTGGGGATGGTCGACCCGTGGATCGTCCTCGCACACCACGTGTTCGATCGGTGGTAACAAACGAACACACAGTGTTAAGGAGTAAATGTTAGCGGGTTAGTGCAAGTTAGGGGTTAGGGGTTAGCGAGTTAGAGGTCAGTGAGTCAGTAAGTTAGAGTGTCAGCGGGTCAGTGAGTCAATGGGTCGAATGTTAGATGTTAGTGGTTAGCCGTTCAATAAGTTAGTCGTTCTCGGGGTTCAGATGACGGCGCGGCGCGCGGCGACGTCGTCGTCGAAAGCAGTACCGGGGAGGAGCATTAGATTTTATCTTTTTGTTACCAACCCAACAGGGATGAATGGCTTGGGGAGGCAAGATGGACTTCAATAGAGGGGGTTGGGTGAGTAGAGGGATATATATTAGACTTTGGTGCGGAGGGGGCTGCTGGTGGGCTTTAGCCCCAAATTTGGAGAAAGGATGAAATATAGACTTTGGTAGGGAACTGATCTCGTGGGCTCGGCCCAACGAATGACGAGGGACGCTATATAGACTTTGTAGTCGGCAGCCCAATGGACACAGAGGGACGTTTTGTAAACTTTTTGGGAGGCTTTATGGGCTTTGCCCGACAACGAGAGGGAGGTGATACAGACTTTTTCAAAGTATTGGTCAAGATGGGGCCCACAGGTAGAGAATAAAACCTGGGTCCCACCTCCTTTTTTTTCTTTTTCTTTTTTTTCTCTTTTCTCTTCCCTTCTCCTTCTTCTCTCTCCTTATCTCTTTCTTCTTGCTCCTTTCTCAGTCTCTCTCTGTTCTTCCCGGGAGAGAGCCCGAGCGGGACGGCGCCGGTGGCCGGGAGGCACGGGCGCCAGTCGGGCGCGGCGGCAGGGAGGGAGCCGGTGGCCGGCGGCCAGGCGACGGCACGGCACGGTGGCGGCACGGCACGGCGAGCTCGGCCGGGGGTCGCGCCGGCCGGGGCGTGGTGCAGCGAGGGCGGCGGAGCAGCGCCGGCGGCTCGGTCCGGGGCTGCGGCGCGCGGCTCGCTCGGAGGGTAGAGGCGGCACGGCCGGGGCTCGCGATTGGTCGGGAGGAGGTCGGGGGCACCGGTGTCCCGGGTCGAGTGGCGCGTCGTGGTCGCGGCGCTAGCGTCCGACGGCACGGGCGCGCTCGGCTGGGCGCCGTCCCGGAGCGAGCCGAGGCAGCTGCGGGTGGTGCTCGCGCGGCCGGTGTGGCCGTGCGCGGTGGCAGACGAGGATGGCAAGGCGGTGGCGAGCTGCTGTGGCATGGCGGCTTGTATAGCCGTCGCTCGTCCTAGCGGCGCGGATGGCTTCGAGGAGAAGGATGGAGGCGAGGGCAGTGGTGTGCAGCGGCGTGGGCTTGGTTCACGCTTTCGGCGTGGCCCAGCGGCTGCGGCTGCTGGAGTGCGAGGAGGCGATGCGATGGACCAGGAGCAGCGGCGTACGCACGGGCGATGACTAAGAGGCAACGCAGTGACCGCCGGTCACTGGGCTTCCCCCGAGGCGCGTGTCAGGGGCGGATGGGATGGACGGCGTCGATGCGGGGCCAGGTGTTGACATCGCCACAGGGGAGAGAGGGCCAGGCACGCACAGGTGGTTTGTGGACACGGCTTTGCTCTTTCGGTGTGGACTTCTCTCACTGTGTTGCTGGTGTTTTAAGGGAAGGCCTCGGTGGACTGGGAGCTTGGTGCAGGGGGAGCCGTGGGGGCTCAGGCGCTTGCAGGCATTTCGTCGAACACCTGGCGTGCGAGCTGGCTGAGGAAGAGGGACAAGAAACAGACTTGTTTCGCTGGGAAGGCCTTGGGCCAGGGGAAAGGGAGAGTACTAGGCTGGCCTAGAGGGAGATGGGGCTGGCCCAATAGGGAGAGGGAGGGAGAAAAGAGTTGGGCCGAAAAAGGAAGGAGTCCAAAGGAATAGGAAGTTTTGTAATTTTATAGGAATTTGGATTATGGAATTTGAATGAGATTTTGATTGGACATTAAATTCCAAAATTGTAAAGGGACTGTATAAATGGACATTTAATTTTGAGTTTGAATTACAATTGGACTGTTAAGTGAGCTCTTGAATTTAATCTGGCATTTAGATGGGCAAGGATCAGACTTAGAGATTTCCCCGAATTTAATCGGATGGATGGACCGCGTTTACCGAATCAACGTTCGATATACGAATTCATCGGTAGTCCTAGGATTCCGAGGAAAGGACTAAATCAGGGAATTTTGAATAAAATGATTTATGAGGAAAAAGGATCCGAACACAGAAAATGTCGATTAAACAGAGTTGGGTTTAATATTCAATTGTGGTAGTCGAGGATGTCAAGGAGGGACGTGACATTTCGATAATTGACAATAGCTCTCGAGACTTTGATTAGAGAACCGCAATTACCAGAGTAGATGGATGGTCGAGAAGACAAAGGAGGGATATTACCCCGAGAGGTGTTTAATTCAGGAAGAGGATCAATTTACGAAATTCGAACACTAAGGAATTTAATGCATGGCAGGAATTTAGGTTCTCAAGGATGGATTTAATCGAGATCTTTGGCACATAATCCTAAGTACACTCAAAGAACCAAATTTTTGAAAATAGGTTTTTAATAAAATAAATTTTTTGACGGGCGAAAATCAGGGTGTTACAAACCTACCCCCCTTAACAGAATCTCGTCCTGAGATTCCAGCCGATTCTAGCCGAAGTAGGGTAACGGTCTTCTCTTGGGGTCAAAAGTATCCTTGGAACTTTACACGGTCTCTTGGATGACTGTTTCCTTTAGTGCCGATGAGTAGGGCGGGATTTCTGGCCCATCTTTTCTAAGTGACACGTGGGCCCACTGTTTGGCGCCCAAAATTTTTGAACTCTGGCACTGGCTACTAGGCTAATGTTGCTTTTAGGTTAGAAACTGGAGCTCTTCTCTGGTGTTGGTACTGGTGTTGATGTGTCTCAAGCGGGTACGGTGTGGTCAAGTGATGGGTATACTTTGTGTGCCTAGATTTTGCATCCTTCGGAGTGGTTATGGCGATCGTCTGGTTTATCCTTCAGTGGTTGCAGGCGGTTACTCAACTGGCATATCGGTTTACTAACATACTTTCTGTTGCCTCGTGCACTCGGGTACCCATTTCATCGAGCGCACCCCTTTATTAGGGGTCCCGGCTTGGTCTCCTCGGCTTGCCGTGAGTGGAGCACGCGGGTGCGGCGAGTGGAGAGTGAGTGGAGGCGGTGTAGCTCGGGTGAAGAGGAGAAATGGAGCGGGGGTCCGGCGTTGGTGGCGGCGACAATGGCGGAGAGCGAGGCGCTGGCAGCCAAGGCGCTGGGGGTGGCGCGAAGCAAGGTGCCACTGAGGGTGGTTGACTTCGCCAGCGGTTGATGCCGGGAGAAGCGGAGGCGGCGGAGATCGAGGTGCAGCGGCGAGTTCCTTTGCCGGTGCAAGCGGCGGGCGGTGCCGATGACAGCGGGGGCACTAGAAGGGTGGCGCCAAGGCGCTCCGGCAGAGAGGAAACCTTCTTGTCTAGGGTGGCCACTATTTTGTGCTGGGTGTGGGTGTGGTCAGGTTTGCGGTTTGTCACTGTGACCATTTGTACCATTTTGTCTTGGGTGGTGCATCTGGTGGTCTTTATTTGGAGATGGTGGCGTGCTCTGGTAGCGGATGAGCATTCCGACCACTTATGTGAGGCGGTCTGTCTTCTTATTGTGTTGGCACCCATCGTCTTCATTTCCATTATGGAAGCGATGTTAGGGTAGGTAGTTGACGGCATGGTTGCCAAACCTTGGCATGTATCCCGTATGTATCGACCTTCATAGTCCATGTCTTTAATCTTTGGTCTTCCGTGTCATTAGTATGGTTGTCTCTGGTTTGTACTTGTGCCTGACTTGGCTTATCCGTTGATGAGGCTTGATTACTAACAACATTGTCGGTTTCCCGAACAGGCTCATGCCTGTTTTAACTTTGGATATCCAGGGGTTGCTTTCTCATTAGACGAGATTATCATTCAATCTTGAAATAGTTCAATCCGTCGAATGGCTTTCTGTGAAAAGGGCAGGTCAGCCTAAGTGTGGACACAGACGACCCTTTCTGAACAATGGAGTCATGGCGGGCAAAAGGTTGTGTTACTCTTATCCAATTTCTCCTTTCAACGAGATAAAAGGGTAATACATCCTTAGTGAGGCACCGGTTGTCGTCTTCTTCGCGATAGGGGTGGAGACCAAAGCTGTTGGCTACACCCAAGGGGACGCAAATCTTGCAAAGCCGTAGGAGGGCCTCACGAAACACGTACTTGATGGCAGCTTCAGAGGTGATTCGAGGATGGCGAGTCTGGAAAGCGACCACTTCATCTCCTTGGAAGTGGAGGAAGACTTTCACCTTCCAGCTCTTCTGGGATCCCTGGACGATTTGCTTGCCACAGTAGACGGACTCCTCAAAGAAATCGAGTTGCCGGAGTAGGTGGCCTAGTTGTTCGGCATACCCGTTAGGGTTTTCCATGGCATGCCCCTCCATGGTTATAGGTGGGTCTTCCATGGGGCTAGGGTTTTTGGCTAGCTTAGATCAAAAGAACGGTGCCCTTTATCGTGGTTGCTTGGGGTTCCTTTTGTAGGCACCATCTTTCGGTGGCTCCTGTTATGGGGTCAGCATCTCCAGTGTTTGTGCTTCTCACGGTGAGTCCTGTTCCACTTACTGGTGGTGGACAGTATCTTGTCATGTATTCACGAGGACTGGTGGTCATGGTTCTTGTCAGCCTTGGTTTGACGGGTCTTAAGGCGATTACATGCCCATAAAACTTGATTATCCTATGGCTAGGCATTTTGCTGCAGTCGGTCCTTAGGGTGTCCAACGAAAATTTCTTGTTCTTCCTGTCATGGGCATGGTTACTTCGGGTCCTTAATGAGTCGTCTGGGGCCGCTTGTTGATGGGGCTTGAATACTGATTTTATTATTAGTGCAGAGGTGTTCCTGCAGGTCAGCCGCTGGTAGCAGGCTTCCAGTTCTGTGTACTGGTCTCGAAGGTCATCCAGCTCCTCGAGTGCCTGCTCATAGGCATTCTCGATAGTGCAGGTTAGCTCGGAGATGAGAGCGCACCGGGTTCCTTGGTTCTGTCCGGTCACGCGGAGGTGGTACTGGTTGTCGTCTTCGGCGCGGAATGGGTGCAAGCCGTAGTCATTGACTATATCGAGAAGGGCGGAGATCTCACAAAACTGGTAAAGGGTTTCACGAAGCACATCCTGGAAAGCAGCTTCAGGGGTGATCCGAAGATGACGTGTCTGGAAGAAGAGCGCCGTTGCTTCTCCTTCTCCCTGAAAGGGAAGAAAGATCTTCATCTTCTAGTACTTCCGGGATCCTCGGACGATCTGCTCACTATGGTAGATGGGTTCAGTGAAACCACCTAGCTGCCGAAGTATGCACTCCAGCTGTTTGGCATATGCATTGGGGTTGTCCTGAGAGGGACAATCTGTGGTTACCATGGGGTCACTTTGAGGGGTGTTCTCTGTGGTTGCCATGGGGTTGTTCTGAGGGAGACTCCCTGGGGTTACCATGGGGTCTGCCATGGGGCTAGGGTTTTTCTGGCTAGCTCGGCTCAAAAGAAGGGAGAGGAGTGGTGCATTTTCTTGGGGTAGCCTGGCCCCAGAACAACCCCATGGCAACCACAGAGAACCCCCCTCAAAGTGACCCCATGGTAACCACAGATTGTCCCTCTCAGGACAACCCCAATGCATATGCCAAACAGCTGGAGTGCATACTTCGGCAGCTAGGTGGTTTCACTGAACCCATCTACCATAGTGAGCAGATCGTCCGAGGATCCCGGAAGTACTAGAAGATGAAGATCTTTCTTCCCTTTCAGGGAGAAGGAGAAGGAACGGCGCTCTCCTTCCAGACACGTCATCCTCGGATCACCCCTGAAGCTGTCTTCTAGGATGTGCTTCGTGAAACCCTTTACCGGTTTTGCGAGATCTCCGCCCCTCTCGGTATAGTCAATGACTATGGCTTGCACCCATTCCGCGCCGAAGACGACAACCGGTACCACCTCCGCGTGACCGGATAAGACCAAGGAACCCGGTGCGCTCTCCTCTCTGAGCTAACCTGCACTATCGAGAATGCCTATGAGCAGGCACTCGAGGAGCTGGACGAGCTTCGAGACCAGTACACAGACTTGGAAGCCCGCTACCAGCGGCTGACCTGCAGGAACACCTCTGCACTACTCGCACAGGCGAACGTGGCGGCCAATATGATGAAAGCCCGTGAGATGAGCAGGAAATGCGGGAAGTCCCCCCTAGGGATGGATCCACTCTCCCTTGCGCCATCGCCATGAGTACCGTTAGGTGTGTAAACCCCTATTAGGCTTTGCACTGTTAAGCGTAGTAGTTCCTTTTCCCTTTCCCTTGAATTGTACCCCACCCCTGGAGTTGTACCCCTGTATCCTGTTATGAATGGAATGAAGCCGTTAGTCTGTGATAAGTTCATGGTTTGCAGCTGAACATTTTGTTCGTAGCTAGATCATCACGCCTTCCTCTGGGAAGCCCGTTGTTGTCAGTATGGGTTATTCCAAGTTTTGGTTAATAAGCACACCTAACAGAAAGAAGCGACCCCCGTTACCCGAGCAAGAAGCGATGTAAGCACGGCGAGGAACTAATAATAAAATCAGTATTCAAGCCCCATCAACAAGCGGCCCCAGACGACTCATTAAGGACCCGAAGTAACCATGCCCATGACAGGAAGAACAAAAAATTTTTGTTGGACACTCTAAGGACCGACTCTGCAGCAAAATGCCTAGCCATAGGATAATCAAGTTTTATGGGCATGTAATCGCCTTAAGACCCGTCAAACCAAGGCTGACAAGAACCATGACCACCAGTCCTTGGGAATACATGACAAGATACTGTCCACCACCAGTAAGTGGAACAGGACTCACCGTGAGAAGCACAAACACTAGAGATGCTGACCCCATAATAGGAGCCACCGAAAGATGGTGCCTACAAAAGAAACCCCAAGCAACCACGATAAAGGGCACCATTCTTTTAATCTAAGCTAGCCAGAAACCCTAGCCCCATGGAAGACCCACCTGTAACCATGGAGGGGCATGCCATGGAAAACCCTAACGGGTATGCTGAACAACTAGGCCACCTACTCCGACAACTTGATTTCTTTGAGGAGCCCGTCTACTGTGGCGAGCAAATCGTCCAGGGATCCCAGAAGAGCTGGAAGGTGAAAGTCTTCCTCCACTTCCAAGGAGATGAAGTGGTCGCTTTCCAGACTCGCCATCCTCAAATCACCTCTGAAGCTGCCATCAAGGACGTGTTTCGTGAGGCCCTCCTATGGCTTTGCAAGATTTGCGTCCCCTTGGGTGTAGCCGACAGCTTTGGTCTCCACCCCTATCGCGAAGAAGACGACAACCGGTGCCGCCTCCGCTCGACTGGACAACCCGAAGGGAGCAGGTGCACTCTCCTCTCCAAGCTAGCCTGCACCGCTGAGAACGCCTATGAGTAGTCCCTCGAAGAACTGGATGAACTTCGAGATCGGTATGCCGATCTAGAAGCTCGCTACCAGCGCTTATCTCTGGAGTACACTACCATATAACTCTTGCAAGCATCCGAGATAGTCCGCCGCATCCAAGGCCACAAGTTGACCAGGATCCGCAGGAAGCCTCCGCTGGAGTTCGATCCACTCTCGCCTCCACCATCACCATGAGCAAGCTATGTGTGTAGACCCTTGTTGGGAAATGTCTTATCCAGTAGTAGCAACTCTCCTTTTCCTCACTAAGGATGTATTACCCTTTTATCTCGTTGAAAGGAGAAATTGGATGAAAGATAAGACAACCTTTTGCCCGCCATGACTCCATTGTTCAGAAAGGGTCGTCTGTGTCCACACTTAGGCTGACCTGCCCTTTCCACAGAAAGCCATTGGATGGATTGAACTATTTCAAGATTGAATGATAATCTCGTCTAATGAGAAAGCAACCCCTAGATATCCAAAGTTAAAACAGGCATGAGCCTGTTCGGGAAACCCACAATGCTGTTAGTAATCAAGCCTCATCAACGGATAAGCCAAGTCAGGCACAAGTACAAACCAGAGACAACCATACTAATGACACGGAAGACCAAAGATTAAAGACATGGACTATGAAGGTCGATACATAAGGGATACATGCCAAGGTTTGGCAACCATGCCGTCAACTACCTACCCTAACATCCCTTCCATAATGGAAATGAAGATGATGGGTGCCAACACAATAAGAAGACAGACCGCCTCACATAAGTGGTCGGAATGCTCATCCGCTACCAGAGCACGCCACCATCTCCAAATAAAGATCACCGGACGCACCACCCAAGACAAAATGGTACAAATGGTCACAGTGACAAACTGCAAACCCGACCACACCCACACCCAGCACAAAATAGTGGCCACCCTAGACAAGAAGGTTTCCTCTCTGCCGGAGCACCTTGGCGCCATCCTTCTAGCGCCCCCGCTATCATCGGCACTGCCCGCTGCTTGCGCCGGCAAAGGAACTCGCCGCTGCACCTCGATCTCCGCCGCCTCCGCTTCTCCCGGCATCAACCGCTGGCGAAGTCGACCACCCTCAGTGGCACCTTGCTTCGCGCCACCCCCAGCGCCTTGGCCGCCAGCGCCTCGCTCTCCGCCATTGTCGCCGCCACCGACGCCAGACCCCCGCTCCATTTCTCCCCTTCACCCGAGCTACACCGCCTCCACTCACTCTCCACTCGCCGCACTCGCGTGCTCCACTCACGGCACGCCGAGGAGACCGAGCCGGGACCCCTAATAAAGGGGTGCGCTCGATGAAATGGGTACCCGAGTGCACGAGGCAACAGAAAGTATGTTAGTAAACTGATATACCAGTTGAGTAACCGCCTGCAACCACTGAAGGATAAACTAGACGATCGCCATAACCACTCCGAAGGATGCAAAATCTAGGCACACAAAGTATACCCATCACTTGACCACACCGTACCCGCTTGAGACACGTCAACACCAGTACCGACACCAGAGAAGAGCTCCAGTTTCAAACCTAAAAGCAACATCAGCCTAGTAGCCAGTGCCAGAGTTCAAAAATTTTGGGCGCCAAACAGTGGGCCCACGTGTCACTTAGAAAAGATGGGCCAGAAATCCCGCCCTACTCATCGGCACTAAAGGAAACAGTCATCCTAGAGACCGTGTAAAGTTCCAAGGATACTTTTGACCCCAAGAGAAGACCGTTACCCTGCTTCGGCTAGAATCGGCTGGAATCTCGGGACAAGATTCTGTTAAGGGGGGTAGGTTTGTAACACCCTAATTTTCGCCCGTCGAAAAATTTATTTTATTAAAAACCTAGTTTCAAAAATTTGGTTCTTTGAGTGTACTTAGGATTATGTGCCAAAGATCTCGATTAAATCCATCCTTGAGAACCTAAATTCTTGCCATGCATTAAATTCCTTAGTGTTCGAATTTCGTAAATTGGTCCTCTTCCTGAATTGAACACCTCTCGGGGTAATATCCCTCCTTTGTCTTCTCGACCATCCATCTATTCTGGTAATTGCGGTTCTCTAATCAAAGTCTTGAGAGCTATTGTCAATTATCGAAATGTCACGTCCCTCCTTGACATCCTCGACTACCACAATTGAATATTAAACCCAACTCTGTTTAATCGAAATTTTCTCTGTTCGGATCCTTTTTCCTCATAAATCATTTTATTCAAAATTCCCTGATTTAGTCCTTTCCTCAGAATCCTAGGACTACCGATGAATTCGTATATCGAACGTTGATTCAGTAAACGCGGTCCATCCATCCGATTAAATTCGGGGAAATCTCTAAGTCTAATCCTTGCCCATCTAAATGCCAGATTAAATTCAAGAGCTCACTTAACAGCCTAATTGTAATTCAAACTCAAAATTAAATGTCCATTTATACATTCCCTTTACAATTTTGGAATTTAATGTCCAATCAAAATCTCATTCAAATTCCATAATCCAAATTCCTATAAAATTACAAAACTTCCTATTCCTTTGGACTCCTTCCTTTTTCGGCCCAACTCTTTTCTCCCTCCCTCTCCCTATTGGGCCAGCCCAATCTCCCTCTAGGCCAGCCTAGTACTCTCCCCTTCCCCTAGCCCAAGGCCTGCCCAGCGAAACAAGTCTGTTTCTTGTCCCTCTTCCTCAGCCAGCTCGCATGTCAGGTGTTCGACGGAATGCTTGCAAGCGCCCGAGCCCCCACGGCTCCCCCTGCACCAAGCTCCCAGTCCACCGAGGCCTTCCCCCAAAACACCAGCAACACAGTGAGAGAAGTCCACACCGAAAGAGCAAAGCCGTGTCCACAAACCACCTGTGCGTGCCTGGCCCTCTCTCCCCTGTGGCGATGTCGACACCCGGCCCCGCATCGACGCCGTCCATCCCATCCGCCCCTGACACGCGTCCCGGGGGAAGCCCAGTGACCGGCGGTCACTGCGTTGCCTCTTAGTCGTCGCCCGTGCGTACGCCGCTGCTCCTGGTCCATCGCATCGCCTCCTCGCACTCCAGCAGCCGCAGCCGCTGGTCCACACCGAAAGCGTGAACCAAGCCCACGCCGCTGCACACCACTGCCCTCGCCTCCATCCTTCTCCTCAAAGCCATCCGCGCCGCTAGGACGAGCGACGGCTATACAAGCCCCATGCCACAGCAGCTCACCACCACCTCGCTATCCTCGTCTGCCGCCGCGCACGGCTACACCGGTCGCGCGAGCACCACCCGCAGCTGCCTCGGCTCGCTTCGGGACGGCGCCCAGCCGAGCGCGCCCGTGCCGTCGGACGCTAGCGCCGCGACCACGACGCGCCGCTCGCCCCGGGCCACCGGTGCCCCCGACCTCCTCCCGTCCAGCTGCGAACCCCGGCTGCGCCGCCTCTACCCTCCGCGCGAGCCTCGCGCTGCAGCCCCGGACTGAGCTGCTGGCGCCGCTCCGCCGCCCTCGCTGCGCCACGCCCCGGCCGGCGCGACCCCCGACCGAGCTCGCCGTGCCGTGCCGCCACCGTGCCGTGCCGTCGCCTAGCCGCCGGCCGCCGGCTCCCTCCTTGCCGCCGCGCCCGGCTGGCGCCCGTACCTTTCGGCCACCGGCGCCGTCCCGCTCGGGCTCCCTCCCGGGAAGAACAGAGAGAGACTGAGGAAGGAGGGAGAAGAAAGAGATAAGGAGAGAGAAGAAGGAGAAGGGACGAGAAGAAGAAAAAAAAAGAAAAAAAAAGTAAAATAGGTGGGACCCGCCGGTAGGCCCACTATCTCTCTCCGCGGGCCCCCATTGATCGAAGACTTTGCAAAAGTCTATATCACGTCCCTCTCGTTGTTGGGCCAAGCCATAAAGTCTCCCAGAAGAAGTTTACCAAACCTCCCCCGCATTCATTGGGCCAACCGCCCTGATAATCTATCGAAAAGTCCATAAAATGTCCCTCATCTCCTCAGGCCGAGCCCAAGAAAATCCATTTATGCAAAAAGTCTATATCATATCCTCTAGGCCGAAGTCCACCAACAAGCCATCCTCCTCACCAAAGTCTAACATATATCCCTCTACTCACCCAACCCCCTCTATTGAAGTCCATCTTGCCTCCCCAAGCCATTCATTCCTGTTGGGTTGGTAATAAAAAGATAAAATCTAATGCTCCTCTCCGATACTGCTTTCGGCGACGACGTCGTCGCGCGCCGCGCCGTCATCTGAACCCTGAGAACGACTAACTTATTGAACAGCTAACCTCTAACATCTAACATTCGACCCATTGACTCACTAACCCGCTGACACTGTAACTTACTGACTCACTGACCTCTAACTCGCTATCCCCTAACCCTTAACTTGCACTAACCCGCTAACATTTATTCCTTAACGCTGTGTGTTCGTTTGTTACCACCAATCGAACACGTGGTGTGCGAGGACGATCCGCGGGCCGACCGTCCCCAGGCTGTACACCGACGACCGTAGTTTCGTGTGAGGACCACCGCTCGGTGTGCCGCTACCCGGCTGCCGCAAGGTGAGCTCCTCTCCTGCTCTTCCTCTTGCTTTTGTTTCCTTACCGCCGTTGTTGCCGCGGCACGGTGACGTCGTGAGGCGCAACACCGTACCCGTTCCCTGCGCGGTTGCCCTCCGCAGCGATCGCTGTTGTGCCGCCAGCCATGCATGCGCCATACAGCTAGCTGGCTGTACGTGTGCATGCATGCAAGCAGCTCACATGCATGCAGCTAGCTAGCCGTGTGTATGCATATGCATGCATGCTTGCGGCTCGCCCAAGCCTTTCACCTCACCATGCGCACACCCATTTAAAAACAAAACCTGTACATGAGGAGCTAAGGGTGGTCCCACCTATCAGACCTTTTTCCTTTTCTTTATTTTAAAACTTTTCCAATCTTTCGAATTCCGTATCTTCCTCGTTTTAAGTCGGATTTGAACGAAACTTTCGTCAAAATCTTTCTAAAATCAAGATCTACGCAATGGCATTGGTTTGGTTATTTTTTTGATTGTTCTGGAATTTTTGGCTCTTTTTGTGTTAGCGAGTAGTTTGTGACGTTAGTATTCAACCGGACAGGGTACATCTGCGACGAAGAAACTGAGCTAATCGAGAACGAACCCCCAATTGAGCAAGGCAAGTCACTATGCCCCCTTCCTCGAACATGTTGATCCTATTTTTATAAATGTGTTGATTACAAATAAAATTGCATACTAATTATAAAATTGCAAGTTGATCCTTATGTATTTACACACCTTTGTTACCAATATCAAAGGTAAGGCTTAAGCAAATGTTTGATAACAAGTGTAGGTGCGTATTTTATAATTAGTATGCAATTTTATTTGTAATCAACACATTTATAAAAATAGGATCAACATGTTCGAGGAAGGGGGCGTAGTGACTTGCCTTGCTCAATTGGGGGTTCGTTCTCGATTAGCTCAGTTTCTTCCTCACAGATGTACCCTGTCCGGTTGAATACTAACGTCACAAACTACTCGCTAACACAAACAGAGCCAAAAATTCTAGAACAATCAAAAAAATAACCAAACCAGTGCCATTGCGTAGATCTTGATTTTAGAAAGATTTTGACGAAAGTTTCGTTCAAGTCCGACTTAAAACAAGGGAGATACGGAATTCGAAAGATTGGAAAAGTTTTAGAACAAAGAAAAGGAAAAATGTCTGACAGGTAGGACCGCCCTTAGCTCCTCACGTACAGGTTTGTTTTTAAATGGGTGTGCGCATGGTGAGGTGAAGGGCTTCGGCGAGCCGCAAGCATGCATGCCTATGCATACACACGGCTAGCTAGCTGCATGCATGTGAGCTGCTTGCATGCATGGCCGGCGGCACAGCGGCGATCGCTGCGGAGGGCAACCGCGCAGGGAACGGGTACGGTGTTGCGCCTCACGACGTCACCGTGCCGCGGCAACAACAGCGGTAAGGAAACAAAAGCAAGAGGAAGAGCAGGAGAGGAGCTCGCCTTGCGGCAGCCGGGTAGCGGCACACCGAGCGGTGGTCCTCACACGAAACTACGGTCGTCGGTGTACAGCCTGGGGACGGTCGACCCGCGGATCGTCCTCGCACACCACGTGTTCGATCGGTGGTAACAAACGAACACACAGTGTTAAGGAGTAAATGTTAGCGGGTTAGTGCAAGTTAGGGGTTAGAGGTTAGCGAGTTAGAGGTCAGTGAGTCAGTAAGTTAGAGTGTCAGCGTGTCAGTGAGTCAATGGGTTGAATGTTAGATGTTAGAGGTTAGCCGTTCAATAAGTTAGTCGTTCTCGGGGTTCAGATGACGGCGTGGCGCGCGGCGACGTCGTCGCCGAAAGCAGTACCGGGGAGGAGCATTAGATTTTATCTTTTTGTTACCAACCCAACAGGGATGGATGGCTTGGGGAGGCAAGATGGACTTCAATAGAGGGGGTTGGGTGAGTAGAGGGATATATATTAGACTTTGGTGCGGAGGGGGCTGCTGGTGGGCTTTAGCCCGAAATTTAGAGAAAGGATGAAATATAAACTTTGGTAGGGAACTGATCTCGTGGGCTCGGCCCAACGAATGATGTGGGACGCTATATAGACTTTGTAGTCGGCAGCCCAATGGACGCAGAGGGACGTTTTGTAAACTTTTTGGGAGGCTTTATGGGCTTTGCCCGACAACGAGAGGGAGGTGATACAGACTTTTTCAAAGTATTGGTCAAGATGGGGCCCACGGGTAGAGAATAAAACCTGGGTCCCACGTTCTTTTTTCCTTTTTCTTTTTTTTTCTCTTTTCTCTTCCCTTCTCCTTCTTCTCTCTCCTTATCTCTTTCTTCTCGCTCCTTTGTCAGTCTCTCTCTGTTCTTCCCGGGAGAGAGCCAGAGGGGGACGGCGCCGGTGGCCGGGAGGCACGGGCGCCAGTCGGGCGCGGCGGCAGGGAGGGAGCCGGCGGCCGGCGGCCCGGGGACGGCACGACACGGTGGCGGCGCGGCACGGCGAGCTCGGCCGGGGGTCGCGCCGGCCGGGGCGTGGTGCAGCGAGGGCGGCGGAGCGGCGCCGGCGGCTCGGTCCGGGGCTGCGGCGCGCGGCTCGCACGGAGGGTAGAGGCGGCACAGCCGGGGCTCGCGGCTGGGCGGGAGGAGGTCGGGGGCACCGGTGGCCCGGGTCGAGTGGCGCGTCGTGGTCGCGGCGCTAGCGTCCGACGGCGCGGGCGCGCTCGGCTGGGCGCCGTCCCGGAGCGAGCCGAGGCAGCTGCGGGTGGTGCTCGCGCGGCCGGTGTGGCCGTGCGTGGTGGCAGACGAGGATGGCAAGGTGGTGGCGAGCTGCTGTGGCATGGCGGCTTGTATAGCCGTCGCTCGTCCTAGCGGCGCGGATGGCTTCGAGGAGAAGGATGGAGGCGAGGGCAGTGGTGTGCAGCGGCGTGGGCTTGGTTCACGCTTTCGGCGTGGACCAGCGGCTGCGGCTGCTGGAGTGCGAGGAGGCGATGCGATGGACCAGGAGCAGCGGCGTACGCATGGGCGACGACTAAGAGGCAACGCAGTGACCGCCGGTCACTGGGCTTCCCCCGGGGCGCGTGTCAGGGGCGGATGGGATGGACGGCGTCGATGCGGGGCCAGGTGTTGACATCGCCACAGGGGAGAGAGGGCCAGGCACGCACAGGTGGTTTGTGGACACGGCTTTGCTCTTTCGGTGTGGACTTCTCTCACTGTGTTGCTGGTGTTTTAAGGGAAGGCCTCGGTGGACTGGGAGCTTGGTGCAGGGGGAGCCGTGGGGGCTCAGGCGCTTGCAGGCATTTCGTCGAACACCTGGCGTGCGAGCTGGCTGAGGAAGAGGGACAAGAAACAGACTTGTTTCGCTGGGAAGGCCTTGGGCCAGGGGAAAGGGAGAGTACTAGGCTGGCCTAGAGGGAGATGGGGCTGGCCCAATAGGGAGAGGGAGGGAGAAAAGAGTTGGGCCGAAAAAGGAAGGAGTCCAAAGGAATAGGAAGTTTTGTAATTTTATAGGAATTTGGATTATGGAATTTGAATGAGATTTTGATTGGACATTAAATTCCAAAATTGTAAAGGGACTGTATAAATGGACATTTAATTTTGAGTTTGAATTACAATTGGACTGTTAAGTGAGCTCTTGAATTTAATCTGGCATTTAGATGGGCAAGGATCAGACTTAGAGATTTCCCCGAATTTAATCGGATGGATGGACCGCGTTTACCGAATCAACGTTCGATATACGAATTCATCGGTAGTCCTAGGATTCCGAGGAAAGGACTAAATCAGGGAATTTTGAATAAAATGATTTATGAGGAAAAAGGATCCGAACACAGAAAATGTCGATTAAACAGAGTTGGGTTTAATATTCAATTGTGGTAGTCGAGGATGTCAAGGAGGGACGTGACATTTCGATAATTGACAATAGCTCTCGAGACTTTGATTAGAGAACCGCAATTACCAGAATAGATGGATGGTCGAGAAGACAAAGGAGGGATATTACCCCGAGAGGTGTTTAATTCAGGAAGAGGATCAATTTACGAAATTCAAACACTAAGGAATTTAATGCATGGCAGGAATTTAGGTTCTCAAGGATGGATTTAATCGAGATCTTTGGCACATAATCCTAAGTACACTCAAAGAACCAAATTTTTGAAAATAGGTTTTTAATAAAATAAATTTTTCGACGGGCGAAAATTAGGGTGTTACAAAAAGTAAAATACTGATAGATTGAAGTTAACACACTGCAGTGCTAGTAAATATAAATATTACAAGCCGGAAACATGAAAAAATGAGCGTGAAAAAGTTATGCAATGCGATAGCATTGTAGTACAGGTAAAATACTAAGAAGTTGAAGTGAACACACTCTAGGACTAGAAAATATAAATATTACAGGACGAATAACTAAGGATTATTTCTCTTCGTCGACCTCCGCCCTGGAACACGACGAATATCGCCACCTACTGCATCTTTGCCTACATTGTACATCATGCAATCTTTACGGGCATGGTCTCCGCCGCATACAATGCAAGCTTTTGGACGCCGCGAACGTGTGTTCGTTTCAACTTCATCCATGTGGTTCTTGATTCGACGCGTCTTGCGACGCCTCTTTGTGCCAACTACCAAATTTGAGTCAGGCACCCAGTTGGCTTCCCCTGGGGGTGGGCGAGTGAAATCACATACCGCACGACAACCATGCAATTCACCGCACTAGGTTGCGTCCCATGCTTCCTTAGTAAAGTAAGGCGAGATGAATATGTTCTCATCGACACCACCTTTTGCGGAAGCGACAAGAACATGAGAGCATGGCAGATGTCGAAGGAAAGGCTTGTTGCAGTTGCATTTGCAAGCATGATAGTTTGGCCACAACGTGCACTCCAATGTGATGTCCATACTACCAATACGAACTCCACTCTTGTCACGCAGTCGTACCTCAAACAACAACTCCCTATTCCCAGCAGGCCAGACCCTGTACATTCCCTCTTCTTGCTTTTCTCGTTCATGTACTGTGTGATAGCGGGGCTATACCTTACATTAGGATTGGCAAGGTTAAGACTAGACATTGCGTATCTTTTACAAAGATACTTCTGTGTACCCCTTGTGATGCCCTACAGGATAGCAACAAGTGGTAAAGGACGTGTATTTTTCATCACTCAGTTGTACACTTCTGCAAGATTTGTTGTCATCACACTATACCGTGAACCATTGGTATCGTACAACAAGGACCACTTTTCCCTTGGCTCATGTTCTATCTAGTCAGTGAAGCACTTCGTAGCCCTCCCGCGCTTCCTACATCGAGTAACAGATGGTGATTCATTTGGAACGGGTTCCAGGCCTTCTGGCTCCTCTTGTCGGGCAAGAACGGGTTTTTTCCGAACCTCTTGCATGTGAGTAGTGGTCAACCAATCCAGTTGTTCCCATATAGCGTCGAACTTTCTTTGCTGATTCTGCTTGCACAACTTTTTGAACAGGTCCATTAACCTCTTACTCCTAAATTGTCTGTAAAAATTTGCACCGAGATGTCGCATACACCATCTGCTATGCAAATCTGGCCAGCACACCTCCTCTGTTACATCTTTCTTTAGCTGCTGCAACGCTGATAGAATGCCGGCATGTCGGTCATGCAGAACACACACATTTGGTCTGTTCTGAACAACACACATTTTAGTGTGACGCAGGAACCATAGCCAGCTTGATGTGTTCTCGCTTTCAACAAAAGCGAAGGCAACAGGGACGATATGGCTATCAACGTCGACTCCGATTGCGGTTAAAATAGTTCCCCTATACTTGCCTGTCATGAAAGTACCATCAACACATAACAACGGAATGCAATTTCGGAAGGCCTCTATCATGCACCCAAATGCCCAAAATGCACGACGAAGTACGTTTTTCCCATTTTCATTAATCTCATCGAGAATAGCCATATATGTGCCTGGGTTTCTAGCCTGCAACACCTCCAAAAGTGGGGGAAGGTTGTGGTACGAATCTTCGTAACTTCCAAATCTCATCTCTAGTGCTTTCTGCTTACCCCTCCAAGCCTTGTGGTACGATATCTCATACCCGTACTCTTTCTCCACGTCATGCATTATTGTGAACGGCGACAAAGAGGTTTTTTTAACAACCTTTGAGTACACCATTTTTGCCACGAATGCAGCCGTCATGTTCCTGTGTACCAAAGGGGTATTCTCCAACAAATAGGTATGCTCCTCAACCCTTGAAGCTACCCATAAGTTGTCATGTTGTGGCTTGTAACCATGCACTCTCCAAGGGCATCCGGGCTTTGTGCACTTCACGTCATACATCGTCCTATTTGAAACCTTCACCCTAAACTCCCCTCTCTACAGAAAAGCCCACCTCTTCACCGCGTCTTGTAGGTGCCCTTTATCGTGAAACATCTGCCCGGACAGATGTTTCACGACAAAGGGCACCTACAAGACACGGTGAAGAGGTGGGCTTTTCTGCAGAGGCGGGAGTTCAGGGTGAAGGTTTCAAATAGGACGACGTATCACGTGAAGTGCGCAAAGCTCGGATGTCCTTGGAGAGTGCATGGTTAGAAGCCACAACATGACAACTTATGGGTAGCTTCAAGGGTTGAGGAGCTTACCTGTTTGTTGGACAATACCTGTTTGGTACACAGGAACATGACGGCTGCATTCGTGGCACAAATGGTGTACTCAAAGGTTGTTAAAAAAACCTCTTTGTCGCCGTTCACAATAATGCATGACGTGGAGAAAGAGTACGGGTATGAGATATCGTACCACAAGGCTTGGAGGGGTAAGCAGAAAGCACTAGAGATGAGATTTGGAAGTTACGAAGATTCGTACCACAACCTTCCCCCACTTTTGGAGGTGTTGCAGGCTAGAAACCCAGGCACATATATGGCTATTCTCGATGAGATTAATGAAAATGGGAAAAACGTACTTCGTCGTGCATTTTGGGCATTTGGGTGCATGATAGAGGCCTTCCGAAATTGCATTCCGTTGTTATGTGTTGATGGTACTTTTATGACAGGCAAGTATAGGGGAACTATTTTAACCGCAATCGGAGTCGACGCTGATAGCCATGTCGTCCCCGTTGCCTTCGCTTTTGTTGAAAGCGAGAGCACATCAAGCTGGCTATGGTTCTTGCGTCACACTAAAATGTGTGTTGTTCAAAACAGACCAAATGTGTGTGTTCTGCATGACCGACATGCCGGCATTCTATCAGCGTTGCAGCAGCTAAAGGAAGATGTAACAAAGGAGGTGTGCTGGCCAGATTTGCATAGCAGATGGTGTATGCGACATCTCGGTGCATATTTTTACAGACAATTCAGGAGTAAGAGGTTAATGGACCTGTTCAAAAAGTTGTGCAAGCAGAATCAGCAAAGAAAGTTCGACGCTATATGGGAACAGCTGGATTGGTTGACCATTACTCACATGCAAGAGGTTCGGAAAAAACCCGTTCTTGCCCGACAAGAGGAGCCAGAAGGCCTGGAACCCGTTCCAAATGAATCACCATCTGTTACTCGATGTAGGAAGCGCGGGAGGGCTACGAAATGCTTCACTGACTGGATAGAACATGAGCCAAGGGAAAAGTGGTTCTTGTTGTACGATACCAATGGTTCACGGTATAGTGTGATGACAACAAATCTTGCAGAAGTGTACAACTGAGTGATGAAAAATACACGTCCTTTACCACTTGTTGCTATCTTGGAGGGCATCATAAGGGGTACACAAAAGTATCTTTGTAAAAGATACGCCATGGCTAGTCTTAACCTTGCCAATCCTAATGTAAGGTATAGCCCTACTATCACACAGTACATGGACGAGAAAAGCAAGAAGGGGGGAATGCACAGGGTCTGGCTTGCTGAGAATAGGGAGTTGTTGTTTGAGGTACGACTGCGTGAAAAGAGTGGAGTTGGTATTGGTAGTATGGACATCACATTGGAGTGCACGTTGTGGCGAGACTATCATGCTTGCAAATGCAACAGCAACAAGCCTTTCCTTCGACATATGCCATGCTCTCATGTTCTTGCCGCTTCCGCAAAAGGTGGTGTCAATGCAAACATATTCGTCTTGCCTAACTTTACTAAGGAAGCATGGGAGGCAACCTGGCGCGGTGAATTACGTGGTTGGCGTGCGGTATGTGATTTCACTCGCCCATCCCCAGGGGAAGCCAACTGGGTGCTTGACTCAAATTTGGTAGTTGGCACGAAGGGGCGTCGCAAGACGCGTCGAATCAAGAACCACATGGATGAAGCTGAAATGAACACACGTTCGCGGTGTCCAAAAGCTTGCATTGTATGCGGCGGAGACCATGCCCATAAAGATTGCATCATGTACAATGTAGGCAAAGATGCAGAAGGTGGCGATATTCGTCGTGTTCCAGGGCAGAGGTCGACGAAGAGAAATAATCCTTAGTTATTCGTCTTGTAATATTTATATTTTCCAGTCCTAGAGTGTGTTCACTTCAACTTATTAGTATTTTACCTGTACTACAATACTATCGCATTGCATAACTTTTTCATGCTCATTTTTTCATGTTTCTGGCTTGTAATATTTATATTTACCAGCACTGCAGTGTGTTCACTTCAATTTATCAGTATTTTACTTTTGCTATTATAATTTCACGTTGCATAATTTTTCACGCTCAATTTGTCATTTTTTAATTCATTTCTGATGCTCATGACACTGATAATCATGCATTTTGTAGATATGGCTGACAGGGATGACGTATCGCTGATCGACGAGGTGATCGATAAACATCATCGATCGCGATGACTTAGTCGAGGGACTTTCTGCAACGTGTTGAAAATGCGGGGACCGGATCAGTATTGGCGTATCGATCCTCGTTGGGTTCCAAGGAACGTGTTGAAAATTTAAATGTACTGTCATTTAAATTTTTTCACATTGCTAATTATTTCTTTTTGACATGTAACAGGTCGAGAGCCGCTGGGTTGTTGACCTTCACACGCTTGGTTGAGCCTTCACGTGGAAGGTCACCACGTTTCAACATTGACGCGGCCTTGTTTAGTGCTTTGGTTGATAGATGGAGGCCCGAGACACACACATTTCACCTGACAGTTGGAGAGATGGTACCCACTCTAGAAGATGTGTCACTTTTGTTGGGTCTACCGATAGCAGGGTGCATCAGTTGGCCTGGCACTGGTCCATGCTGGATGGGCGGATGATCTATTGGCCAGTTTTGGTGGAGTGGTGGCTGCTCCGCTAGAGGATCTCACAGATGGGCATGGGTGTTGACGCCAAATCCGTACCGCCGATGAGGATCCGGCGCGCGGACACACGAAGGCCTGGGAGATCTGCTTAGCTCCAGTGCAGGTCCTAAGATTGATGAAGCGCAGGCGTGCCAGTCAGTTTGATCCTGCTACTGACAAGATATGCAAAACAGCAGAACATATAGCGTATCGGCCTATCGGCCGATAGCAAAAACAGTTTATCGGCCGATGAGCCGACAGGGCAAAAACGACCGATCAGCCGGTAGGCCGATGGTGCAGTTCCAGCCGATGCCGATGCCAGCCGATGCAGTTAGGGTTTCGAACCATCGGCTGTGTGCTGAGCAAACATTTATATAGAGGCAATCGGCTGACGATAACATGATAATATAGCAATATAATATAGCATAATCCGATCATATGATAAAACAAATATTGATCTGAAGATTAAAGCACACATCGGCCGGAGGTCCGATGGCATAAACTCTCAATAAGCAGATAAACAATAAATACTCCGTTGTCATCGGCCAGATCCAATCTATACATAAAACTCTTAAGCCGATGCAACGTCCAGATAACTCATCGGCTGAAACCCCGGTGAAACCCTTATTGGCAGCCAACAAGCAGGCTAGAGATTACGGTTCTAATCACGACTTAGTAGGTCAAACCGAACTGATGCAGCACTAAGTATGAGAAGAAACGCAAGATCTAGACAATCAAGCCCTTGACTGATTTTCAGGGTGGTGGATACCCTAACCAATCTAATCTAGCAAAACGATTTAATCAATACCGGCATAAACCGTAAAGCGAATCTCGGCCGATAAGGCTAAATCGAGAAGCCAAACCAGATTAACTAAAATATATGATAGTAGGTGCTTACGTTGCCAAGATCAGAACGTCTAAGCCCTAGCCCCGACAGCGCAGGCAGCCATAACGAGACTTACCCCTCGCAGGAAGGGCATGAACTCGCCGAAGAAGACAAAAGGTAAAAAGGTTGGCGATACGCCGAAGTTGTATTGATCGTGAGATGATTTACATGAACCTTGGGCTTACATATTTATACCCATAGACTAACAAAGATCCTAACAGAATACGACTCAAACTTTTCTAAAGATAAAAAGGAAACTAACAAACTTATCCTAATTAAAAGATACAAGCTGCATCCTCCTCAAACTCGGTCTTCTCTGGATAAGATCTTCCCGAATCTAACAAGAATCCGACTGCTGTTGGTGGTTGTTCTAAAATAACCCCCATCGGCCGATGTAGAACCCTAGGCCGATACTAGCTTTGAGCCGATATGAACCTGGGCTAATGGGGACTTCGGGGCTTACCAAATTCTGCTGTCAACACATGCCCCCCAGTTTTGGAGTATGAGAAGTCATGCTTCAAAATTATTCTATGTCTGGCCTTGATCACCCCAAAACTGATTCTTCTCTTCTTCTTGAGATCGGCTCTCGTAAGCCGATACCTTCTGTATTAGATGAGCCAGGCTGTCAAACTCGTGGAAAAAGAATATATTCTTGATAGATGCTGACAACCCTTGGAACGCAAGATCTGCTAGTTGTTCATCACTTAGGCTCAAACTATAACATCGGTTGCGGACATCACGAAATCTTTGAATATATTCCACAGCCGATTCCCCTTCTTGCTGCCTGACTAAAATTAAATCTGAAAACTTTAACTCATTGTTCCTAGCAAAGAAGTATAGGTGAAACTGCTTCTCAAGATCGGCCCAACCTCTGATAGAATTTGGTGACAACGACGAAAACCATGTGAAGGCCGATCCAGTCAAAGATAACGGAAACAATCTAACTTTCAGAGCTTCTTCAGCCGATGCCTCCCCACATTGAGCTAAGAATCGGCTGATATGTTCCATCGTAGACATATCATCTTGCCCTGAAAACTTGAAAAAGTCTGGAATCTTATATCGGCCTAGAAATAGAACCCTATCAAACCACTCAGGATACGGCGGCCGATATACAGAAGTCTGATCCTTAAGTTTCATTCCAAACTGTTCCTCTATTACTTTTGCAATCATATCGGCCCAATCTTCTTTAGACTGATATCTTTGAGTCTCTTCTGGCCGATATTGTTGATGTGGCTCTCCAGGCTGCTGCTGATCTATTTGCCCCCGAAGCCAATGTTGTTGTTGCCGATGATGCTGAAATTGCTCGTCGATTTGCCCCCATTCTGATTTCTTAAGGCAATTACTCTGGGAACTATCTTCTCGATCAAACCATGTAATGTACTCACCAAAACTCCAGATCGATCAAACACAGTGCGACGAACGATTTCATCAACTGTCTTTTGAAGCGTCTCATCGTCTATCGGCTCTTCTTCTTCCACTGGCTTCAGAGATTGCTCTTCTTTGTCCTTGACTTCCGTCTCAGACATCTTGTTGCAATCGTGGGTTCCATGAGCCGTGTAAAACTCTGTTGTCAAAAACACGGTCCCACTGGGCGTGCCAAAAATGTGTTGACGCCAAATCCGTACCGCCGATGAGGATCCGGCGCGCGGACACACGAAGGCCTGGGAGATCTGCTTAGCTCCAGTGCAGGTCCTAAGATTGATGAAGCGCAGGCGTGCCAGTCAGTTTGATCCTGCTACTGACAAGATATGCAAAACAGCAGAACATATCGTATCGGCCTATCGGCCGATAGCAAAAACAATTTATCGGCCGATGACCCGATAGGGCAAAAACGACCGATCAGCCGGTAGGCCGATGGTGCAGTTCCAGCCGATGCCGATGCCAGCCGATGCAGTTAGGGTTTCGAACCATCGGCTGTGTGCTGAGCAAACATTTATATAGAGGCAATCGGCTGACGATAACATGATAATATAGCAATATAATATAGCATAATCCGATCATATGATAAAACAAATATTGATCTGAAGATTAAAGCACACATCGGCCGGAGGTCCGATGGCATAAACTCTCAATAAGCAGATAAACAATAAATACTTCGTTGTCATCGGCCAGATCCAATCTATACATAAAACTCTTAAGCCGATGCAACGTCCAGATAACTCACCGGCTGAAACCCCGGTGAAACCCTTATTGGTAGCCAACAAGCAGGCTAGAGATTACGGTTCTAATCACGACTTAGCAGGTCAAACCGAACTGATGTAGCACTAAGTATGAGAAGAAACACAAGATCTAGACAATCAAGCCCTTGACTGATTTTCAGGGTGGTGGATACCCTAACCAATCTAATCTAGCAAAATGATTTAATCAATACCGGCATAAACCCTAAAGCGAATCTCGGCCGATAAGGCTAAATCGAGAAGCCAAACCAGATTAACTAAAATATATGATAGTAGGTGCTTACGTTGCCAAGATCAGAACGTCGAAGCCCTAGCCCCGACAGCGTAGGCAGCCATAACGAGACTTACCCCTCGCAGGAAGGGCATGAACTCGTCGAAGAAGACGAAAGGTAAAAAGGTTGGCGATGCGCCGAAGTTGTATTGATCGTGAGATGATTTACATGAACCTTGGGCTTACATATTTATACCCATAGACTAACAAAGATCCTAACAGAATACGACTCAAACTTTCCTAAAGATAAAAAGGAAACTAACAAACTTATCCTAATTAAAAGATACAAGCCGCATCCTCCTCAAACTCGGTCTTCTCTGGATAAGATCTTCCCGAATCTAACAAGAATCCGACTGCTGTTGGTGGTTGTTCTAAAATAACCCCCATCGGCCGATGTAGAACCCTAGGCCGATACTAGCTTCGAGCCGATATGAACCTGGGCTAATGGGGACTTCGGGGCTTACCAAATTCTGCTGTCAACAATGGGCCCACGAGGAGTTGGTTGCAGCAGTTCCACCAGGAGGTTTTCCCAGAGGATCAGGAAGACTAGGTAGTGCGCCGACACTTAGTCGCGTATCTACTATGGTTGTTTGGGTGGGTGATGTTCACGGGGACTCACGCTGACTCCGTGGTCAAGCACTTCATCCACTACGCGGAGTAGATCGCCGAGCTACCTGTTGAGGAGATTCCGCAGTATAGTTGGGGGTCGGCTGTTCTTGCGGCGACATACGCCGGGCTCTGCGATGCTTGCACCAGGAATAGCAAGCAAAGTTCTCTGACAGGATGCCCTCTACTTCTAATGTTATGGGCGCATGAGCGCTTTGACATTGGGAGGCCACAGCTAGAGTCGTACGCAAGCTATGGCGTCGATAAGATGTACAAGTCTGGTCTTGAAGACATCGACGATCGTCCCACCATGGGCTCGCTATGGACACACCGCGAGGTAAATTGTACATTGTAAGGCATTTTGCATAGCACTTTCTTATTTTGCGCATTATCTCGATTTACGGGCACTAATCATATATTTCTTGCTATTGCCGCTGAGGTGGGTGAGCGGAACGACACGTCGTGTGTACACACAGTTTGTGGCCGACTTCGATCAGCTTACGCCCGACTGTGTTCGTTGGACCCCGTACACGCATCACGATGTCGTCGAGCAGGCACCGCACGGTCTTGCGCAGCTCTACACGCGCGATGTAGAGTTCTGGAGGACCACTTGTCACCTGGTGCTGGACGTGCACGTCGAGCCGTACCACGTGCAGAGGGTACTTAAACAGCTCGGCATGTACCAAGACTACCCTCTGAGAGGTGGACGCTCTTTAGCTGTTAGCCTCCACAAGTAAGTACATGTCCGACAATGTTAATTTCAAGTAGTGTGTTTTACCTCATTGTATATGTTTCTTACGTGCTCATTACGTCCTACGTAGGTACTCCCGGAAGGGACTTGGTCTGTCTCACAAGGGGACCATTGTTCGGACGATCGCGCCAACGGTTGCGGAGTGGGAACATGCGACGGAACACTTGGTTCTCCAAACACCTCCAGACGACAGAGCTTCGTACGGACAGTACCTTCGTTGGTACCGTAGTGTTACGCGCTGGAGGTGTTTCCCGCCACAAGGGGATACATCTCTCCCCCACCAGCCGACGATCACGGACATGTTTGCCCCACAACCTCGAGCTGCATACAACTCAATGGTATGTCGTTGCTTTGGTTGATTATCATTAAATGTGGAACACGTTCGATTGCTCTAACGCCCTTCCCTTATTGTTCAATAGGCTGAGTTTGTTGAATAGGTTCACGTTGAGTCGAACACGTTGCTACAGAGACTAGAGACGAGGCCTCAGCTCGTTAGGCAGGACGACGTGGCGACCGTCCTTCGCAGTTTTCGTTCGCGTGCTGCGGCGCTACTTCGTCGTGTCTCCTGTCGGAGCGTGACTGATGTGGCGTAGCCTTCTAGGCGGGCAGGATCGCCACCACTACCATGACGCTCTAGTGTGGACTAGTTCCGTTCCTCTATGTCACGTCGCGCCTAAGACGACGTCGGTCCTTTGCACGCTCGGCCTTCGCTTCAGGAGACGCCTCCCCCTATCCGCCCAGGGAGGTCGTCTGACTTTGGGGTTCCGGCATCAAGTACGGCACCACCATGGCCATAGGTACAGCACGTTTACCTTGCTTAACATCCAGTTTATATCGTACTCAACCTCCGTTTTACACCATATCATAACCTACGCAATGTCCACAGCCACAGTAGGTGTACGATACCCCAGGAGCTTATGCGGAGGCAAACTTTCCTTACCTGCTGACAGGGGACAACCTGGCGCCCACACCGGGTTGGGGACTTTACGTTACTCCGCGCGCACCGGAGTCAGGGTACACGCAGCCCACATGTAAGTATTGTTTACAACGTAGTTACCATCATCGTTCTCTTAATTTTTATGCATAGTAACTAATTATTATAATGTGGCATTCCCTCTATTTTGCAACAGGTGACGACTATGGGTTTCCCAGGGGCATTCTGCAGTTCTTGCTGTCTCTCCTCAAACACAGTTTGTGGACGATTTCTTCGCGACGGATGCACCCGATGCGCAAGCTGGCCTAGACTACTGGTACAGTGCTCCTCCGGTCACGCAGCCTACATTGCAGAGGGAGTCCATGCAGCCAGAGGATGCCACTCCACAGCAGCCAGCACGACATAGGCACCCACCAGATAATTTGACTTATCCGACAGAGCAAATTAGACAACGCAAGAAGGGAGGGCCGAGCAAGCGTGCGAGAGGGAGTCGTGCTTGACTTGTAATGTTATTTAGGTGTTGGATTATTTTTTTGCATGTACTTCTTATGTCATATTATATGTATGAACTACGTCATGACATACACTTATTTGATAAGCTGTCTTTCTATATCTTTTCTACTTGTGCTAAAGTATGACTTCTTTTAAATTTTTTTCTACAAGATTTAGAAAAAAGTCACTATTGACATAATAGTGCTCGGGCGTGGTTACAAACTACTTTCGGCGCCTATGTCATTTCGTTGTCGGAAAATCGGACACGCCGAGAATACAATGCAACATCGACTTCGCATTCGTACACTTCACTGTTACTTTTTACAAAAGCACGATCCCTTTCGGCGCATGCGCGAGTACTTTCGGTTGCACCGATGCAACCTCCTTTATTCGCGTGCGATATGACTGCGAAATGGCTTCTCACGCCCTTACATGTCACATCGGCATACGTCCAATCTTACTTTCGGCTCCATCCCGCCCTCTAAAAGGGCAAACGACCTTATTCCGCATACGTCCACTCTTACTTTCGGCGGTAATCAGGCTGACCCATTGTGCCCCATGATGTAGACATGTAAAGGTTATCACTGCGATTTTGGTGCCTACATAAGTCCCCATAACGAGCGATGCCGCACAAAATTTCTTCATCTGTGTAGGCAACAAGCGCTACCACAACCCTTCATCGCACCAGCTTTCGGCAATGGCTAGACGCCGGGGCGTTGAGGATCCCAACTGACGTAGCGATCCTTGTGTATACCTATTCCCACCTTGGTGCCAGCGGCCTCTCTGCCTTTGCGGTGACCGATGCCAACTAATGGCTTCGAGGAATCCAGACATTCGAGGAAGGCGTTTTTTAGGTGCCCTAACTATGACCGTGAGGTATTTCATTCTCTGCATATGCTTATTCAGTTTGCATGAGCGATTGTTTATTCTTCTTCCAAATCTATTCGTCAGGCCCGCGCTACGGCTTGTGGATACATCGAGTGGGTCGATACAGAAAATGCCGTTCTCGACCTAACCACTTGTTTACAAGAAGGACACTGGTATTTCGCATCAGAAAGTACTAAGAAATACTTGAAGTTCAAAGCAGCTTACTAACGACAATGTCGTGAACAACAGTGCGACTGGCGGGTGCTAACGATGGCACTCCTTCCATGGAAAGCCCATCCAAAATGCAAATGCGGTGATTGTTGTCAGGTTCTCCGTTCCATCAAGCCAAGTACTTTGGGTCAGAGGTTCTTTGTTTGCCCAAATATTCTAGACGACGATTGCATGGTGAAAATATTTTCATTATCATGAATCCTTATTTTATCACAACATTCAGTAACTTTGTTCGCTTCACGTCTATTCGTTTCTCCCAGGAACCGCCAAGAAGATGTCAATACAAACAATGGATAGACACCGAAAAGGTTCTAAGTGATCCAAGTTCCCGTGTAGTGCAGCTTGAATTGCCAGAGCATTACAGGTTTACTAAAGCGCAATTTGAGAGGGAAGAAGGATCTTCACATAGGGGTTAGCTACTATCGGACAACTTACCTTAGTCAAATATGTAATGTCATGTTTCATTGTCCGATTATTATATCGTCGTCGTGTTCAACTCTTGCACTACCTTGAATATTCCTTTACCTTCATATTGTATATTTTCATTCCTTTGGGTCATTAGGAAAACCGCTCTATTAAAAGGGATGATGCATTGACATATGAGGAGTGATGGATGTGCTCAACATCAATTCTAATAAAATGTTTCTACTCGGTTTCTAAAAACATGTTCTGTGTTCTGAAAATTTTTGGAGTCGTCCGAAAACGATTTTCGGAATTTTCGAAAATAGACAGAACCAATTTTGGCTTCTGAAAATTTTTGGCCCTATCCAAAAGTAATTTTTGAAATTTTCTAAAATAACCGAGAAGCAAAATAAGGTTCTGTAAATTAATAAATTACAAATGGATATATCTAAAATTAATAAATTATAAATTCGATGTGTTTCTCCAAATATTCAATTACAAATGGGTATTAATCAAATATAACAAAATTATATTTATAAAAACAACTTAAAAACTTAATTATAAAAACAACTTAAAAATTATATTTAACCAATTCTAAAAAAATCTATCACTAATTAATTATTAACAACTTATAATAAATTCTTCGTAAATTAATATTAATTACCTTAAAAACGTTAACAAAAAAAAAGAGGCTGGCCGGCCAGGCCTGTCGAACGGCCATGGTTCGACTGGGCCGGCGCGCCGGCCCATCGAACAACCCACGTTCGACCGGGCCTTGTCGAACTGCCGCTGTTCAACTGGGTCAAGTCGAACCACAGCCGTTCGATCGGTCCGTGCACTCGTTCCACCGCCGTTCGATTGAGCCTAGTCGAACCGCCGTTGTTCAACAGGCCCATATTTTTGCGATTTGGTCCGAAAGCCCACTATTTTTGTGATTTTCCATTAAAACAATACTAGGTGCGGCGCGTGGCAGGCGACGGGCCCTGTTGAACACCCGCGGTTCGATAGGCCGGCCTGTTGAACGCCCGCCGTTCGATAGGGCCTATCGACACGCCGCTGTTCGACATGCACTCATGTCGTTTCCCCGCCGTTCGACAGACCGTTATTTTTGCAATTTCATCCACATGCCAACTATTTTTGCGATTTTCCATTAAAACAATATTATTTCTAAAAAAAATTCCCAAATGCATGAAATGCTTGATTTTCAACGGAATCATGCTTTTCCACACATCCATCATCTCCACAACTTTATATATATATATATATATATATATATATATATATATATATATATATATATATATATATATATATATATATATATATATATATATCAACCTATACTCTTGCCGCCATCATGGGACGATTGTGACAGCAGGGCCTCTTTTGCCCACATTGTTCCTCCTAGGGATGAAGGATTGACGAGATATTGTTCCTCTGGCCCAGATGCGATGGGCGCACTAGTTCGCATGTGTGTGGCGATTTGGAGCAGTTGTATGGTTTTGCGTGTTATTAGAGCTGATGGGGTTGAATTGGACTGAGGCAATATCCGGTGGGTGGTAAATCGGATGATTTCCTTTTAATTATGAACTATATGTTTTAATTTAGTTATAAGTTCAGTTCAAGTTGATATGAGAGTAATACAAATTGATTTGATGATATTTTGATTCAATGAAGAGGATGCACATCTCTTTATATACATGTGCAAGTACCCACCCATACATATGGATATGAACATAAATATATACATCAATAAATCAGATATGAACAATAGAAATCAGCTATGCAACAGTGAACAACCAAGCACCGAAGCACAATCCAACAATCTTTACAATGTATATATACACAATCCAAATATCTTTCACAAATCAGTCACAGGCCATAGAAACCCAATCTTTAATAGGTTACTTGAATTGCAGCTTGCTTGCAAATGTTTGCCCAAACTTCCATCCAGACGGCACAATGTTCCTGAAGACAAGCGTCTGGCTGTCCATGTTGGTCACTCTGAAGGAGAGCATCTGCCCTGTGAGATACGATAGTGAGTGCCAGTTTGCACCCCAATTTCTCACCATTGGCATCCAGTCGGTTGAGTTGGAGCCCATGACGTCCATCGATTTGATCGAACCAGTGGTTGCAACGTTTGTCACGAGCACAAGATTGAAGTAGTCGTGCCCATTGATGGTGAACCGCACTCCACCCTTCTTCACACATGGAACCCTGAAAACATTACCAAAAATGTTAGAAATATGCCATATCGTCATATCATAGGAGCAATATGCCGAAAACGATATGTTTTTTTTTTGTTGTCAATGTATATTATATACCTTTGGTACATGACCGGAATGATGCCAGCACGGTAGATGCCAATCTTCTCCCAAGCAGGCTGCGCCATGTCGAAGTGCGGCCGCGGCGGGTTGCACCAGCCACCGTTGTCGCTCGGCAGGTCCCAGTTGGGCGGGCAAAAGTTGGTGGCGGTAATGGTGACCGTGACACCGGGCTTACACCACTGTGGTGCCCTCTTGCGGTCACAGGCGATCTTGTAGCACTGCCCGCACGACGCGCCATCGTTAAACAGCGCCGTGCTCAGCGCCGCGTTCCGCGTGCCGTACCCCTGCGAGTACAGGTTGCCATACCCGCACGCGCCTCCCATGGTGCCCGACGCATCGGCGCCGCCGTAGAACGTCGCGTGCGCCTTCAGCCACACGGGCGGAGCCGCGTCGGTAGACGGCGACGGAGCCATCGCTGTCGTAGTCGTCGCCGTCGCGTAGACCGCGTCGTTGGCCGTGGTCAGCTGAGCGCTGCCGACCGCGACTGCGAAAAACACCAACGCGAAAGCTCGAGGTGGAGCCATGTCTGTCGTCGTGATCAGTAGGCGCTGAAAGTTGTAGCTATGCCCTGGAATTATGTTGCAGCTGCAAGCAGATCGGCTGTAGACTGTGGTGTGCGTTGATTTAGCTGTGGATTTGGTTCTGATGATTGTGAGATGATGATGGGATGATTGGTCTAGACAAATATATATAGGCTATAGCCTCTTTGGATTAATTCAACAAGGATCACCTTAAGTTGATGAATCGTGTAGTGAGTAGCGTGCCATGTGCCCATGTGCGTGTGCCCGTGCAGCCGCAGCATAGCTTACGGGTTAATCGATAGATTTTTATACGAAGTTACGAACACGCAGACACGTATTGTCCAAACTATTGATTTCCTTGACACAAACTTGATTTAATTTGAGAGGATATATCTTGATTTGCTTTACTTCTAATGATGAAATGGACGAGTTAATTATTTGCAGAGATTATTCCATGTTCGGGTACTCCCTTGTCGAAGTAAGGATGTCGTCTGTTCCTTGAATTTTACTGGTGAAACTGCACCTGGCCAGCAGCATCAATCGCGCCCAACGGCGTGTAATGGTATAATATTCGTTGGTAAAGAATTTTTAGAGTTGAGTCACCGTTAAGGCAGACGAGGATTTCCTGGTTAATCAAACGACCTTTGCACCATACTAGTAGAACGCATTTTGACATCACAATATTGCACTAGCTATGGCGTGCCTGTAGGTGTCACTTTCGCTGAGATACCGGTCAGAATACTACTCCTTGGACGTCCGGCCGTAGAGAGAAAAATCAGACGGATGGATACTGATACTACTCCTAACGTGTGTGTGAAATTTGATGCGCATGTATGCAAACCTCACTTATAGGCATGTATCAACTCATACAACCTCATGACAACCTTAAAAATAATTTTTTTCAAAACTATTTATCCAATCCAAAATCTGATTATACTATTGTATTTACTACAATTAAATCTTTACAATAAAATCTCACATGATTATATTCTGATAAAAATATTTTTAATTTTTTTAGTGTTGCAATAGATCTCTTTTTAATGTTGCATAAGGTATTATTTGAATGTTTCACTAAGTATTTGCTAATATTTCACTAGGTAATTTAGAACTATTGCATGTGGTATTATTTTGGATGTTTCAGTAAATATTTGTAATGTTTCAACAATTACAATTTATAAGTGATATAAAATATATTTCAAGATAATTAAATATTTACATATATGTATTAAGTTTCATGAGTTTTTTTAATGTTTCACTTGTTGGGACTCAATTGTTTTGAGCAATTAATAGCTGTTGTTGTTGCAATTAATAGTATTTTAATGTTGCATCTTTCTGAAACATGTCAATGGAGTGAACTGAAACATATATGATCAAGTGATGAAACATTCTTTTTATAAGTGACGAAACAACTTCTATTTTTGGATATATTTTTTTTTATCAAAATATATTCATGTGATATCTTATTAGAAAGATTTATTTGTAATAAATATAACGGTGTAATCGAATTATAAATCAGATTAATAATTTGGAAGAAAAAATATTTAAAATTTGGTAAAGTAGTAGTTACCCAAGTGGAGTGCATGCATCACACTACTAGGCTGCTACCATGTATGCAGGACACGTGGGAGCAGGGACAAACTAGACACAAACTAGCATAGTACTCGTACATGTGATGGACGGGCGTCCGATTTTTTCACGCCGAATCAGGCGTCCGATCCGTAGTTATGTTCGGTAACAGAAGTACTATGAAAGGGGAACTTTAACTACTTGCCGGTTACATATTTACCATTAGAGACAGGGGATCTCTTAACTATTTAACACTTTTGGTAAAGCAACACATTATGACATGTATATAATTTCTCTTGATCAGGAGTTAAGTTTAATTTCCCCAAAATTCGGCTCTGTATCAAGAAGCTCTTGTAACAGAATTTCGGTAAAGAGAACAATATATATACTGTGCCTTCCTCCTATGTTGATTCTTCTCAATATATGAGCCATGGATACTCTGGTATACCAATTAAAACTGAGGACTGTTTATAATATTGAATATTGTGAATTGATTTTACATTGTTGTGGTCCTCGAGTGTTTTTAATTATCATATACATGTAATATAGAGGTTACTTTGTTTTGTATACAATACAATTGCACTACAATAATGTAGCTACATTTTATTATTTTTCGAGGGATTTTCTGTCAAAAGTTGTATACCTAGTCCCTCGATCTAAGGGTCATATTCCATCTTGCCTCATCATATGAGATAAATGCTTTTCATTACACTTTAAATCCTTTAATGGCAATTAATCCATTATATTAAGGAAAGTAGCCATGTTTCCATTGCTTAATTAGTAAATGTGTGGTTGTGAAATTCCAAATTTTGAATTTCACATATTGCATCAGAAAAACTGAAATGGAATTGATTTTATTATTTTTACTTTCAATTTATAACGGAATTTAATATGAGATTGAGTTCGAATAAAAATATATATGCTTGTGGGCAATAAGATTAGCCAACAGGAATCAAGTTACATCCAACGGCTAATCAACCTACAGAAGCTAGCGATAATATAGTAAGCTAAAAACAAGAACAGGACAAGAAAACACAAGCCAAAGACGATTTCCGTTGTAGAAAGGGGATAATCAGGCTTCTCCACGGCGTTGCAACGACCGAGGGCCCTGTCGAAACCCTCCTGTGTCGCCATGGTCACGAACCCAAACCCTCGTGGTCGCCCCCGTTTGTCGTAGGCAACCCTCGCCTGCACCACCTTCCCGTGCTTGCTGTACATCTCTCGCAGCCGGCAGCTATCCACCTTCGGGGACAGATCGTTCACGTAGATCCTCAGGTCTCGCTGCTGCCGCTGCTGATTTGCCCGAGCGGCGTCTTCTTCTTCTTCTTCTTCTGTCAGGACCGGAACAACAATACCGGGCAATGGCAAGAACCACATGCACCTCTCGTCGTTCCATCCGGCGGGCAGCGTTTCCACCAGCGTCGACGTCGACGTCGTCGTCGCCGCTGCCGTGCCGCCACCGCCGTCCACGAAGCTGTACCTGTACACGCGGCATGGCTCCGACCTGACGACGAAGTAGGCGCTGCCGCCGGGCACGTCGCCGTCGAACCGCGCGGCCTCCGCAGCGAAGCTGCCCGGGTAGCCCAGGAAGAGGATGTGGTCACCGAGGACATTGTCCCTCTTCTCCCACACTGGCGAGGCTGGCGCCGCCGCCGCCGGCTCGGCCTCCTCCATAGCGGCATCCGGATCGAGCGCGTACAAAGCTGCATCCACATCGAACGCGTGCACCGACACAGAGAGGCGGTCGTCGTCGTCGTCGGTGCAGTCGGCGTCCTTCAGAACGCTGGCCAGCAGCAGCTCGCCGCCAAGCTCCAAGAGGTAGCTGCGTTGGCGCACCTTGCCAGGCTCGTCAGGTAGCGGCATAGACGTGTTGCAAAGCCATAACAAATCCTTCTTGTGGATGTAACAGTTCGCCAAGTCCACGCTCACGGTGGCGCCGCGGTGGTAGACGACGCCGCAGCCGGCGGCGCCAGGTAATCCCGATACCCAACCCCCTTCACGTTTGCCGGGGATCCAAGTATATCCGGTGATAGATAATCTGCCCTGAAGGCCCCAGTCCGGCGACAAGCAGTACACCAAGAAGCTGCCGTCGCCGGAGACGACGCAGTGGCAGAAGACCTTGCCATCGATCCACTTCCAGGGATACTGCTTAACCGGGTCGATGTCGATCCAGCCGCTCAAAGGGTTGACCAACACGCCGTCGATGAGCCAGGAGCCCGTGCCGTCGGCGTGTGCCACCCTCCTGTCGCGGAAGCAGACGCCCGGCGCGTGGTAGCTCGTCTTGGAGAAGACGCAGCGGCACGCCACGCCGGCGGAGGCGTCGTCGGACTCGGACGTCGACGACGGCGCGAGAAGCCAGGGCAGCAAGGCGGCGGCGACGGGCAGCGGCTGATCGGGCGGCGTCGGCGGAAGGTAGCGCATCGATTGGCGCCACTCGGTGCAGACGGCGTGGAAGCGGACCACGTCGACGGCGGTGTGGAGACGGCGGCCGATGAGGGAGAGCAGCTCCGGTGGGAGGTCGGACACTGACGTCATGATGTAGGTACCGATCAATCGATCGATCGATCTCTCTGCCGGAACTGCAGCTCGATCAATCTTGATCAAGACATGCACGTGAGTACGTACTAATTAATCGTCGTCGTAATCGATCAATCTGATTATATTGCTCGAGGCCGGGTGAAGAGTCGGACTCCGACTCCGACACAACAAGAGATCATAAAGTATTGTACCTCGACGTGTAGCGGGCACCAGTGCGGGTCTGTACGTGGACGCAGCACGCTTTGCCGGATAAACCTATGATGATTTGTGTAGGAGCAACGATAATTTGCGGCTAGTCGCTATTCTTTTCCGTTTCGGAATTGCAAGCTAGCTAGCTAGCTGTGGGCAGTTTTCGGGGCAAAAGAATTGTGGAGATTATGGGTATCGGATACTCTCACGGCTAGCTTATCCGACTTACCATAGGGGATAGATTATAACTCATGATTATGTAAACCGGCTATGACTTGGGAGTTATGTTACCATTGAGATAAGATAACAACCCATAGTCTATAGTTGGTAAGATTGAGGAGTCCGACTTAGAGTAGGATAGATCTCCGACTTGTAAACCCACCCTCCGGTACTATATAAGGAGGGTAGGGCGACCCTTGAGAGGTATGAGACACAAGATTTTCACAAGAGCACAAGCACCCAAACTCACGAGAGCACATATTGAAAGAGATCAAGAGATCAATAAATCACTCGGCGGATCAAATCCCCGAAACAGGAGTAGAGTATTACCTCTCAAAGAGACTGAACCTGTCTAATTCCTTTTCCTTACTAACCCATTGTGTTTAGCGTTTGACTGCTACCCCCAGATTGATATTGCCGAAACCAAGTTTCGACAGTTGGCGTGTCAGGTAGGGGCTCTGCGTCAAGTCTTCTTCTACATCTCGCCGACAAGCGCAATGGGATATCCATCAAGCTTCGCCGACTTCGTCCTCGTCCCTGGGCAGGCGCTTCGCTTCAGCGGACTCGACTTCGTCACCGATAGATTCGGTAAGCTCTCTCTTCTCGACTCGGATTCGAACCAGTCGGGAAGGGAAAACCCCTTGGTGCCGCTTGTGTTACCGGACGACGCTAAAATCTACCATAATCTTCTACCTTCTGAGTTGGATTCGATCTACTCGGAAGAATCTGCTTCATCGCCTTCATACTATCCCGCGGCCTCACGAGAGGTCGCGGTCATACTCGAACGACTCGGGTCATACTCATCCACGGACATTGATGAACATCTAAGCTCCACCAACTTCGACGACCTCTACGACATCTCCACAGACGAAATCAACAGCTACGACGCAGACAAATACTACTACGATCCGGACCTTCTCAACGTTCTCATGGCCGAAGTAGCTGAGACCGACTCGGCCGTGGCCCGGAGGATCGCGGAGGAGGAACGGGCTAAGCTTGAGCAAGAGCGCAAGCGCGTGGAGGAGGAACGAGCCAAGCTGGAGCAAGAGCGCAAGCGTGCGGAGGAGGAGAATAATCGCAAGGAGGAGGAGGAGCTCAGGAAGAAACAAGAAGCCGACAAAAAGAAACGAGACCTGACGGCGACCGGGCGCTCAGCTCGCGAGGCCATAATGCAGACACGAGTCAACAACGCCAATATCTTCCAGACGCCTCAACAAAATGCCGTCGCGGCCCTCACCCTCATTGACACCGTCATCAAAGCGGCGCCGGCTGCGGTGACGCCACTCCTGGACAAGATCAAGACCATCGTCGTGGCCACGGCCAACGGCCATCCTTCCAGCTCCGCACGAAGGCCGACCGAGTCCGTTGCTGAAACACCTGATAGAAGCCGATTGCCGCCGCTACGATCCAACGACTACAAGAGACCCGAGCAAAGCAAGACACCAGCCAGATCTAAAGACCCTCGCCACGAGGCAGTATGGAGGCCACGAGGACAAACGGCTGACTCTCACGAGAGAGAACACAGCCGACCACCCGTCCACGACAGGAATCGTCGCAGCAATAACTCCAACTACCAAAGCAGCCCGCGAAGGCCCCCGCCGAGTGATTTGTGGGAGGTTCTCGACCGACGCTACCGAGAACGTGAACGGCGCTCTTCTGACGACAGAAGGAAATCACCCGAAGACCATGATGATGGAGTGCCCGCATTCACTCGGGACCTGCGTCGAGTGGATTGGCCGAGTGGTTTTAAGCCTGTCGGGATTGACAAGTACGACGGTAAGACCGATCCCGAGTCATGGCTAACTGTGTATACCCTCGCCATCCGCGCAGCAGGAGGAGACAGCAAGGCTATGGCCAATTACCTGCCCATCGCTCTCGCCGACTCAGCCAGGAACTGGCTCACGAGTTTGCCAAGAGGCTCGATCGACTCGTGGAGTGAGCTTCGGGACCACTTCATCGCCAACTTCCAGGGCACTTTCGAAAGACCTGGGACCCACTTTGACCTCTACAACGTCATCCAGAAGCCGGACGAATCGCTGAAGGACTACATCCGACGCTTTTCGGAGAAGCGGAACAAGATCCCCAACATCACCGATGACGTCATCATAGCCGCGTTCCAGAAAGGCGTCCGAGACGAGTTGCTTATCGGCAAGTTTGGGCGCAAGCCACCGAAGACGGTCAAGCAAATGTTCGAGACGGCAAACTCCTATGCTAAATCTGATGACGCAATAAAGGCTTCACGACAAGACTGACACGACAAGAGGGATGACAAGCCGTCCGGAAGCAGCTGGCGTCCTAAGAAGGACAACGGCAACAACAACAGCGGCCAAAAGGATCGCAAGCGCAAGCCCGAGGATTTGGTCGCCACGACATTGAACTACCAGCAGCAGCGTCCCCGAGTCGCCGCCTACGACAAGATCATGAACGCTCAGTGCACGCACCATCCAAACCACAAGCACGCGGTAAAAGATTGCTTCATCTATAAACAGTTCGCTGAGCAGTACACAGCACAACTACGACAAAAGCCGGCTGATGAAGCTGGCCCATCGGGAACCAAGAGGAACGACCCGGCTAGCAGCACAGAGCCCTTCCAAGACCCCGTGGGTGAGCTAAACCACATCTTCGGGGGGCCGCAGGCATACGAGTCCAAGAGGAAGCAGAAGCTGACTGATCGAGAAGTCAACGCCGCGCAACCTGAAGTCCCGCATTATCTACGGTGGTCGGAGGTGGCTATCACGTTTAACCGCTCGATCACCCTGACCGAGTGGTTCACCCGGGGCGGTATCCCCTGGTACTAGACCCGGTGGTTTGTAACATCAAACTCAAGTGTGTCCTCATCGATGGCGGCAGCGCTCTCGACATCCTATTCGCCAAGATGCTGGACGAGATGCAGATTCCAAGATCCAAGTTGAAGCCGAGCTCAGCCCCCTTTCATGGAGTCATCCCGGGGCTGTCGTCCATGCCACTCGGGCACATCACCCTTCCGGTCACCTTCGGAGTTCGGGAGAACTTCCGGACGGAGAACATAACCCTTGAGGTTGCCGACTTCGAAGCGGCCTACCACGCGATCATCGAAAGACCTGCGCTCGCCAAGTTCATGGTAGTACCACATTACACCTACCTCATCATGAAGATGCCCGGGCCCCATGGAGTTATCACCCTGCTGTTGGCGCAGAATTTAGACCCGCCTTGCAACCAAACGGGTTCCACGTTTTCACGGCGGCCTGGGAGGTTTGCTTTACTCCAGTGCAGGTCCAAAAGGCTTGCCTATTCGTGTGTAGAGCGTGCCAGTTGATTTGATCTGCAATTAACAAGAAACAAGTAAACCATGTCAGAAAACAATGGTCGATCGGCCGATAGGCCGATGTCACATTGTCGTAGCCCAGCCGATAGGGCAAAGCTGTATCGGCTCACTCGCAATAAAATAAGATTAAAGCATGGATCTTATCGGCCTTCATCAACATGTTGATGTCAATTAATGGCATCGGCCGATAAGAACAATAAGGATAACTACACTAGCTAATACTCTAGTGCAAATCTACATAAACTAATCAACCAATATGAATATATCAATCACAGATAAACCCTAAAGAATAATCTATAACAGATGCATCCCTATTAATCCATCCGTTTATGTAGATGGCAGATACACATGAAAACATTATAATAAACATGCATATCAGATAAAACTGGCTGAAACCCCAGTGATATCCTTAATTACGATCGAAAGCAGGCTTTGTGTTAGATCTCAAAACAGGACTAAGGTCGATAGCAACTTAAAGTGTGAATTGAAACTTAACACAAAGAAAATCAAGTCGCCGATTGCTTTTGGGGATGGTAAATGCTTTAGATAATCTAAACGAGCAAGCTAATTCAATCGTCGTCGGCAACAATCCCTAAAACGAGTTAGCCGCTGGCGAGATGAAATTAGAAAGCCACATCAAGATTATCTAAAATATGATAAACGACGATCACATCGCCAGGGCTTAACGTGCCTAAAGCGACACGCTAGCCCCGACGATGTAGATCGTCGGGTACGAGTTCTTACCTCTGCTCTAAAGAAGCAAGAACTCGTCGAGAGTTAACCTCTTGCGAGGGTTGGCGATGCGCCGAAAGTAGATTAATGTGTGTTGTATTGATTGAGAGAGAGAGAGCCCTTCTATGTACATGCTACCGGGATATTTATACCCGAGATTACAACAGGTTCCTTGTAGGACACGATCTTATCTATAACTAACAAACAAGTCTTTGCGGCAGACTCTTGCCACAGATTAGATCTAAACCTACTTGATTTACAAGATACAATTGCCTAAAACCGAGCCTTATCTCTATTTGGCAACTTCCTTGAAGCTTATCTCAAGCCCAGACCAAGACCACGCTGACTCTGTCAACTTCTAGCCTCTATCGGCCAATGTCCATATTGAATCCGTATCGGCCGATACGTTTTTCCTGGTAACGCTTCTCTCAGTCCGATACGGTCACCGGGTCCGATACGAGACCTGGTCTGACTCCAACTCAATCCTTCCTCTCTGCTTCGGTTTCCTCTCTGGGTCAATTACGAAAATCTGCTGTTAACACATGCCCCCCAATTCCGCTTCATTATATAATGTGGCGGAATTAGCTCCAAGGAACCCATCAACTCCTCCGCTAGGGTTTGTCTTAAAACCGCGCAGATCCAGATTCACAGCCTTCCGCCGCCGATTTAGCAATCACTCGCGTTCCACAACTCCGGCGACCCCTCGGCGTCCCATCGGCATCAACCCCCTCAACGGTGACCTCTTCGACGACAACAATGGCCTCCGCTCCGTTTTACGCCTCCGACATCCCTGTGGTAAGTCAACCCCTTCACATTCTCACTTTCTCGCCGAGTTTTCCAAGTTAGGGTTTTTGCTCTTGCCCCCCGGGTCTTATTTTTTCATCGTTGTTCTTGTGACATAGGTCTTCAAAAACCAAATTTTGATCCCCACCAATGACAAATCGCACCGATTCCTGCTAGGCCCCATGGGCAATTGCGACCCAACCTGGCTGATAAATGCCGAGACGAACAGAGTCCCCTTCAAACAAACCAAGCCCAATGTCTCCTCATGGAAGCACACTTTCAGATCCTGGCCGTCGAAGCTCAATGGGTACAGAACCTGGCACAAGAGGATTGCTGCAGCCAAACAGGTCCACTGGGACGAGATAGGAATCGGCCAATGTATCACTTTATCCCTGGTCGATACCAAGAAAAACGAACCACTCATGTCAACGGCCACCTACTTTTGGTCCAGCACCTTGAACGCTTTCCTGTTCAAGCAAGGTCCGATGACCCTAACTCTGATTGACATCAAGATACTAACAGGACTAGACATCCAGTCCGAGATCAATCCCTTCAGCCTCCTGGTAAACAGCAGCCACAAATTGAAAACCAAGAAGATTGGAGGCTGGTCTGGATACATCTCTGAGCACACGGAACAAGGATCAGTCTCAGAGAGAGAACACGTGGCCTTTCTGACGCTATGGTTAGAAAGATTTGTCTTATGTGGATCGACCTGCGGCCCCACTACAAATTGTCAACATTTGGCTCAAGCTCTGGTCGACAAGAAACAAATCCCCCTTGGGCGATATCTCTTGGGAGCTGTCTATCGGCTGCTTCATATCTCTACTCATGATCTAATGCTGAAGCAAACTGTGGCACATGGAGGACCATGGTGGTTTATCCAGCTTTGGTTAACCATTCACACCAACACCATAGTTGATCGGCCTCCACTATCGGACTCCTGCTTTCCATCAAAGTATGCCGATCACGAAGATCCCAGGACCAGAAGGTGCATGTCCTATGGGGAAGCGGCCTCTGTTTACCCTGGAGCAGATCAATCGGCCGAAGACATGTCCACATGGTTCATCCGATTCTACACCAGTCCCCCATCACTTAAGATGGACATGTTTGTCTACACCTCAGATCGAGATTTCGAACTCCCCGACGATCTCCACTTGATACTGGTGAATGACGATATGGAGTCACGGCAATCATTCATGATCGGCATCACCCCATGCTTGCTCCCAGTAGGCATATTCCAAGGAAGAAGCATCAGCCTGTCCTATGAATTCTACAATCCCATGGTGGCTGCTAGACAGTGCGGGCTTGGACAACTTCTCATTAATTTGTATCTCCATAAACTACTAGAGAGCAGAGGCACAGTTTCATCGGCGCTGGTCATGAGCAAAGCACTGGAGATTAAACTCCCAAATCTCGGTGACTGTGACCGATTGCATTTGAACGTCTTCATTCATATCAGCTTCCAGGCATGGTGGCAAGAATGGGCTGCTCACATCTTCCATCAATCGGCCAGGTTTTATCTAACAGAGCTCATCCAAGACATCAGCCCTCAGGTCCCCGATGGTCCGATTCCATCTGTAAGCAACATTGGACAGAAGATTTTTTATGCTCAAGTCGTGGCTCCATCAGGATCGACTATTCTAGAATCAATCATCAGCCTTACTGCCCCAAAGCTTACATCACTCCTCCAAGGGCCGATGACCAAGGAAAACCCCAAGAGGAAGGCGCCAGCAAAAAGCAAATCTCAAAAATCCAGCAAGAAGGCTAAGACTGATGATCAGGCCGATCTTGAAAAGCTAGACCCCTCCATAGAAGAATTCCTTGATGAGCAAGTGATGGAGGAAGAGGTCAATGCGACAGCTGCCGATGTACCTGAAGAAGAAAACCCATCGGCCGAAACCACCAAGGAACCATCGGCCGAGACCAATACAATCCCATCGGCCGATGACCAAACCGACACCGCTCAGCCAAGAAAAACTAGGCACGCAGTCCGCAAGGTAACACGTTTCCCTTCTTGGATTTATGCAACCTTCTTCTATTAGTATGTTACATTTTAATCCCTTGCAGGTTCTTGCGTCGTCTTTGTTGAAGGAACGGACTCAATCGGCCCCTTTGCCCAGGACCAAAAAGGCAACTTTGCAGAAGCACGAACGCAGCAAGGCCCGATTGAGGACTCCTTCTACTTCTCCACCACCCTCTCCGATTGTTTCGGTAAGAGTTAATTTTACACTATCTTTCTAACAACATATATCTGCTTACCATCTTCTTGTTTTTCCTCAGCCTAGGGCTCCGTCACCTACACCGCATCGGCCAACCCTCTCGCCCACTGTTTCAACACATCAAAAGGAAACCGATGCAAGCACCACCGATGCTCCACCACAGGTAACCAATATTGTTTTGACCCCCTCTTACCAATTCTCGTTTAACCAGGCTAACCTTGGCCTATACTAATATTTGCAGAACCTAGCCGATATGTTCTTCTTTGACATCGGCCAGTTTCTTGATGATGAGGACAAAGAGCCACCTATCACGACAAAAGCATCAATTTCTGATGACCTGAAGAACCGGCTGTCCGATATTGTTAAACGGCTGGAGTCATCATTGGAGTACTTGGTGGAGGACTGCAACCTCATTAGGAGCAGAGTACAAGAAATTGAAGACCAACTGCCCAAAAACCTGATGGAGATCCTGACACCGGCCATCTTCTTGGAACAATACCGCTTCAAGCTTCAAAAAGCCAAAGAAAGAATCGCAGAGAGACGGGAACGTGAGAGCCTGGAATCGGCCATAACCGCCAGCAAAGCTCAAGTCAATTCTAATAAGACCAGGCTGGATGAGCTTGCTGTGGAGCCGATTGTCTTAAAAAATAGGCTTAAAGAACTCCGTCGCCTTGAAGCAGACCTGGAATCGAAGCTAGAAGCCGCGCATAAAGAAATCCAAGAGGTTGAAGCTGGGATAGCTGCATCACCCAAAGCCATAGAAGACTAGACGACGAAGCTGAAGGCATCAGCCAAATACTTGGCAACCCTGAGTAAAACCTTGAAGCCGATCCCAGGGTCGATGGCCGATGACGCGCAAGCCATAGAAGATATTGATCAAATCCGTCGTAGGGCCATCACAGCTATTGAAAACTTTATAGGGTAATATATTTTGTGTCCTTCTTGTAAACAGATGTCCTCCTATTGTAATTAATCTCATCGGCCCATTGGCCGAATTTGATCAGTCCAAGTCTGAAAAAACTTGAAAAACTTAAAAATCTAAGCCCGTAAACTTGGATCAATTTCAATAAAGCCGATAAACCTGAAGAATTTTGTGCCTGTATATATATATGCCCTCCAAATTTTAGAAGATGAGGGCTCATGTTGTAAAATTTGAACTAAGGACGATAGTATATATCGGCCATCTAAAGACGATGCATAATACATCGGCTGTAATCATAAATCGGCCGGTGGGCCGATCATGAGTCGATCCATACGCTTGGATAATACTTCTTTAGGTATTTGCCGTTAAGAGCTCTGCCATAAATTTCTCCATCTAATCCTTTGAGCAGGTAAGCATTACGGGGAACACATCGATGAATCTAAAAAGGACATTCCCAATTAGGTGACCATTTGCCGAATTTATTATCTCTGGAACCAATCGACATTATTAATTTCCAAACAAGATCCCCTTCCTCAAATGACTTGGCAACAACTTTTTTATTATAGTGACGAGCAACCCGATCTTTATCGCGCTTTATCTTCTCCAATGCCCGCAATCGGACATGTGCCAAGTCATCCAGTTCATCGACCATAAGATTGTGGTACACATCGGCTCTCAAGTCCTCCTGCAAAGCAACCCTCCTTGAGCCAATGTTGGTTTCCCATGGCAACACAGCTTCATGTCCATAAACCAACTGATAGGGTGGCACTTGAGTTGGACCATGACAAGCCATCCGATACGCCCAAAGGGAATCAGCCAGCGTGGTATGCCACCGTCTCGACTGTTCATCAATTTTTCTCTTGATTAACTTGATTAAAGTCTTGTTGGAAGCTTCTGCTTGCCCATTAGCTTGCGCGTAATATGGAGAAGAATTTAACAATTCAATGCCCATGCTGTCGGCAAACTGGACGAACTCATCGGACACGAAGATTGATCCCTGATCAGTGGTTAGCGTCTGCGGTAATCCAAACCGATATATGATATGCTCCTTGACAAACTGAATCGCATCCTTGGAATCAACCTTCTTGAGAGGGATGGCCTCAACCCACTTGATGAAGTAATCCGTAGCTACCAGGATATATTTGTGTCATTTGCTTGATGGTGGATTGATCTGTCCGATCATGTCTATACCCCACCCTCGAAACGGCCACGGCTTTATGATAGGATGCATAGCCGATGCCGGTGCTCTCTGAATTGCTCCAAACTTTTGGCAATCTTGGCATCCTTTATAGTACTTGAAACAATCCTCAAGCATTGTCGGCCAAAAATATCCGACGCGCTTCAGGAGCCATCTCATTTTATGGGCCGATTGATGGGTTCCACAAATTCCTTCATGTACCTCGCTCATCGCAACTTTGGCCTCTTCGGGACTTAGGCACTTGAGCAAGACACCATCAATCGTCTGATGATATAAGTCAGCATCTAACAGGACATACTGCAACGCTTTGTATTTCATTTTCCGCGACGCTGACTGGGAAGGATTTTTTAAATAATCAATGATAGCAAATCTCCAGTCGTCGGCATCCACGGCAGCGATTTGAACCTGAACGTCCTTAGTCATCGGCCTGTATCCCGATGCCCCCTGAGCTAGATCATTGGCCTCGAAGTTTTGGTTCCTAGGTATATGCCTCATCGTCACAATCCTGAAAACTTGTAGCAGCTCCTTGCATTCCTCATTGTAGACTCTGAGAATATCGTTCTTGCATTCATACTCCCCAGAAAGTTGATTAATTACCAACTGTGAATCACCAATGATTTCTACGGAATCGGCCTCGACCTCTTGGAATAACTGCAAACCTTTAAGCACTGCTTCATACTCTATTTGATTGTTAGCATAATAAGGCTTGATGGTAAAAGCAAACTCAAAGCTTGCCCCGCGAGGGGATATGATGACCAGACCGATACCGCATCCGTGTCTGCAAACAGATCCATCAAAATACAGCGTCCATGGCACAATATCTGCATATGCAACTGAATTATCTCTGTGTTGAACAATGAAATCGGCCAGGGCTTGTCCTTTGATTGCTTTGGCCGATTCATATATGAGGTCAAATTCTGTTAAAGCAAAAATCCACTTCCCAATTCATCCCTTTAAAACAGGGGCCGATAGCATGTATTTCATCACATCGGCCTTACTTACCACAATGCACTCGTTGGAAAGTAGATAGTGCCTCAACTTAGTATATGAAAAATATAAGCATAGACATAATTTCTCCACCGGCGTGTACCTTGTCTCGGCATCTAACAACCTCCTGCTGAGATAAAAAATAGCTTTTTCCTTGCCATCAATGTCTTGAACTAAGACTGAGCCGATGGATTTCTCATCGGCCGATAGATACAGCCTGAATGGAACCCCTTTCTATGGAGGGATTAGAACCGGAGGGGAAGTTAAATATTCCTTGATATCGTCCAGCGCTTTTTGTTGCTTATCACCCCATACAAACTCTTGATCGTCCTTTATCTTCAACAATGGAGTGAATGGCTCTATCCTGCCTGATAGGTTTGATATGAAGCGCCAGACAAAGTTGATCTTCCCGAGCAGAGATTGCAACTTGGTCTTGTTGGTTGGAGGCTTGATATTTTTGATAGCATCAATATTCTTCTGAGTAATCTCAATTCCTCTTTCATGGACCAAGAAACCTAAAAACTGACCGGCCGATACGCCAAAGGCACACTTGTTAGGGTTCATCTTTAAGCCATATTTCCTTGCCCTTGTTAATACCTTGTATAGATCGGCCAAGTGCATATTGTATTCCTTAGACTTCACGACGACATCATCAATGTAAACCTCAATCAAAGAGCCAATAAGATCATGAAAAATATAATTCATGGCCCTCTGATAAGTAGCTCCAGCGTTCTTCAAGCCGAAGGTCATAACAACCCACTCGTACAGGCCGATTGCCCCCGGGCACCGGAAGGCTGTCTTGTGAATATCTTCCTCGGCCATGAAAATCTGGTTGTAGCCTGCGTTCCCATCCATGAAGCTGATAACCTTGTGTCCAGACGCGGCATCCACTAGCAAATCAGCCAACGGCATAGGGTACTCATCTTTTGGTGTTGCTTTGTTCAGGTCTCTGAAGTCGATACATACCCTAAGCTTGCCATTTTTGTTCATTACTGGAACTATATTGGAGACCCACTCCGCGTATTGGTAAGGTCTGATAAAGTTGGCATCGTAAAGTCTTGTGATCTCTGCCTTGATAGCTTCGTGCATATCGGCCTTAAATCTCCTAGGAGCTTGTTTAAATGGCCGATAGCCTGGTTTGATTGGTAGCCGATGTTCTACGATCGATCGGCTTAATCCTGGCATCTCATGATATTCCCATGCAAAACAATCCACGAATTCTTTCAAAAGATTTATCAAATTATTCTTATATTCCTTTGGCAGGTTAGCACTTACATACGTCGGCCTAGGCCAATCTCCTATTCCTATATCAACTTCTTCGAGCTGATTGGCCGACGTAAAGCCTTGTCCCAATTTTCCATCTAGCTCATCCACCGCGTCGTCTGTGTAGGGACTAGCTTGCTCGTCTTGGACAGTGGATGGTGCACCTATGTTAAAGCAACTGCTTGTCTTGATCTTCAATCGTCTCGATATCGCAATCAGTCACCTTGAGGAAATCGGCATCCCAAACTCGTCCGGACAAGCAGTCGACTCCCTCCATCTCCCAAACTGCGAGATCGGCATTGGCCACGTGTATTGACCGATCGGCCTGCACGATCTCGACCTGGTCTCCTTGCCATTGTATAAGGCATTGGTGCATCGTTGAAGGGACGCAACAGTTTGCGTGGATCCAATCCCGTCCCAACAACAGGCTATAGGAACCCTTTCCATCGAAAACGAAGAAGGTGGTAGGTATCGTCTTGTTTCCCACCGTGAGCTCTACGTTCAACACCCCCTTCGCCTCAGATGCGTTGCCACCGAAGTCTTTCAGCACCATGTTGGTCTTGATGAGGTCCTCCAGCATTTTCCCAAGCTTCCGGAAGGTCGTATACGGCATTAAGTTTACTGCCGCACCGCCATCGACCAGCATCTTTGTCATCGGCCGCCCGTTGATGAATCCCTTGATGTATAACGGCCGTAGGTGCCTATGACTGGCGTCAGTTGGCTTGTCGAATACGGCCTGGTCCGGTGGCAACTGTAGTCGAACCGAAGACTGCTTGTCGTCGGCTATTGCTTCATCGGCCGTATGCACGCTATATTCTGCCGGCAATATGAAAGCCATATTAATAGATGCCAATGCTACGCCTTTACCTTTTGCGGGCGCAGAAGCTCGAGCTATATTAGAGATGCCCTCATCGGCCTTGACCACCGTAGATTTTATCCTTCACTCTTTTCTAGTTCTGGTGGGCCGATGGGCTATTGTCGCTTGCTGCTCCTGGACCTGCACCTTCTTCCTCAGTCTCTGTACCCGTCGTTTTTGGGTTTTGGTGAACACGTCGCTTGGGCACCACTGAGGATTCTAGGGTTGACCACCGTCTTCGTCGTGACGATCTTGGCGCATCGGCCCTAGCCTTTCGTGCACGGATTTTCTTTGCTTGGCTGGCCGATGCGCTTGCCTGCTTGAGCTGCCCTGATGGGGTTCTTCCGTGTCGTTGCACGCAGGGCACTCCTGGATGGATGGCAACCTCATTCCCTCATTCCAGCAAAACCGGAAAAACTCGCACTCCCAATGTGGGTCATAGGAGTTGTCTTGATCGGCGTAGTCTTGCGCCTGTTCTTCCTGCCGCCGTTGGTATTTTCTGATCAGGCCCTCTGAGGTCTGATAAGGTCGCTTGCCGGTCCGATGGCCACCGCCATCGGCCCTGTCCGCCCGCACCATGTTGACTGGGAACGGGTGTCCTTCTATCTTCATCGGTCGCTTGGCATCATCTATCTTGATCCTGCCTTGCTCGATGGCCGATTGTATCTGTTGTCGGAAGATCTTACATTCATTAGTATGATGGGAATAGGTGTGGTGCCACTTGCAATATCTCCTCTTCTTAATCTCTTCGGCCGATGGAAGTATATGACCTACTGGCAGCTGGATCTGCTTTTCTTGTAGTAGTAAGTCAAATATTTTGTCGGCCTTATTGATGTCAAAGTTGTATTTGTCCTCCTTGTCGCCTTTTTTGGCCCATTGGCATGTTGTCGACTTCTTCATCCGGGCCCATTCGGCTAGGTCGACGTCGACGTCTTCTTCATTATCTTCGTCGGAGGCGTACTGATAAACCGTATTAATTTTCTTTGCAAATTTCTTCGCCTCCTGAAATCATTGCTCGTGGGCCGATACCCGTTGTGTTAACTGTGCTAGGCTTTCAAATTCTTGAGAAGAGAACCTTTATCGTATCGGCCCTAATAATCCCTGGAACGCCAGATCGGCCAGTTGGGAATCGGTCAAACTAAGGCTATAATATCTGTTCCTTATGTCCCTGAACCTTTGAATGTATTCTGGGACCGATTCATCAACACGTTGCCTGATGGTGGTGAGATCGGACAGTTTCATCTCTTGTACACCATTATAGAAATATCTGTGAAATTGTTTCTCAAGATCTATCCATCCTCTGATGGAATTGCAGGGTAATGAGGAGAACCATGTAAATGCAGACCCTGACAAGGATAGAGGGAAAAACCTCACCCTTAACGCCTCTATGGCTGATGCCTCCCCACATTGTGCTACGAATTGGCTCACGTGCTCGTATGTCGAGACGTTTTCCTGCCCTGAAAATTTGAAGAAGTCTGGGATCTTGTATCAGCCTGGCAGTGGCACTCTGTCGAACTCCTCAGGGTACGGGTGCCGATACACTGTAGAACTCTCCTTGGGCTTCAAGCCGAACTGATCTCGCATCACTTCGGCTATCATATCGGCCCAGTATCCTGCGGGCTGATGTGGGAAGTCTTGATGGTAGGACTGCTATAGGCCCTCTGCCCCATATTGCTTGGGAGAGTATGGTTGGAAGTGATGATTTAAATTCTGTGCATCGTACTACCCCGTGGTATACTGCTGGTAGCCTTGCGGCACGTTGTAAGCAGTCTGTGGTGGAGGGTTACTGAATACAGGGGCCTGAGGTTGTCCGGCCGATGGTGGATTGACAGGAACTTGCTGCATCGGCTCGACCACTGGTTGTTTCCCCTTTGTCCATCGTGCGTACTGTTCCTCCGTGATGTGCTGAGGGCTGCCTCCCCTTTGCCTGGTGAGGACTAGCGGTAGAGTTGATGTCGGTTGCGCCGATGAGGGTGGCATCGGCGCCGTTGGCTATGGAGCCATGCTCAGGTCGTTTCTCAAGGTCCGATAAGCAAGGAACTTGTTTTCTGGCAAGAAAATCGGTCCTTGAGGTTTATATTAGTGAATCGAACCATCTAGGATCGACTTGACCGTATTAGTTAGCGTATTCACCAGGATCCCCGACTGGTTAACCAGCACAGAATGAACTGCAGAGTCGATTCTGTCTTGCAACGTCAGCGTAGCGTTTTCTTCAGTCTTGACGGTGTGTTCGTGTGCTGCTGCCGACGTGCTGGCTCCATCTCCAGGGCTCGGCCTTACCACCTTAGATTTTTGGATAAGGGTGCCTTGCCGAGTCCTAGAGTAGGTTTGCAGGTACATGTTTTGAAACTGCTCGACCAGCCTACTCATCTTAGCTTTTTGTTCCTCATTGAGCTGGTCGGCGGTTACTGCAACGACGTTCTCCTCGGAGATCTCGTTCTGCTTAGACATCCTGCAGTGATCTTGTTGCTGTTGCAAAGCTTGTGTTCTTGAGTCCCACTAGGCGTGCCAAAAGCGTGTTGGCGCAGAATTTAGACCCGCCTTGCAACCAAACGGGTTCCACGTTTCCACGGTGGCCTGGGAGGTTTGCTTTACTCCAGTGCAGGTCCAAAAGGCTTGCCTATTCGTGTGTAGAGCGTGCCAGTTGATTTGATCTGCAATCAACAAGAAACAAGTAAACCATGTCAGAAAGCAATGATCGATCGGCCGATAGGCCGATGTCGCATTGTCGTAGCCTAGCCGATAGGGCAAAGCTGTATCGGCTCACTCGCAATAAAATAAGATTAAAGCATGGATCTTATCGGCCTTCATCAACATGTTGATGTCAATTAATGGCATCGGCCGATAAGAACAATAAGGATAACTACACTAGCTAATACTCTAGTGCAAATCTACATAAACTAATCAACCAATATGAATATATCAATCACAGATAAACCCTAAAGAATAATCTATAACAGATGCATCCCTATTAATCGATCCGTTTATGTAGATGGCAGATACACATGAAAACATTATAATAAACATGCATATCAGATAAAACTGGCTGAAACCCCAGTGATATCCTTAATTACGATCGAAAGCAGGCTTTGTGTTAGATCTCAAAATAGGACTAAGGTCGATAGCAACTCAAAGTGTGAATTGAAACTTAACACAAAGAAAATCAAGTCGCCGATTGCTTTTGGGGATGGTAAATGCTTTAGATAATCTAAACGAGCAAGCTAATTCGATCGTCGTCAGCAACAATCCCTAAAACGAGTTAGCCGCTGGCGAGATGAAATTAGAAAGCCACATCAACATTATCTAAAACATGATAAACGACGATCACATCGCCAGGGCTTAACGTGCCTAAAGCGACACGCTAGCCCCAACGATGTAGATTGTCGGGTACGAGTTCTTACCTTTGCTCTAAAGAAGCAAGAACTCATCGAGAGTTAACCTCTTGCGAGGGTTGGCGATGCGCCGAAAGTAGATTAATGTGTGTTGTATTGATTGAGAGAGAGAGAGCCCTTCTATGTACATGCTACCGGGATATTTATACCCGAGATTACAACAGGTTCCTTGTAGGACACGATCTTATCTATAACTAACAAACAAGTCTTTGCGGCAGACTCTTGCCACAGATTAGATCTAAACCTACTTGATTTACAAGATACAATTGCCTAAAACCGAGCCTTATCTCTATTTGGCAACTTCCTTGAAGCTTATCTCGAGCCCAGACCATGACCACGCTGACTCTGTCAACTTCTAGCCTCTATCGGCCAATGTCCATATTGAATCCGTATCGACCGATACGCTTTTCCTGGTAACGCTTCTCTCAGTCCGATACGGTCACCGGGTCCGATACGAGACCTGGTCTGACTCCAACTCAATCCTTCCTCTCTGCTTCGGTTTCCTCTCCGGGTCGATTACGAAAATCTGCTGTTAACACCTGCGCATCGATTTCAAGCAAGCCTTCACTTGCGACAAAGAAAGCTGTGATATGGCCCAAACTCGCGAGAGATTACGCGGCCAGCAAGAGGTCCGACTAGCCGCATCAACATCCGGAGAAGGAGAAGTCCCTGCCAAGAAGATAGCCAAGTCGGGAGAAGGCGATGCCAAGACAAAGAAAATCCCCCTTGACCCATCTGATCCCTCTAAAACTGCTGTAATAGGCGCGGAGCTAGATCCTAAATAGGAAAACGCGCTCGTCACCTTCCTCCAGAATAATAAAGATATTTTTGCTTGGAAACCGTCTGACATGCCGGGTATTCCTAGGGAGGTGATCGAGCACTCTTTAAACTTCAAAGGTGACGCTAAACCTATAAAACAACGATTGCGCCGTTTCGCTCAAGATCGAAAAGATGCCATCAAGGAGGAACTCGCCAAGCTCTTGGCTGCTGGATTCATCAAAGAGGTTTACCATCCCAACTGGCTAGACAATCCAGTTCTTGTTCGGAAGAAGACAGGGCAATGGCACATGTGCGTGGACTACACCGATCTCAACAAAGCTTGCCCTAAAGATCCTTTTGAACTACCTCGAATAGACCAAGTCGTCAACTCAACAGCCGGCTGCGAGCTTCTGAGCTTTTTGGATTGTTACTCGGGTTACCACCAGATCAGCTTGAAGGAATCCGACTGCCTGAAGACATCATTCATCACCCCGTTTGGAGCCTATTGCTACATCACGATGCCCTTCGGCCTGAAGAACGCCGGAGCCACCTATCAGCGCATGATCCAGAGATGCCTTCAGACTCAGATCGGGAGAAACATGGAAGCCTACGTTGACGATGTCGTCATCAAGACCAAGCAAAAGGAAGATCTAATTGCCGACTTAGAAGAAACCTTCGCGAATATTCGGGCCTTCAGAATGAAGTTGAACCCGGACAAATGCACCTTCGGCGTACCGTCAGGAAAGTTGCTTGGTTTTATGGTGTCTCATCACGGCATCGAGGCAAATTCAGAGAAGATCAACGCCATCCACAACTTGAAGCCCCCGAGTACCCAGAAGGACGTCCAGAAGCTCACCGGTTGCATGGCGACGTTAAGCCGTTTCGTCTCCAGACGCAGCGAACGAGGTATGCCTTTTTTCAGGTTACTAAAGAAGACCGACAATTTCCAATGGACCCCTGAGGCCCAGAAAGCTTTTGAAGACTTCAAGGAGTTCCTCACGACACCACCCGTGTTGGCGTCACCGCACCCTCAAGAACCCCTGTTGCTCTACGTTTCCGCAACTCACCAGGTGGTCAGCACGGTCTTGGTCGTCGAGCGTGAGGAAGAAGGCCGAACTCAAAAGGTTCAACGGCCGATCTACTTTGTCAGCGAGGTGCTGGCAGGAGCCAAAACCCGCTACCCTCAGGTACAAAAACTATTATATGGAGTTCTAATCACCGCTAGGAAGCTAGCCCATTATTTTCAGGGTCACTCGGTCACCGTCGTCACATCTTTTCCACTCGGCGATGTCATTCATAACCGGGAGGTTACTGGGTGCATCGCGAAGTGGGCACTGGAGTTGATGCCACTGGATATAGCTTTCAAGGCGAGGACGTCTATAAAGTCTCAAGTCCTGGTGGACTTCGTTGCCGAGTGGACCGAACAACAAGAAGAGGTACCAAGAGAAGATCTGCAGCACTGGACCATGCATTTCGATGGATCCAAAAGAGTCACCGGCTTGGGAGCGGGAGTCGTGCTGATTTCCCCGACTGGGGAGAGGTTACGGTATGTCCTTCATATCCACTTCCCCGCCTCACACAATGTCGCCGAGTACGAAGCCCTCCTTCATGGCCTACGACTAGCTGTTTCACTCGGGATACGACGGATGATCGTGCGAGGAGATTCCCAGTTGGTGGTTAACCAGGTAATGAAGGACTGGTCTTGTTTAAATGAGACCATGGAGGCCTACCGACAGGAAGTTCGCAAGCTTGAAGACAAGTTTGACGGACTGGAGTTATCCCACGTCCTGAGACACAATAACGAAGCGGCAGATCAGTTGGCACAGTTTGGGTCCAAGCGCGAAGCAGCCCCGACTGACGTTTTCGTGGAACACCTCTATGAGCCGACTGTTGCCAAAAAATTAACCTCCGGCGAGGAAGTCACAAACCAGGTTGCCATGCTCGACGCCGACTGGAGGACACCGTTCATCAAGTTTTTAACGCAGCAGGAGCTGCCGTGTGACCGGGATGATGCGGAACGAGTCCGACCTCGCAGTCAAGGCTATGTTATGGTTGATTCGGAGTTATACAAGAGAAGCCCCTCTGGAGTTTTGATGAGATGCATCACGCCGGAGGAAGGACGACAATTATTGCAAGATATCCACTCGGGCATCTGCGGTAGTCACGCTGCAGCGCGCACTCTAGTGGGGAAGGCTTATAGACAAGGATTCTTTTGGCTCACGGCGGTCTCCGATGCAGACAAAGTGGTTCACACGTGTGAAGGTTGTCAATTCTTCGCTCGGCAAAGCCATGTTCCAGCCCAAGACCTTCAAACAATTCCTTTATCATGGCCTTTCGCCGTATGGGGCCTGGACATGGTCGGCCCTTTCAAGAAGGCGCCAGGAGGATTCACACATCTGTTCGCCGCGATTGATAAGTTTTCCAAGTGGATCGAGGCTAAGCCAGTTGCTACGATAACTACGGACAAGGCGCGAGATTTTATTCTAAATATCGTACATCGGTTTGGCGTCCCAAGCAGGATTATAACCGATAATGGGACTCAATTCACTGGAGGCATTTTTAAGGAGTTCTGCGAAGACTTTGGTATAAAGATCTGCTATGCATCGGTGGCGCACCCCAAGAGCAACGGACAAGTCGAACGTGCCAATGGTATGGTTCTTCAAGGCATCAAGGCCCGAGTGTTCGATAGACTACGACCGTATGCTGGAAGATGGGTTCAAGAGCTGCCTTCGGTGTTATGGTCATTGCGGACTACACCTAGTCAGGCTACCGGTCAATCTCCTTTCTTCTTGGTTTACGGAGCAGAAGCAATGTTGCCGAGTGAGATGGAGTACGAGTCTCTTCGAGTTCGTAGCTTCGATGACGAACGTTACGACCAAGACAGGGTTGATGACCTGACCCGACTAGAGGAAGCTCGCGAAGCTGCATTGGTTCAGTCGGCGCGGTATCTTCAAGGACTTCGCCGCTACCACAACCACAATGTTCGATCACGAACTTTCATTGTTGGAGATATGGTTCTACGCAAGATTCAAACTACAAAAGATCGCCACAAGCTATCTCCACTATGGGAAGGACCCTATATAATCGCTGAGGTGACTCGGCCAGGAGCATATTGCTTGAAGCGTGAAGACGGGACTATGGTGGAGAACTCCTGGAATATTGAGCACCTTCGTCGATATTACGCTTAAGTTTTTTTGGTTCTATGTTTTTCTCGATTGCCAATTTCAAGCAAGATGACTTCTTGAGTTGATAGTCGGGGGCTATAAATACATCAATAAAGCATGATTTTTCTTTCATGATCAAGAATTTGTTCTTATTTCGCTTATCATTGCTAGGTGCTTTGGTTCGAGTTCAATAGATAAGGACTGAGATTTTTTGATGACTTAATCAAGCCTAGGCTTGGTTCTAGTCGGACGAAAACTCTTAAGAAATTATATATGAAGACTCGGATCAGGGCATTAACGTAAATAAGCCAAATATTTACAAGTTATAAATACAGCAAGTTATATACATCAGGACGATTCAGTTATTCTTGGAAGTGTGAAGCTACATCACCGGCTACTTTCTTCGCCGACTCCTGCGCTTCATTTATGAGCTCTAGGGCTAGCTCATCTGAGGTGCCGGCAGCAAAGCCATCTCCGACAGAGTCCACCTCTATCCGAGGATAGAGTGATTTCGTTTGCGCAAAAGCAAAGCTTGCACCCATGACGGCCGCATCAGAGATATTCTCCATATATTTTGCCGAAGCCGTCCTAAGCTTGTCGAAGACTTCTACGGCATCCAACGAGCTTTGTCCCGAGTCCTTGTTTGTACAGTGCTGACAGGATCGGTGCAGCGGCACTATCGATGTCATCCCGCACGCTTTCAGCCCTTCAGACTCTCTCAGCAAAGACGTTAAATTGCGCTTGGGATTTTACCTTATTGGCTGCAAGATTGATATGATTTGGATTATATCAACAGTCAAGATTGCGCATATTTGAGAAGTATGAGCTCCGCAAGTTACCTTCGATTTCTTCCAAGGCTTTTTCTTTGTCAGACTCCAGCTTGGCCTTGTCGGTTTCTGCTTCTTCCAGCTAGGTCTTGAGGGTATTAATCTCAGAAAAATTGGCTACAATGCAAAGGCTTGTGGATGTCAGGATCAGAAGGATAAATGAAGACAGAGCAAGTATAAGGGTGGTTTGCCTTCGATTTCTGCTCGCAAGACGACCTCTCGAGCTGTGGCTTCTTCTCTGGCGGCCTTGAGATCTTGGTGGACGTTTTCCAGAGAGTTTACATGGGTCACCAACTTTTCGAGGGTGTCTGATTTGGCCATTGAGCGACAATATATTCTCTGCATAAGGGGATGAAGATAGTCAATCACATCAGACAACGATGACAAGACATAGAGGAGATATGCTTACATTCATTAGCCTGGTCGCTTCGTTGAGGCTGGCCACGAGCATATCGCGTTCCTCATCTTCTTTTTGCTTATTTAACACGATGCCTTGCTTTATGCCTTGGGCATCGCGCCACTTGATTTTGATAGGAGGGACCGAGTCGGTTGAAGACTTTAGTCGGGAGATTTCCTCCTCTTCGGCTGATTGATTTAAAGGAATTAAATGAGGATAAGAGCAAAGAGCATGATGAAGACAAGAGTCTGGCGATTATTGAGAGATTTACCTGTTTTAGGAGCTGGATCCTCGGTTGGTGCTTCATGACCACGCGAGCCCTGTGGATCTTTGTCCGGTTGGTTTCCAGTCGAGGCATCCTGATTGCCAGTCGGGGGCTATTCTTCTTTGGCCGACTGGTTTCCAGCTAGGGTGTCCTGGCTGGCAGTCGGGGGCTCTGCTGCAGGAGCATCTTTGCTTGAGGATTCCACCCCAGGAGCATCCTCACTCGGGACAGGGTCTTGAGTTTTTGGTTCTGTAGGCCTTGGCTTTTCTGACGCTGTAGATGGATTGATGGATTCGGCCCGCCCGGTGGGATCAATGTCCTGAGGTTTTCTGTAAGGAAAAAGACGAAGCTAATTGAGATAGAAAGGAAAGAATTTTTGACGAGGAGTTGGTTTGGGTTATGTGAGATACCTATTAGACCTCCTGATTTTGGGAATAGATCTGGCCGATGGTTTCGGAGGACTTATATTAGCTTGAGGAATCTGGATTTATTCGTCATCCGAATCGTCAACGACCAGTCTCCTTTTACTCGCCCGCTTGCTGATATCCTCGTCGGCGGCAGCCCTCTTCTCTTGAGGCTCGACCTTGATTTTGGGGCCGCCGGTTGGTTTTTTGGCAGTAGGTCGAGTTGGCATATCATCATGATACACCTTGTATGGCTTGGAAATAATGAGAGCGTTTGCCTGCAAATGGAGTTTTTGAGATATGTTGAAGGATGTGTGCAAGATTGAAAGAGTTTTGAAGAGCCGAGTCGGCTTACCGGAGGAGGAGGTTGAAACAAGTTGAAGGGAGGAACCGACATCTTGTGGCTGCGATCTACTGTGATTCCAGAGGAGAAAATCTTGTACATGCGAGTGCACAAGGCCTGGTAACTCAGAGCATCGCGGTCCTCCCGACTGGGGTCACTTTCACCCTCATACTCGAACGCTGGCTTGGATCTCTCCTTGATGGGCGCCAGTCGGTTCTTGATAAAGTGCCAGGTAATTTGTTCTCTTTGAAGGCCTTTTTTCTTCATTTCAAGAATGTTAGCCAGGAGGTTATTAGCTTCTACCCAGTCTTGGTTCTCTGGCATTGTGCTCCAGTTAGCTCTTTGGATTGGTGGAAGGCCGACGAAGTCGGGCAAACTGGGATGAGGGTTTGAGATGTAGAACCAGTTTGCATGCCAGCCCTTATTGGAGGCTTTCAAGGGGAGAGAGAAGTAGTCTCTGCGGAGAGTTCCGCGGAGTTGAAAACCAGCCCCACCAACAACGCAGGGGTCATCCTTGGTCGGGTGAGGCTTGACGTAAAACATGCGACGAAACAGATTGAAATGGGGGAGGATGCCTAGAAATGCTTCGCACACATGGATAAAAATTGCAATGTGGAGGATAGAATTGGGATTCAAGTGGTAGATTTGAAGGCCGTAGTATTCGAGGATACCACGGAAGAAACAGATGTGGGCAAACCAAATCCACAATAGAAAAAAGAGGTGAAAACCACAATCTCACCGGTGCTTGGAGTGGGGAACTCCTCGCCGGCCGCCGGACGCCAGCCAATGATTTCCTTGGACGAAAGAACTCCGTTCTGCACCATTTCCCGCAGGGTCGACTCCTTCACGTCTGAGGTCGCCCATTGGTCGAAAGGGATTTCTCTCTCTTCCGCCATGGATGCGAGTTGAGCGGGGGTGGATCTAGCGTAGGAGATGGGGATTTTCTGAGGAGATGCTAGCAACTGGATGCGGATGATGGATTGTGGAGGAACTTGAGTTTTTTGATGAATGATTTTGCGTGAGCGTGAGTTCCCGAATTCCTTGGAGCGGTTGGTGAACAGGAGCGTGAAAAGGGGAAAAATTTCGGGAAGATGAAGCGGCAGGGATGACTCTGGCACTTTAAGAAAGATTTAGGGTTTTTGCTAGGTTTTCTCGTATTTGGGCCGAGCCCATGAGAAACGTGCGGCCCATCTTATGAGTACGGCTTGACATATGTCCATGAGGACTTAAGCAAATTTGCTCTGGCAATATGTATATGTTTCATTGCCCGATGACTTAAAAAATCCTTTCATAATAGCAGTTACACAACTTGTTGAAGGTTGGTACGATGCAATTTGGAAGGTGACAAACGATTTTTACCCATGAGGGTCAGTTGCGAAATTTGGTCTGAGATGACTCGGGCAAGAAGACTCGGATGAGCATGAGCTAATCGAGCTCTATGATTCACTAAGCACTATGTCTTGGTTATAAGGCTATGTGTTATGTGATTTTTTATGATTATTTTTGGCTTGAGTTAGGTGTTTATTTAACTCACGAGAGTATGATTATTATAGTTCTTGACTATATGCTTAGTTTGTTTAACTAAACACATAGTCGGGGACTACACCTAATTAGGTGCATCAGTCGATGCACCTAAATCTTTATTTTTGATATTTTTGAGATGTTTTTCAGCCCTTCACAACCTTTTTTGGATGATGAGGCACTCGGGAGACTCAGGCAAAGGTGATGGAGGCACTTGGCAGTAGAAGCACTCGGCTAAGGAGTCACTCGGCTGCGTGTTATTCAAGTTCAAGAAAAAGATATCGCGTCGCCTGTGAAGGTCTCAGGGGCTACTGTGGAGATTATGGGTACCGGATACCCTCACGGCTAGCTTATCCGACTTACCATAGGGGATAGGTTATAACTCATGATTATGTAAACCGGCTATGACTTGGGAGTTATGTTACTATTGAGATAAGGTAACAGCCCATAGTCTATAGTTGGTAAGATTGAGGAGTCCGACTTAAAGTAGGATAGGTCTCCGACTTGTAAACCCACCCTCCGGGACTATATAAGGAGGGTAGAGCGTCCTTTGAGGGACACAGGAAAAAGAGACGAGACTACAGATAGAAAACTCATGAGAGCACATATTGAAAGAGATCAAGAGATCAATAAACCACTCGGCGGAGCGAATCCCCGAAACAGGAGTAGGGTATTACCTCTCGAAGAGAGGGCCTGAACCTGTCTAAACCTTTGTCCTGACTAGCCCATTGTGTTTGGCACTTGACTGCTACCCTCAGATTGATATTGCCGAAACCAAGTTTCGACAAGAATGTTCGAATTTCTTGCCATTCATTCGGGGACTAAGATACTAAGATTCATGCTCGTCTATATCTGGCTCACTTATCATCTCGTTATTCTTTTGTCTTTGGATTGATATTTTCTTTTAGTGGGGGTTCTGCGATTACTTCATGCTCTTGGATCCTTATTTGTCAGGTCCAACCTTGTCTATTAGATCAATTGTAGAGTTCTCAATGTGAGCAAGTTGTCATTGTATTTTTTTATAAACTAGAAAGGTATCCAGCGCACATGCGCGGACATCTTAATTAGTGTCCATGAAATTTTATTACAAATATCCCTGTGTGGATGGCTTTTTATTTAAAATATTCTCGTACTATATCCTAAACTAATTAAAATTGAAATTATTTAATGTGCTTTGAATGTTGGTTATGGTTTTCTTTTAATTACCCTTACAGCATATAAATTCTAAACTAAGATTACCTTTTCAATTTATGAGAAAATTTTGTGTCGAAATTATCTCTCCAATTAAATGAGAAATACTAAAAGAGAGGTTGTAGTATCTTCTTTAGAAAATTACCTTTAAGGTGGAGTGTCATGTAACAAATACATGTTTCTATATTGTTCTACGCTAAATGCCAGGAATTTATGATGTACCGTGGAAAGTTTTACCAAAAAGAAATAAATGGACATAGTCTTTTAATTCCCATCTGAAATTGACTTGATATATTGCTGAGGCTATCTAATGATTGTGTAACTGCTAAGATTTCTTTTTGCAGCCCACGTGCTTGGTACGTTCAGTATGATGTTCAACTAACCACGTTTTTTTTTTCAAAATGTTGTCTATTGAAAAATAACGCTAGGTGGGGTACATGTTGTGATGTAAAAAATTAATATCATTTAAAGATTTTTCTCTAATTTATTAGTGACTTCATAGATCATATATATAATATATATAATTTAGATGCTATGGCCATCTTAAGATTATTTATTTATCTCCTAAAAAGATCATTTACTGATAAAAGCATCAATACCAAATTGTATAGGTAAAAGCGTCGATATACATGTTGAGAGAAATTAAGTAAGTTGATAAAAAGTCCTTAGATGTCTAACGGATATAAGTGATGGGTCTACCAATTTTGTTAAAAATTAAGGTTGGATATTGTGATTTTTAATGAGAAATTTTAGTATTTCTTTTATTAGTGGAGGCCTCAAGATGGATGTGGCTCCAGAATGTAATATTTTTGTTAGCATTTAGATATAGTCAATATGGATATTAAAGTATTGATTTCACCAAAAAAAAATTACCGTAGGACAAACAGATCATAAGTTGTTAAAAAGTTATGATTATTTTATTTATATTAAGTGCTAGCAAGAGGAGAAATAGAAAAAAAGGGACAGGGAGAGCTGGCTAGACCTGATAGGTGGAGGTCCATTTGTGGTCTTTTTTTTCCCACAAAGGTATTTTTCATTTTAATTATCATAGAGATAAAAAACATAGAAAAGGAACGTCACACGAGGACGGGAAGGGAGGGACGGTTGGGATGTTTTTTTTAAAAGGAAATGATTGATATAGTGACCTAAAATAATATGTTGGATGTTAAAGTAGAAACCCGATCATCGGATGTTTTGTTTTTTCTCTCAGAATTTTGTAGGATTTTTTCTAATTTAAGAGAGATATGTGGCGGTTTAGAAGCGTTTATAGGATGTTTAATGGATTTTAACACAGCACGGGGATGGGGAGGGAGGAAAAGAGGTTTCAGATTTTTTTCTGAAAAAAGTAGATCTAATAACGACCTAAAATAATATATCCATCAATTTTTAGTATAAACCAATGGTTGGATGTTTTTTTCTTAGAACTTTTAGGATTTGGTCTAATTTAAGAGTGTCGCATAGCAGTTTAGAAACATTTAGGCCTTCTTTGATTCATAGGCTTCCTTTGATTCATCCCTTTGATTTGTATGAATTGAACAAAGGAAAAGCATGGGAAAATTTCCTATGAACAATATTTCAAGGAAATTCCATAGGAAAATTAACATCTACCTTGAGCTCATTTTTCTTTTTCTATGCATAAGATCAAGGCAAAGCACTGTTGGAAGATATGGTTTACCCTAGCAAATCCATTCAAATTCTGCTTTCTATTAACTTAATATTCAACATTTCTATGTTTTTCCTATGCACCAATCAAACGATCATTCCTATAATTTTCCTATGTTTACTCTGTTTTGTATATCATTTTCTGTACTATTCCTCACTAGCACGGGACCGGCTATCTCTAACGGGCATTAACCCTCATCACTATCGGGTAGGGCCCCCGTCAGTGAGCAAAGGTCAGTGATGTGAGAAACTATCTCAATCGAGCACTAGGCCGTCACAGATGGATGTTATCTCAATCGGGCCTAACACTCTAGCCCGTCACAGATAAGATTGACCAAGCAATACAAGTCAAACCAGGTTGGGTAGGAGCCCGTCACGGATGACTAATCTCAATTGGGCAAACTACTCAGCCCGTCACCGATGACTACTCATCCCTAACGGGCTTTTCGAAAGAGCTCGTCACCGATAGGTTTGACCCCATCTGTCGAGTCAAAATAGGCCTGGTTCGGATGACTTATCTTTATCGGACTTAGATTAGGAGCCCGTCAGGAATGTCTATATCCCTATCGGGCTTTTATTGGAGCCTGTCACGGATGACTATCTCTTTCGGACATTATTAAAATGCCCGTCAGGGATGAGTAAGTCAGCAAAAAAAATAAAATTTATCTTTTTGGCTAGCCTTATGTAACACCCCAACCCAAGGCATAATAGGATTGATAGGATACTCATGCCAACAAGTTGCAACTTCTTTTCCGGAAGCCCATCTCCAAAAAACTCTAAAGTTAAGCGTGCTTGGCCTGACCGACCGGGAAGTCCTTCCCGAGTGAGCACAAAGTGCGCAGAAAAGACTGGTGTTGGTTTGTGAGGGCAGTCTATGTCCTATTTAAGCTGCTAGGTGTAAGCGGGCCCGGCCTCGTGGAGACGGGACGTGGCCAAGAGAGGGAGTTCCTGGCTTGGGGTTGATCGACGAGGACGTCGATCTCTTAGGGGGGTGATGATGTAACACCCCGGCCCAAGGCATAATAGGATTGATAGGATACTCATGCCAACAAGTTGTAACTTCTTTTCCAGAAACCCATCTCCAAAAAACTCTAAAGTTAAGCGTACTTGGCCTGGAGAAATCTAGGGATGGATGACCGACCCAGCATTCAGATATTCAGTGCATATTCCAGCATTCCATCCGATATTCACAGCCAATTCACAAATTCAAACCCAATTCATAGCCAATGCACAGCCAATTCATATATACACATTAACATCCACAGACCCATTCACATATATATATCATTCGCATCCTTTTTTTGCTCTCCAAACCGCCGACATGTATCAAAACCTGCAAAACTGAGTTATAAATTGGAATAAGTTTATATGTAATTAAGAAATATAAATATATACAGAAGAACGTGCAGAATTGTATTACAAAGAATATTTACAAAAATCAAATGTTTGTCGCAAAAGCATTTCTTTCTCTTAGGACTTTACTCTAAACATTCCTTTCGGCGACAAGAGATCGTCTAGTATGAATTGTGTTATCTCCTCTCTAATGATATTGAAGTTGATTTCCGGAATCGCCGAAAGTTTTTCCTGTATGTGAGGCGCCAAGTTAGTCTACATACTTGGAAAGTTAGTATGAATCGTGCTATCTCCTCTCTAATGTATATAAACAACTGAAGCACACAGCTCAAGGTCGAGCAATGTCACCTTGTCTGCGAGGCTCCTCATGTTATGGCAAACGTGGAACCCACACTGGTCGCCAACTTGTTGACGTATTGGAAAGTCCTTTTTGTAACCGAGTGTGGGATGCCTTTCCTTATGCCTCCCGCCTTTTGCCACGTATTGGTCCCAGGCATCGTTCAAGACAGCTTCGATCGCTGACCAATCGTATATTTCTTTTTTGATATTGGAGTTAAGGTAGTATACCAAACTCCACTTCGGCACTATGACCAGGAGAATCCAATGACGACTACGACATTAATAAATTGCAAGTTAAATACTAAAGCTATACGCGTCGCACATTTGATTCTAAGTAGGGTACATGCTTACTGTTCAGAGTAGGCACACATAATGAAGTCCTTGTCTTGACGGGACCATAAGCAGTCCTTGATATATTCTACCATGCTGGCTCGATCGTAATTCATAGTTGTCTCGTTGACGACACTTGGATCGAGCAAGGCAACATGGGGAGCATTACGATGGACATGCTTCCAAGTTAACCTAGAAGCAAGACAAGAATCCGGGTAAGCGTAATACAAGGAAAGTTATTACCATATCTCGTATGCAAGAATACTTACAAGGAGTAGCACTTAAGGAGGTTGGTGTTGACCGCTCGCACCCTGCAGAGGTCCCATAGATCTTGAAAGTCTACGACGATAAAGGCTTCAGGGCCGAGGAACGGCTGTCTATCGTGTTGGCCCGTCATGGAGGTCTCTCTATGCTTCCTCCTTGCGTTGGACCTCTCCATGTAGTACCCGTGCAACTCCTTGCATGCAGGGCCCATCTTCGATAAGGCGTCGTCTCCGACCAATGGCATGCCTAATGTGAATTCTTTAGGAGGAGCTGACGGCGCCTTGCCAAGATCTAGCTTTTTTGGAGCCAGAAGAGGCCCTTCCACATTTCCTCTTCCTCTCCCCCTTCCAGCAGCTCTTTTGCGTGATCCAAGCTTCGGTGGAGAAGATGCTGCCCTCTTTCTTTTCGTGGAGACTGGGGGGAGGTGCGCTCTGCTGCTGACCTCTTGTCCGTCATCCCCAAAATCTGTATCATACTGCAATTGGAATTCTTGATCTCCTTTTTGAACGGCAGGAGGGGCAGATACAAGAGCTGGAGGGGGACACGGCGGTGCCGCCGGACGAGCACTTGGTGCTGGCCTAGGAGTTATATTTATCTGAATATTCTCCTTGGGCCATTGGATAAATGTCCCACGTGCAGCTCCAAGGGTCAGAACCTCGTCATTTGGTGGGAGCGGGAGAGTGTAGCAAACCCAATCGGGCTTCACCATGTCCACTTGAACTTTGGCATGGCCGGCTAGAACCTGCCCCCCATGCACTCGGGTCTCCGGCGTGGGCTTGAACGCAAGTCCCTCTGCGGCAGGAATTGCAAATTCTTTAGTCACCGTAACGACTAGGGTGCACGATGTGGATCCCTGCAATAGATTCATACGTGTGTTTATAATATGTTGTAATGCACTGTGGTGCTAAGAGAACATATACGTTTTGTGTTGGTTTTATCGATATGTGGCCCACCGCATTGGGGGCTGGTGTTTCTTGTGCCACCGCCCCAGTAGATGCGCAGCTGCTACGCCTTTGTGTGGGGCTCGTTTCTATTATGGGAGCGGCAGCAGGCTCGCTTTCCCTGAGGCGTGCCTCCACCCGAGCCTCCACTTGTAACAACTTCGAATCGAACTCTTCTCGGAGCTCGTTTCTAATCTTGTCCCGAAGTTGTTCCTTAAGGCGTGCATCTTTCTGCACCTTAGAAAGCCTGTGCTTCCTGTACTGCCATGCGTATTGGGGAAACCCAAACTTCCATGGAACATTGGAGCCAATGCCCATTGTCCGTCCATGGTGTTCTTCGCTTCCCAACGCTTTCGTGAGGATGTCATCCTCGCGTCTTTGTGAGTAGACCTCTTCTGAGGCCTGTCTCTCAGCAGTCATCTCGACCTGCGATACAGTTAGGACGAACTTAATCAAGAGTATGATACAAACTAATGAAACATACTCTACGTGTGGTACTTACGATTTACTGGTACACCGCTTGATCTTCGGGATATGGGAACGTAAGTGTTCCATCACTATTCTTCTTCACCCTCGCCCTTGCCCAGTTCCTTGCTCGGGTGGTCGGGATATCACCAAGAACTGGCGGCGTGTTAGATTCTGTAGCCGCTTCATCCTCCTTGACCCATTCGTGCTGCTTCACGGCGTAGCCTCCGGTGCCAAGCCGGTGTGGGTGAACATTTTTTGCCTGCAACCTCCTATAGGCCTCGCTTTTTGCCCGAGACTCGGGGGTTGATTTTGCGGCATGGAACTCTTCCCACATGACCCGTGAGATGAACGGGTACTTCCCGAATGGTTCTGGCTGGGCGGGATTGAGGACGTAGTCGGTGACCAACATGGTCTTGAAATTTTTCCACAAGTTGTCCATCTTGCAGATAGCCTGCCGCTTGAGTCTTGCCTCGGCCTCAGGGGGGAATTCGAAGCTTCCCTTGAACTGCTTCCAGGCCTCATCTTTTTCTTCCTGTGGGACCAGATCGATGTGGTCCTTCAAGATGGTGAAGTTCCGCCTCCCGAGGACTCCACATATCGTTGCGAACTTCTTGACAGCTTTCGCAGGAGCCATCAAAAATCCCAGATCGTCCACCTCTGTTATGGTGTACACTTCCTTAGGGATCTTGTTCTGGGTCCTACGAGTCCGACTCGATATTGTCCCACCAGTAGTCGCTGACATGGGTTCGCCTTGCTGCGACATTTTCTATATAACTGTGGTACGGCAAGAAAGTTAAAAAAATTTATAGAAAAACTTATTGTGGTTGTGTGTATAACTTATTGTGGTTAAGATATGGCCTCAGTTTTGCTTAGAAATTGTGCATCAATTACGATCATTTGCAAGTGTGGTTCCCCAAAAAAAAAGAAACAAGTGTAGATGGTCTGTTCTTATGCAAAAAAGAGCAAGTGTAGTGCCCCCAAAAAAAGAATAAGTATAGATGGTATGTTCTTATGCAAAAAAGAACAAGTGCAGTGCCCCCCAAAAAAAGAGAAATTATATTACCCCAAATAAAAAGAACAAGTGTCGATGGGCTGTTTTTATGCAAAAAAGATTAAGTGCAGTTCCCAAAAAAAAGAACAAGTATAGTTCATCACAAAAAAAGAACAAGTAGAGACCGACTGTTTGTACGAAAAAAGAACAAATGTAGTTCCCAAAAAAAGAACAAGTGTACATAGTCTGTTCTTATGAAAAAAGAGCAAATGTAGTGCCCCTAAAAAAAGAACAAGTGTAGATGGTCTGTTCTTATGCAAAAAAGAACAAGTGTAGTGCCCCCCAAAACAAGAGAAATTGTATTGCCCCCCAAATAAAAAGAACAAGTGTCGATGGGCTGTTTTTATGCAAAAAAGATTAAGTGTAGTTCCCAAAAAAAAACAAGTGTAGATAGTCTGTTCTTATGCAAAAAAGAGAAAGTGTATTGCCCCCCAAATAGAAAGAACAAGTGTACATGGTCTGTTCTTATGGTCTGTTCTTGAGCAATTATCACTGGCCATATATAGTGGCAGGGTAATAGTGGCAGGAAGAGGACAGAGTATAAGAGGGTAATAGTGGCAGGAAGAGGACATATATTCAGACTTATGAACACATCTAAATGTAGTACACATTCTACACGGCATTTTGTAAATTCTAGTATATTTTCTATGTATGTCACATTAACAAAGATAAGCATGAATCATATAATATGTATTTCACATTAACAAAGATAAGCATGAATCATATAAACACATCTAAATGCAATACAATATATTTTGTAAATTCTAGTATATCATCTGAGCAACTAATACAAACAAGACAAGTTAGAACAAGCTGCCCATTTTTCCAAGGCTAGCTTCACTGCATTCAATACTCTCATCTATTCCCTTGCTTAGCAAAATAATCAGCACCAACAACTGGCATCAGAGCACCCAGGTTCGAGTAGGACGTGACGAAGTAGCGCGGCGTATCGACATTGTCAATTGAAGCTGCAGGTATGGCTTTAAGTTCGGACGCCACAGTGGCGAAGTCTATGGTTCCTGTATTTGCAGGAGAAAATTATGATATATGGAGCATCAAGATTCGAACGCTACTGCTATCTCAAGGATTATGGGATATTGTTGAGAATGGCTACGAGGAGTATTCTGCGAAAAGTACTCTTACCGTGGAACAGAAAAAGTCTCTGTCAGAGAATTGGATGACGGACGCCAAGGCCTTATTTTTGATCCAACAAGGAGGTTCGGAAAGTCTATTTCCACGTATTATTGGCGCAAGAAATCCAAGGAAGCATGGGACAAGTTGAAGAAGGAGTTTCAAGAATCTCATAAGGTACTTGCAGTGAAGCTTCAAACTTTAAGAAGGCAATTTCAGAATTTGCAAATTAAGGAGTTGAAGAAGGTAAAAGACTACTTCTCAAGAGTTATTAAGATCGTTAATCAGATGCGCCTATATGATGAAGATATAAAAGATCAAAAGGTCATGGAGAAAATTTTAATCAGTCTTCCTGAAAAATACGAGTACATTGTTGCTGCTATTGAGGAGTCAAAAAACTTGTCGACTCTCATAATTCAGCAACTAATGAGCTCGTTGGAATCTCATGAAGAAAGGAAGCTTCAACGTGAAGGGAGTTCTATTGAAAATGCATTTCAATCGAAGTTGAGCTTCAGACCTCAAAACTCAAGGTTTCGCAGATATTTTCTAAAAAAGGATTTCCAATGCGAGACCATGGTTATTTTCAAAAAAATGATTTTTCTAGACAAAACATGTAGAAGGAAGATGGTCAAGAGAGAAGAGACAAAGGTATGTCCAGTTCAAATTTGTGATGTGACATTTGCCAAAAATCTAGTCATACTACAGAAATGTGCTGGAAGAAAATGACCTGCAACAAGTGCAAAAGAAAGGGTCATATTGCAAAATATTGCAAGACTCGAGAAATTAATTGGGCAAATTTTTCACAAGAAAAGGAAAAATCTGAAGAAATGGTTTTCTCTTGCCATATCGTACAAGAAGAAAAGGATGATGTTTGGGTAAATGATAGTGGTTGTACAAATCACATGGTTGTTGATCCAAATTTATTTCGAGAAATTGATTCATCATATCATGCAAAGATCCACATGGGAAATGGTTCTATATCCCAAAGTGAAGACAAAGGTACAATTGATGTTCAGACTACAGACGGTCCAAAATTTATAAACGATGTCTTGCTGGTACCCGATTTGCAAAATTTGCTTAGTATTGAGCAGCTTCTAGAACATGGGTACGCAGTTTATTTTGAGGATTTTTCATGCAAAATATTGGACTGTAAAAATAATTGTTTGGTTGCCAAAGTAAATATGGAGAAGAACATGAATTTTCTATTAAGTATGAATCATCCTACTCAAATGGCTCTCAGAAGTGAAGTTGATATTTCTGATTTATGGCACAAGAAAATGGGTTATCTCAATTACAGAGCACTGAAGCTACTCAGGACAAAAGGTATGGTTCAAGGCCTTCCATTTATCAATCTCAAATTTGACCCATGTGAAGGTTGTGTATTTGGAAAACAAATCCGAGCTTCTATTCCATGTAGTGGAGCTTGGAGAGCAAGTGCACCATTGGAACTAGTGCACACTAATATAGTTGGTAAAGTGCCAACAATGTCAGAAGGAGGAAATTGGTACTTTATCACATTTATCTGTAGGATTGAACAAGACCAAACAAACCTACCAGAGTGGGGGTGAATGGTAGGAAAAACCAAAAACCAAAACTTTTAGCGGAAATAAAAGTTACCCTCCAACCTGATGAAGTCGCACCGATCAGACCGCCGTGATGCCACCGGTCAAACCGCTGCACTACTGCTGGTTAGACCGCCTCCAAGCTGTCAGTCAGACCGTCGGGAACCGGAGAAAACATGTATCGACGAATTCTTGAAAGTAGATCAACTTTATTGCATCAATATGTGTTTATAAAGTGCATCTAAAGCACTACTCCCTCAACTCTCGAACTAGATTGAAGCCTAGAAGCAAACCCTAACTTTTCTCTCCCAAAAAGTCGATATATTTCTAGCTTCAACCCCTCATCTATTTATACCAAAAATCTCTTACTCAAAGTAGGAGTACAACTCCAAGTAGGAGTAGAACTCCTAGTTCGACTAAGACTCAAACCCTCACTTTCCAAATCAAATTACAATTTACCAAATTATAATTCTCTCAAACTCTCTCAAACAATCCAGTTGCATCATGCATTGGCACGCATACACCAAACATGCATGCATGCAGTACTGCTATGCTACAGTACCTCGAGTACTATAGCAACCATATACTCTTTTTATTTTTTCTTCATATTTCCTTCGCGAACACCGACGCTTGCACGCACACCTTGTGAAGCCTGTTGCGAAGATCTCTCCCACACGATGTCTATTCATCGTGTGCCATCTCGTATCCAACTTCGTCACCCGGCATCCTCGACCGTCTCGACCTCAACTCCTACCTGAGTCTAGTCCTGATCCCACCGTTGACCGAAGTTGACCTCCAAGACTCTTGCACAAAATCAGACACAACCGTTTCTGGGCACAGATATCACAACATGTCCCACATTAGTGTCGAGCACCCGAAAATTTATATTGTCCGGTGTCATTTGTGATCACCACATGATTTTGGGAGAGTGGGATCCATACACGCATTATAGCCACTCAAGCCTCAATGTGCCCCATGATCACAATTAATGACCATTCAATGTAAATAACGTAGTGCCGAATATTGAGCAAAAGAGATATTGCTAGGACTTAGCGTGCCAGTCAACTTCAGCCTGAGACGTGCCCGTCAAACCACACGAAGGCAGCGACCAGATGTGTTACACATCTCAGGAAACTTGACAATATGCTAAGCTCTACATCATCTCGTTTGCTCAACATCCATACTCATGTCTGGATAGTTCTATAAGTTAGAACAACCCAAGACACTTTCATCAAAGCAAATGATATTCCTAAACAACGACTACTAATACACAAATAAATTTAGAATCTAAGTCTAGAATATATATATGGCCGAACGGCCTATAATTAAAGGTTCGCACGAAAGCTTATCTACCCAAGATCCATAAGCAATCCGACTAGGGGTAAACCCTAATGAACCATCCTGAAAGAGAACAACGGAACCCGTAGCACTCAACTAAACCTGCAAAACAATGTTGACAAACAACCCACAAAAGATACAAGTGTCAGTACATTAACTATGTTAATGTACTGGCAAGGCAATACAATCCTACATACATGCAAACTCTAATTATCAAAAAACGGCTATCTGTAGGTTCATTTGCATAAAGCTAAGTTGTTTCACAATACTTCGCAAACGGTAAGTTTTATAAAGCATTTGTAAGACGAGTATATAAAGTAAAGCATGGTGATCAACATAAATAATTTTTGAAATATAATCATCATTTCTCCTCATCATCATTATCATAAGCCATAAACATCAACTTGCATCTTCCCTGGTAGCAAGCCATCATTATCATCGAAATCATCATCAAATTCCCATCCTCAACCATTTTTATAAAGTAATTTTAGAAAAGATAAAATTACACTCATGCTATTTCCCCAAGTCGCTCATGACCGTGAGCACGGCTAACCGGTTAGTTTTAACTCTGCAGAGTTCGTACAAGTCCACATGATGCGATAAAAGTCCAGAGGCTACACTCTAGTTGGTTCGGTGCCGGCCTAGCACCCCACACTCTACAATTTGAGTGCGGACTAGAGGTCACAACTTAGCCGTTACATTGCCTAGTGTCTAGTCTTGCATCAGCGATGGCAAGTGTGAATCCATCCTGGGCATGACCCAGAACCGTTAGGTGACGGGCCCATGCCTTAAACCTAACACCGTGGCAGCGAACACATCCGTTCCCTCACGAGGCACTATACCATTGAATTGGACAGACTTAGACGCCTAAACTACCCCCATAATCAGCGGGGTAAATAGGTAGTTCCTATGAATCATCGCTCAGACTAATTCATTCTACTCCGGCCTACCAATATGCAAGGCTAAACACTAAACAACTTAATAAGCTAAGGTCATCCCATACTAACACATGTGGCAGTACTGTATACTTAGTTGGTAACATAGAGTTCGGTCCTTAATCGACTCAGGCGAACGCTCCCCCTATCGGTGCACAACTACTACCATATGTACACCACTCGCCGCCCAAGTCTAGAAAAATGTTTAACTCCATTTTATTTCACAAATAACCAGAGGCGAAGCCTCTGTCCAAAGGTTGTAAATTGCCCATTTTCAAATATATAAGGTGATCACAATGTTTAAAATCATCTCACTAGACATGGCTAAGCATATGGCATTACATATATAGCAATTATAAGCCCATTTGAGCACATGGAAAGTACTCTAAAACATTCTAAGGTTACAAAAATCAAGGATAACAAATCTCAAGGAGGATTATGCAACAAATAGGTTATAACTATCATTTCATCACTTTCAAATAATTTTCCCAAACATAACTATCTAACGTATGTAACTTTGCAATAGAAAACGTTTGCCCAATAAAAACATAGGATCAAAGTGTTCAAAGGAGGAGGGCACTTGCCTTGGTTAGAATCTCCCTCACAGTCAGCAACAGAACCCAAACTTCTCACCGAAAGCGGTATCGTTCACTATACGAAATAACGGTAACGATATAAACACCAAAACAAACAAGGATCCAAAATGCTTCTAATATGCATGAATTCATTATAGTAAATAGGTACTGACTATACATGATTTATAGTGAAGGAATTTCCATTTTATCATTTATATTTTAGGGTATATGAATTTTATAAGTTCTCATATTAATTACGGCTATTCACGATTATTTAAAATGTATGAAAATATATATGTTGGTTGCTCTATAACTCAATTCACCTAATTTAAGTTGAGAATTTGATGATTCTAACAAATTTTAGTTCAAGTTATTTAGAGCTAAAATTAATTTCCTACAAATTTTATAAGTTTATTGTGCTTTGTGCAAATTATTCTTTACACCAATAATTAGAGATATTTCTTCTACTGTAAGTGGTAAGTTTTATACTACCATATTAAAGATCATAATTTTGTGAGTCATCTGGAATTTGGTTCACTCAAAATGAAGCTAAGATGAATTTTCTAGGAATTTACAAAGTTTGATGTCTTTTCAATGGAACAATAATTGCTTTAATTATTTTCTTTATACCTTTCCAAATTTTAATTAGAATGGGTCCACTGGCAGTGACTGGTAAATTTGCAGAAAACCCCCTATGGTTCTTGAATTAGAACCCGAGGTCCTTAGCACATGTTCAAATGAAAATTCTTTAAGAGTGCTCATTGTTTTTCCTAATTACAAACAGGTCCTGGGTCCACAAGTCATAGGCTGAAATCTTACAGATAAAACCCTACGTGTTTTGTTTTCTTGTTATCAAGCCCCAGCCTCTTAGATGGAAGTGGGGCCCACCTGTCATTGAGACGAAGGGGAGGCAGCCACAGCCGGCGCAGGATGGAGGCGGTCGGGCGGCACAGACGAACTTGTGGACGGCGTCAGCGGCGAACGGCGGCCCCTTGGCCGATGCACCCACAAGGAGAAATGCAGAGGACATCCTTGCGAACCCGTCGGCAGTGGTCTCATTTCCGGCGATGGTCGGAATCGAAGATGGCGATGGTGCAAGCGGCGACGGTTTCATGGCTGCATGGATGAAGACAAGTCACGGCTTGATTCAGCCGATTTGAATGCATGGTCGTGGTTCTTTCGTGCACTAGGAGACTCACCGAATGACTTGCCGAGACAGAAAAGCTCCGGTGAGGTGGCGGCGATGAAGAAACCCGGCGGCGGCGGTGAAAAACTCCGAGGCGACGACGGTAGAACACACCGGCCAACAGGCTTGCAAAGCAAGTTGCGTACAGGGTTAGGGAGTTCACCGAGGAGCTACATGCGCGAGGAATTGATCTACGACTCACCGGAGTGGATGGAATCGGAGATGGAGCTCGGCGGTCAGAGTTGAGGAAGACGACGGCGATCTCCGTTCTCGGTGCACCAAACTTGGGGATTCTTGAGGGGTCTTGCTGCAGAGCTCATGGGGAAGCTGATGGCGAGAGGAATCGGCTCGGGGTGGTCTCCTCCGTGCTGTGCGGCAATGATGTCACCGGCGGCGGCCTTCGGTGCGTGCTCCTGAGCTTCGTGGGCGCGTCGGCGTTTCCGGCGATTGACTGCGCGATTGAGGGCGAGGTCAGCGGGGATGGATTCGGCGTTATGAGGAGGTTAGGGAACGTGGAGGAGATAGGGATGGAAAGGCCTTGACGTCGGTCGACGCTCTTTCCACCATGGCGGCCGGAGGCGAAGAATAGGAGAAAAAGAGGAGCTGAGAGCTCTCTCCCTCGGTTGGCTCGGTGTCTGGGCGGAGAGTGAGGGGAGGCGACGCGGCTGGGAGGAGATGAGGGCGAGCTTGGTGACGGCCACGTCGAGTCCACGCGTCGAGCATGCCAACACCGATCTCTCTCGTTCTCTCTTTCTCTCTAGATGGCTGAGGAAGATGGAACTAGAGAAGGAGGAAAAAGAACAGACGTGGAGCTAGCCAAAGTGACTGCCATGTGGGTCCACTTCGTTGTGTACTAGGCTGGGGTTAGAGGGTTGGGTAGAATCTTTGGTGAAAAAGAACTGTGGCTAATTTCAGGATTTCTCCTATTTTCTTTCTTTCTACCTTCTCTATAATTCCATAACATAATTTTTGTGCATGATAAATTAATGTGGATTTTTCTGTAGGTAGATATAAATTTCTAGTTTCCATTTTCCTTGGTTGCACACAAAAATTCCCTATATTTTATTCTCAGCAAAATAAAGAAAATGGGCCTTGCTGAAATTATATTGAATTTTTAGGAGGTCAAAAATAATATAATAAATTCTGGAAAAATTATATTGATTCATGATAAATAGGATAGTATTTGAATAAAATATGTCCTCTATACATTTTCATATAAGTTAATGCATGTTTTGATGAGGCGTGAGTTTTGTCGATTAGGGTTTAGAATTAAATCAGATTTTGACTTCCTTGACCAATTTAATTGAGGGTCTAGATGTAAAGATTATTCCCATTTAGGAAAAATTATTCTCGATATTTTTAGATGCAAAATTTGAAATTCAAATTTTGGGTATGTTATAATTAGTCACACGCACTCACATCAACATACACAAATATTCTCAAACCAATTTATCGAATAAATCATTTGCGAAGCCAATTGTTCATCACAAAATATTAATCATAACAATGATTTCACAACCTCCCCCTTGATGAACACATTGGCAACATATCCAAAATGCAAATTTTTGTTTTTGAAAAATAAAAAAAAATTACAAAAGTGAAAAATAAAAACTCTTCCCCTTTTAAAAGAAAGAATTTCTCCCCATATTTGCAATCAAAGCACAAAATTGACTATTTTTAAATCAAAACAATTCAATTCTCCCTCTTTCAAGAAGCATGCATTTTGTTTATTTCTCTCCCCCTTTGACAATGATTTCATCAAGAATTTCAAAAGATAAATAATAACCAATAAAAAATGTCATGATGTCATGATTGTCACTTGTAATAACCAAAATTTTATTTTCTTTTTTCTGATTTTTTTAAAAGCTTTAAAATGTACCTAAAGCAATTCATGATCATGTGTTGCAAGACAAAAGAGATAAATTCATCAACTAGCTAACAAGCATGTATTAGAATATAAACATGAATCAAAGAAATTACAATTAAGCTCAAATCAGCAATAAAGATTCATGTATTCAAGCAATTTATAATGCAACATATTTCACTAGCACATAGGTTGAAAGAAAAACTCCTACACATATAACTATTGCATTATTACTCTTTCTTAAATTAACTCCTTCTCATAAAAATAATAACCAAGAGAACTTTCAGCATTTATTTGAGCTTTTTGTGCTCAGTTTTACATTAAACATTTGATATAAAATCTCTCAATTATTTCGGGTATGTTCTTGTCATCAAGACTATTTTCAAGGATTCGGTACCCATTATTTTCCTTACCACAAATATGTCCTTATCGTCAAGACTATTTCCAAAGATTCGATATTCATTTTTTCTCTCTTAAAAGCAATATGTGCATTTGCGGCATTTGAAACAAAGAGCAATTTAAGGAATAATACAACAACAAGCATATATATAAGCATTAATCATCCAAACTAAGCACTAGCTTCAACATTGCATTTTTTTTAATTCAAGTAAAAGAATTAGTGTCATGCATCATCTCACTTAAAAGCAATAATTAAGGCTCATATAAATATTGGAATGCATAAAAGCTAACTGTAACGTCCTGAAAATTCGACCGTCGAAATCGAAACCCTAAAATACGAAATTTCGAAAACTTTTAAATCGAATTGCATCATGCCACATTTTATTGCTCGTTTATTTGAATCTTTATTTGCGGGATTAAATTTATCGAAATCTATTTAAGTGCAAACCCTAAAACGAAGAATCAACAGAATGAACGATTAAGAAAAATAATTAAAATAAAGTTCTGGACCAAATTATAGTAAAGAAAATATTCTACCTAAATGTCATCCATTCATCTGAGAAATATAAATTCAAATATGAAATATTATATATAAATAAATAATTATCTACACCGAGGTATATATATATATATATATATATATATATATATATATATATATATAAACAAACATATGTATATTAGGTATAAATATAGAGTTTGGTGACATAAAATGTTGTGTCATTCTTTAGGTTAGGGTGATATAAATTCCAATGAGTATTTTGAATATATATAAATAAAAATATATAGAGGCATAAATATAAATCCTAGGCATAAATGTATATAGACATATATATATATATATATATATATATATATATATATATATATATATAATGTATATAAAAATAAATTACGAAAACATGGAAATGTGGAGTGAAATCTTTAGGAATAATAAAAATATTGAGAATTATTCAATTAGGAGAGATTATAAAATTTTGGGCGAATTCTAAATTGAAAATCGATTGAAATCGCCGGTAAGCGCCGCCGTCCCGTCGCCGCCTGCTGCGCCGCGCGCCCTCTCGCCCCGAGCTGCCGCTGCCGGCCGTCGCCATCGCCGTCCAGCGCCTCGCATCCCGTGCCAACCCCTGCCCCGTCGTGCCGTGCCGTCCCGTCGCCACGCGTACGTCTCCGCGCCTGCCGCGCGCCGCGCTCGCCAGGGCCTCGCGCCCCGCGCCGGTCGTGCGTCGTCGCGCCCCCTTCCTCGGCCTCTATAAATCCCCCCTTCCCTTCCTTTCCTCCCCACACCGCTCCCCCCTATTCCCCTCTTCCCCTCCTCTCCCCGCGGAGCAGCCGCCCTGTTGCCGTGCGCCGCCGTCGCCAGGTTGCGCCGCCGCCGCCGGTAAGCGCCGCCTCCTCCCCCTTCTCCCTTTTCTCCCCCCTTCCGCCGTCGGCGCCGCCTGAGAGAGTGAGAGGGAGAGAGGCTGAAGCCGAAGGAAGAAGAGAAGAAAGAAAGAAGAAGGGGCAAGAGGGAGAGGTAGCAGGAGAGAGAGAGCAGGAGGGAGAAAAGAAAAGAGAGAGGAAGGAAAAAGAAAAAAAAGAAAAAAAAGGGAAAATTAGAAAATAGAAAAAAAATGGAAAATAGAGAGAGAGGTTTTAGAAAATCGGAAATTCAAATTTTAGACACATATTTATATTTGGGTTAAATCGGTTAATCCATTGTCGATTATTTTTAGAAATTCGTAGAAATAAATCGAATTATTTAAATGCAATTATTTATCTAATCAGATTATTCATTTAATTGATTATTTCTTTAGCGGGTTGTTTAGTTGATTATTTAGACTTTTATTCATTAGGTTTTGCTAACTCGCATATATAATAATCGGACGTTTTATTCGTCGGTAATTTCCAAATAAATCGTTGCCATTTGTTATTTATTTTAATATCTATTTAGTCGGTTATTTAGTTAGTTTTTACTCATTAATTAGGTTATCCGTTTAATTAGTCGTTGTGATTATTTAATCAATTATGCATCGTCTAGGGTTAATTATTATTGTCGGATTCTAATCTATTCGGAATCGTTTAAATTAAATCGGATTAATACTCTAATCAACTAACACAAATACCTTAGGACCAAAATGGATTTAAAATCGGAATATAACTATTTCATAAATAATAATGAAATCGATATCGGCATTCGACGCTCTCCTTCCATCTTTTTCTTTAATCGGATTTTGTTGGATTTTAATTGAATTCTAATCGAATTCTATTTCTTCCGCACGTAACTCTAGACACCGAGGGAGTTGAGAGTCCGACTGAGGATCAAGACCCGCAGGACTTCGAGCAAGGCAAGTCATCATTAATCCTTGAACATATTGATCCCAAATTGCAAACTTACTTTGTTTACAAATAAAATTGCATGCGATGATGAATACCTTACTTGTTCTTTTGCCATACCTTTGATTATTGTTTACCTTATTCCCTTGTACCCATAAATACGTGTGATGTCCCTAGTCACTTACGACAACTGCTTAGTAATGCTAATTTAGATTCATGCATCCTCATATTTATCAAAGGTTATATGCTTGGGCAATTACCCTAGGGAAGGTAATTGATATGCGGCATGTGGAGACATGAGCGCCACATTGCCATGACATTGATGACACGATTTGTGAAAGAAAACAAAACTAAACAACTGTTTTTGACTGGGGCGGCTAGATGACTTGGGTGGTGTCCGGTAAAGGCTAGTGCCGTCCCTGGTCAGTTAAGGACCGAGCCATGAAGCTAAGCATGAAACGACCCCCGTACAACCGTACTTCTCGAATGGGCATAGACCTAGCGGAGTAGATAGCCGAGCGGAGGCAGTATCCCTGCATGGTGGTCTTCTTGATGTGTATGAGAGGCGGGGCCTATGGTGGAGTAACCACTGGTAGGACCGCCATGTGTAAACCTCAACTTAATTATAACTTAATGCATGTGTGAGTCTTCCCTCCCGGGAGCGCCAGAACTCCTCTCACTGCTAGAAACCGTGTACGCCTAGAGTGCATGAGGATGTAAGTTTATGGAGTGGGTACTGCCAATGTGAGGTTATTGAAATGCTTTGCCATGACGCGTCTCATTCGTTGGGACTTCGGCTCATGTGTTGGGCAAGTCACGGAGTACGGGTAAATTGTACATCCACTACAGTGTGCGTAAATCAAATCTATTCGAATAGTCGTGCTCGCGGTTATTGAGCACCGAGACATGTATTACACTTGGCTAGACTCTAAATTCTTAAACTGTTTGGAATGGGTATGCACAAAGACTTTTATGTGCTGGTGATTCAACTTCTCGAGAAGCGAAAAGGGGTAGGCCCCAGAAAACCATGACGACACAATGGCGGGAAGCTATCCTTGGATCACAATGGATGGTGGACAGAACCGTCGTTGTTTAATGAACTATGATATTAAAACTTGATCAGTCTATACTAGGTCTTAGGCTTGTGAAAAGAATTGCAAAGCTGGCTTTACGCAAAAGAACCACAGCCGTTCTTTCGCTATTCCCTATCATGTGCATCATTGCTGTGGTGGCTTGCTGAGTACGGTTGGTACTCACCCTTGCTATATGCAAAACATTCAGATGCGGGCGATGAAGTTCCCGAAGACCCATACGAGTACTACCAGGAGGGTACGGAAGACGATGGTGCTCAGTAGTTCTTTGACCCGATCGTTGCCTGTGGCAATGGCGTGCCGCTGCCTTATCTAGATTCTGCTTTTGCTTGTATTCCGGACTGGATGGTCCCCTGTTCTATACTATTACCTTCGGGCCTATTATTGTAATATTTTGCGTAAGACGATTGGTGTATGCACTCTTGATAATTCGGCAATGTAATCGTGGGTACCAGACAACTTGATCTAGAAAAATGGTACTATAAATACGAGTGATTCCTGTTACAAAAACGGTGGTCCACACTAACATAGCAACAAATAGACCTCAATTATTTTGCTAGCATGCACAAGAATATACTAGAGGTATAAACCAAAGCTCTTTTTTTTCTCTTTTTTTTCCTTTTTTCAGAATTAAAGCAAATGCATAAAAATAAACATGAATGCATGTAAAAAGCACAAACTCCCCCTCAAATTAACCTCCAATTCTCCCCGAAGAAAAATCAAAAAGAAATCAAAGATTTTGAAAAAGACATTCAATTGCCAACAATATCACCTAAGTACTCAAGAATTGACATATATCAACTTGTATTATTAAAAACTGCTACATCAAACATTAGCATATGAAAAGCTAATAAATAAGGAGGTAGAACAAAAATTATGTCAACCCAAAAGTAAATTGATGTTACCTTGAAAAGCCATCACCGTCTCCACTTTGAACGCACATGGGGAGTATGCCGCCAAAATACCTACGAACAAGATGATAACAAGACCTCCGTGTTGGGGTTAGAAATAAGAAATTTTGGAATCCAACATTGAGTCACACGACCATTTGAACCAGTAGGTACATATGTACGAACAAAATCAGAATCAGACTTACTTGAAAACTTACTTTGTCGTTTCACAAAAATCCGATTTGAATTACGCACAAAATTACCCCGAGGCTGGTCTAACCACTGCTGTCTAGCCGGTCTGACCGAGCCTGGTTGGTCTAACCGCCCGGACACCTGCGATCTGATCGCCGGCCTGTCTGATCGACTGGACAGTGTCAGTCTAACCGTGCTCCTTGAACCAAAACCTGATTTTTGTCATCTTTGTGTCGCAAAAGCAATCTCTCTTTCCTTTTTTTGTTTACGGGCAAGTCTAAAACAAAAACCAACCAAATGTCCATCTTTTCCACAGAAAGAACAAGTGTACTTCTCATGACAAGAAGTTTTTGAAGTAAATAGTTTTGATGGTTTCATAATCAAAGACTTTGTTTCTTGAATCGTTGACAAAAGAGAAAGCAAAATCCTAGCAAATTTAAAAACCATTTTCTTTGGTTCAAGTTTTGTTACAACTTCACATTTTTCAGTTATGCTCAAAATAGCAGGTTGGTGATTTGTAAAATAGGTATTAGTATAAAAAACTATACCACGATTATAAGTGCTCACTTTTGATTGATCTAAAATCATGTTAAGTTTCTTTTTACCATCGGAAAACCTTTTCAAAGAACTTTTCAAATAAGAAACTTCTTTTGTCAAATTTGCACAATTTTCGCAATCAACCAAAACACTTTTGTTTTTGCGACACTTAGAACACTTTCCCTCATCACATTTCACAATGTTTTTCATGTACTCAATACGTCCTAAAGCATCTTTCAATTTTATCTCATTCAGAAAGCACTTTGAGCAATTTTGAGAAATCAAAATATCCTTGTGTTGTTTAACCCTTTTTGCACTCAAAACAATAAACAAAGAACTCGCACAAAAAGCAGTTTTATATTTTTTCAAAATGTTCTTTGTCAAAATCAACTCATCAACAACACGAGCATGCAAAGCAAATCTAAGTGCAAAAGAAGACTCAAGCTTTTTGGTATTTTCAACCTCAGATTCCAATTTCAAACAATTAACAGAATTAACATCTCGTAAAGCATTAATTTCAGAAAATAAAACTTCACAAGATTTGCAATCATCATCATTAGGAATCGAAGATTTTAATCTATCAATTTCAGCATTTAGAATCTCAATAATATGATCCCTCTCATCAAGCATATTAGAACAAGTTTTAAGTTTCTCCGCAAATTTGAAAATAGTATGTTCTAATTGATCATAGCTAAGCTTTTCTTCACTATCACTATCAGATTCATTCTCATCAGAACTTGCATTGCAAGCAATAAAAGCTAAATCAACAACATGCTTACCTTTCCCATTACTCTCTTTTTCTGAGTCTGATTCATCGCTCTCACAAACTTCTATGAATTCTCAAATTAACCTTTGCATGCAACTCTTCTTCTTCTCCATTTTGATATTCTTCTTGTCCACCTCCTTTTCCTTGTTCACCTTCTTGCGGTTAGGACAATTGAACTTGATATGATTCAACTCTCCGCACTCAAAACATCGAACGGGTCCTACTCGCTTCCTATTCTTTACTTTTTCAAAAGCTCGAGAAACTCTGTTAGCAACAAAAGCCAAGTCCTCCTCACTGAATTCCTCCAGTTGTTCATCGGACAAGGCATTAAAAGCAAAAAAAGCTATCATTGGAGAAGTATCCAGAGAAGATCCAGATGAAGACACCAAAGCAATAGATTTAGAATCAGTTCTTTTTGAAAGAATATTCATTTCATAAGTTTTTAATTTGGTATATAGAATATCCAAAGTCAAAATGTTCATGTCAACCGATTCCTAAATAGATGTAACTTTAACATCTCAAATCTTCATATCAAGAGCATTCATAAAGTGGCGAGCAATCTCAGATTGAGAATAATTAATCTCATAAGAAGCATCAACAAATCTAAGATTACTCAAAATCTTATTAAAACGCGCCAAATAGTCATCCAAAGATTCACCAGGATTCATCTCAAATCTAATATACTCCTTTTTGAAAACATCTTTTCGCAATTCTTTAATATTGGAAGAACCAGTGTGAAAATCATTTAAAGCCTTCCAAATTGCATTAGCAGTAGCAAGATCCAAAACACGATCAAAAATCAGAGCGAGAAATTCCATTGAGAAGAATATTACGCGCTTTGCAATTATTTTCAAAATCCAGTTTATGAGTGGGGTGTCAATACGAGCAGGAATATCATAAGGTTCAGCAACTTTTAACCAAATATCATAACTTTGAGATGTAATATAAGATTCCATCTTTTTCTTTCAAAAATCAAAATCAACTCCATCAAAGACATGAGATTTGTTTGTAAACTTTTCAATCATGGCAACAGATCTAAAGATCGGTAAAAATCAAATAGAAAAACATGGCTCTGATACCATTTGTAGGATCAAACAAGACCAAACAAATCTACCAGAGGAGGGTGAATGTAATGCCCCGATTTTTGCCCCGTCGAAAAACCTATTTTATTAAAATCCTATTTTCAAAATTTTGGTTCTTTGAGTGTATTTAGAATTTTGTGCCAAAAATCTCAAATGATGCATTCCCTTGTGAACCCAGAATCTTGATCGTGACATTGTCTTCCAAAGATTAAATTTCCATTATTCGGATTTTTGAAGTTTGAATTTTTCTTCCTAAACCTTTCCAAAATTCGTATGGTTGAAATTTTGATTTCAGGATTTTAACCGTGTTGTCAAATAATCTCCCATCCATTCAGAGTCTAAAAATATTTATTTTTACACATCGACCACCTGGCAAATATTTTTTATACGTGTGCGTGTCAAAATCAATATTTCTGCGCACATATCGACAGTCATTTCCTCCCGTTGAAATTAATTGCACACCGCCGAGTTTTTCCTTCAATTATTCTATTCCAAACAAAATACCAGATTTTGAAATTCAAAACACGTCCTAAATTATCCCCCCATTTGTCTATCGGTGCTAAATTATTTTGTTTAAAGCCTTACCCGTTCCTTTCATTCCAAATTATTATTCCAACATCAAAGTCCATCCAAACAAATTCTCTATCTATCAAAATTCTCAAATTGATCATTAGAATTTACAGTCCAGTTACAGTTTCTTTTACAACTCCAAATAAATATTCGTAGTCCACGGATAAAAATATCATTATACAAGGCATGCATGCATTTTTCTCCTCTGTCTTTCCTGTCTCTCTCTGACACTTCATTAAACACAACAAAACAAAACAGCATAGCTCTTATTCCACATTTACGTGAGTTGGCATCCTCCTGAGTCACGCAGGCAGCAGCAGAGAAAGATCATGAAGGGAGAAGAGAAAACAAAAACAAGTTTAAGCCATGTGTCCATGCCGAAAGCAAACGCCGAGTCCATCGTGCAGCACCGGCCACCGTCCTTGCTCTTCTGTGCGGCCCTGCCATTGACGTCAGTCGAACAGGACAGTCGGCCCCGCTCGACTGACCGCCTTCATCGTCATCCGCTGGCCGCGACGGCTATAAAAGCCGTCATTTTCCGCTTACTATCGTCGTCTCTTCTCCATCTCAAACCAGAGGGCTGCTGCCATCAGAAGGATGGGTCGAACGTCGTCGTCGTTCGGCCAAGCCGCCCGGGACGCCTCCCTCTGCAACTCGATCTCGATCAAGACGTGCACGTGCGCATACGGACTAATTAGTCTAATTAATAGTTGGCATAATCGATCGATCTGATATTATATTCTGATTATATTGCTCGATGGGCCTGGGTGAGATTAGGGATCCTATGCGTACGCGGCATGCATGCGCATAGTCGGACACGGTCACAAGGACACAACTAGATATTAGGAAATTACTACAAATCAAACGATGTTTCATTCCTCCTAAAACATTAAAACAATGTTTTAGTACTTAGTGAAAAAATATTTCAGTTCTTAAAAATAGTGAAACATAATCGGATCGTCAGATGAAACAATTTACTTATACATATAAAACAAATGATTTAAAGTCATTGAAACATGAATAAATGAATAAGATCCGAGTGAAATCGAAGGCAAAAAAATGAAACACCATAAAAAACCCCACTAAAACATTTCGATCTAACTGATGAAACATCTGTATACAAAGACTGAAACATCAAAAAAATCACCAAAAAAATACCAGCTAGATTCACTTCTTTCTTCTCTCGATGATTAGCTAGATCTTCAGCAATAACACTGCATCAATGGTGGGGGTCCCACGCAGCGTCACGAGGGCGGCGGCCGCACGGCCACCCTCGTGGCTGTGGCTAATGGGTCAGGGCTAGGGATCTGGCTGCCATCGCCGCCGTCGTAGCCACTGGAGGACTCCAGCCAGGCGGGGAATGACATGGTGGCATTCAGTGACGTAGCCGTCGCGAAGAAGGAGCGGGACTAGAAACACCGCCGTCGCAAAGGAGGAGTGTGTGTTCCTTACGTGGAGAGAAACGGTGGAAAGAGAGAGAGGAGGGGAATGGATAAGACCAAGAGAAAGAAGAGAAAAAGGGTGGTGGGGCGCGCAGCGTGAGCGGCACGGGGCACAGAGCATGGGCGGAGTGGGGCTCGGGAGCCCGATATTCTCTTTCCCATCGGGCGCCCGAGCCGAAGCGTTTTCAAAGAGATTATACAGTATATTACCTCCATGTTTTGCCGGTTAATAAACAATTTTTTTTGAACGAACAATACCAGACTAAGTGTTGTTTTATTATATAGAGTAAGAAAAAATTATAAGGTTAGTATCCTAGAAAGGCAGTAGCAAAGAACGAAAAACAATTCCCATCATCATGCACCGACAATGTCTACACACAACCAAAGAAAAAGTTAGCACCGGACCGGCCGTCGCTAAACATGACCGATCACTGCTAGACCAACAAAGAAGCTACAGCCGAACCGCCCAAAACAAAACCCTAACAGCCGAGCACCATACTTAACTACTATCGTAGTCCGCTCCCTGTCATTAGTATAAAAAGCATCTTTCCATGCGGCCAGATCCTATGTTTCCATGCGGTTGGGTCGTCTGTCTATCCAAACAGGTCTGCGAAAATAGCGATTTTTCCTTGTGCATAGAGCACGTGCACGTAAAAATCCGATTTTCGCATGCAGGTACTTATGTCGTCTGCACGTAAAAATAAAAATAAAAAAAATAAAAATCTGAAAAATTCAAAAATCAAAACCCTAGCTAGCCCAATGCCGCCCACCGAGCCCAGCCGCTACTGCCCTTCTCCTCCTCCTCCCATCGTCGGCAGCAGCCCGCCCACCGAGCCCGATGCCGCCCGCCACACCCGGCAGCTCCCACCCTTCTCCTTCTCCTCCGATTGTCGGCGGTGGCCTGCGTGCCGCCCACCAAGCCCGGCGGCTCCCGCCCTTCTCCTCCTCCTCCCGTCGTCGGTGGTGGCCCGCCGGCCGAGCCTGGTGCCGCCCGCCGCCGACAGCCCACCTTTCTCCGCCGGTGGTGGGAGGATGAGGAGGGAGATGGAGGAGAGGATAAAGAGAGGATGAGGAGAGAATAAGGGGAGAGAATGAACATGTAGTGGAGAGGAGTTGATAGATTTTTTAAGGTGGAGGGAGGTCCGCTGGATTTTTTCAGGCAGCGGCAGAAACGTGGTTTGATCCCCAGCTGCCGGACCTTTGATCTCGTAGACGTAGCATCTTGCCAAGTCCACGCACACGGCGGCGCCGTCGTGGTAGGCGACGGCGCAGGCGCGTTCACCGTCGGCGTCGCCAAGTCTTTTCCATACACCTTGGTAGTAGGGGCACCAAATAGCTCTGAAGATAGATAAGGGTGGGCCTGCGTAGAAGCGGCACGTAAGGAAGGTGCCGTCGCCGGAGAAGATGCAGCGGGAGAAGTCCTCGTTATCAATCCAGTCCGACAGATACGGGTCGTCGACGCCGCAGGTGGAGGCGTGGCCGGTGAAAGGGTTGACGAAGAGGCCGCCGATGAACCAGGAGGTCCCACCGTCGGCGTGGGCCACCCTCTTGTCCCGGACGCCGAGGCCTGGGCGTGGTAGGTCGTCTTGGAGAAGACGCAGCGGCACGACCAGCCGGCGGCAGCGGTGTCGTCGTCGGGCGTCGGCGATGGCGCGAGAAGCCACGGGAGCAAGCTAGGGCGTCGCCGCGGCCGCAGCGGCAGATAGCGGAGCGTGTCGCGCCACGCCCTGCAGACGGCGTTGAAGCGGACGACGTCGACGGCGGCGTGGAGGTGGCCGGCGATGCAGGGGAGCAGCTCCGGTGGGAGGTCTGAGATTGACGTCATGATGTGTATTGATCGATTGGACGATCGCCCGGGAACAGCAACTCGATCTCTCGATTCTCGATCAAAGACGTACACGCGCGTGCGTACCAATCGTCGTCGTATGGAATTGATCCATACTCTCTCTCCGTCCTAAAATACAAAAACCTACTATTTAAATTCGTAGTATTAGGATTCATAATACTAAAATATATATAAAATATATATGTTTTATTTTCTAATAAGTTTTTCTTATATTTTAAAACAAAGGTGGTAGTAGTATTTATCTGATTATATTTTGCTTGTGGCTGGGCCATGGATCATACGCGTGCATTGCGTGCGTGCCAGCAGTCAGACTCTGGACCGTGTATCACCTCGAGTTAACGAAGAGCGTACGTGGGCGCAGCTCTTTTCGACATGCGCCATCGTCTCCTCACTCATCGTCAATGTTAGCCGCACAGTCGAGCCGCTCTGTGGCCACATTCAGTACTGCAAAATCAAGACGATCGTTGGCCATCACTCCACGCTCGCTGAAGTACTGTTAGTGTCGAAGACCCAAAGAGCTCCGCCGCAAAACATCGTCTTCAGCAGTCTGTCGTCTGCCTTCATATGTATGCTGTAACTTCTATCGGTACCCTCTTTGTCTGTGTTGTGCATACTATCATTAACTGCCAAGATCAGGCTCCCCTGACACCCGCCCACCTTCTTTTGCCGACAAGTGAAACCCAATTGCCAAGTCATTTTATTTGAGCCGTCTGAGCTACTAGGTATGTAACGTCTGATCAAGTTGAATCAATCTCATCCGCTGGTTTTCGGTGGCATTGACCACTCTTTCCCTTCTAATAGCGTGAGGGTCCCACATATCATTGACGAGACTGGCCTCTATTGTTCGTAAGGGTTGATGTCATATGCAATTCGTCCCGCTCGTCCATTGTTATGAGCGATACGAGATCCAGTTAAACAAGTTGACATGGAAGAATACGGTTGCGGCCCACATCGTCATGTGCTCCAGTGTGCCCAATCATCTCCTTTTCAGCGAAAATGATTCGCGTCAAGAATCCGATCTGAGAGAAAAAATCGGATGCCCGTATGCCGCACGCCCACACCGCTCGGCACTCCATCCTTATCTCTTTCCCCCTCTCCCTCTCTTCGCTCTCCCCCATTCTTATCTCATCCTCTCTCGTTCGCTCTTCATCTTCCCTAGTGAAACTCCGACGGCGGCGGCGCTCTCCCCATCCTTATCTTATCCTCTTTCTCGTTCGGTCTTTCCCTTCCCCCGATGGAACTCGTCAACGGTAGGCACGGCCTGCAGGAATAGAGCCAAGGCCAACTCGTATGCAAACATAGCCGCAGCAAAGGAGGTCCCGATGTAAGCTGAGGTGAGACGACCTCAAGATCTATGTGCTACATCTCCTTTTTTGGTGCGAAGGCAGCGGGAGCTCGTTTCCTAATATGGAGTAGCAAGTTTATCCCACCATAGGAGCAAGCCCCTTTGCTTGATTTCTCCTGTTGCCTGGTGGAATCAGATACATGGCTGATCATCATCGCTGTTGGGTGATTGGCAAGAAGGAATTGAAGAAGCCAAATCTAGACTGGTAAATTTCTGTGATTTTTCGATGTTTCAGTCTATTTTGTCTTAATGTTTTTCTGCGTTAAATCGAAATGTAGCACTGTGTTTTTAATGGTGTTTTACATTTTTATCATCGATTTCTTTGAGGATCCGTTGATGTTTCAACGGTATAAACTTGATGTTTCTTGTATGAGACAAAAAGTTTCAATCTTTGATTTCACCGTGTTTCATCATTTTAATTATTTGAAACATTTTTTTATGCAGAGGTGAAACATTTTTTTACCAGCAGTGCAACATTGCCCGGTTTTTAGGAAAAAAGTCAAGCGTCCAATTTGTAGTCACTTCGCCTTTTTAGGTTTCCAATCCGAACCAAACCAAACCACATGAACCTAAAACTGAAAGCTTTAAGAGGCCACCTTCAACTTTAATTCCCAATCCGATATAATCCTGTTGCAACACACGGGTATCTTTCTATTTATTCAATTATATACAAACATGAGGAAAAGAGGTACAAGCTCATTCGATCGAGTGGAGTGGACAATAGCAAAAAATAGAAAATTCAACCTCCAATCAACCTACAAAATCTAGCGATAATATAGAAGGGACTCTCTATACATCATTTGACATTAAACACCCCTATGAATCTTACAAATTTTGGATCACCCGATTGCTTTAAGATTTATGCAAGGCAACCAAACCATAAAAACCTTCTCCTTATCCCCTTTCTGTCGATTCTCTCACACCGCCGCCCCAGCGCGCTGCCACCGCCGCCTCGCCGTCCGCCGCCCACCACTAGGCTGCCACCTCCCACAGCCATCCCTCTAAAGCCGACGAACTCCCTCCTCTTTCCCCTCTCTCTCCCACTCCCATCCAACCTAGGACCCCAATTCGTCGGCCCTCCGTCAGAGTTTGGGTCGTCGCCGACGCCGGAGAAAAAGAGGAGGTTGCTGGAGTTGAAGAAGAAGCACCTGAAATATGAATCGCGAAGCATATCTAGTGGCTCAAAATCTGAAAATTTTGGGAATGGATTTTCTGTCGACAAATGGTTAGCAATTTCGATTTGATTATTGCTCAAGGGAGTAGAGGCCATGTGATACGGGTGCACATGCGTTGCAGATATCCTGCATGCCGACCTCATCGCAGAGTCAGGCTCAGACTCAACTAGGACTCTACAAGCATCATGCATGGGCCAGGCCGATGCGAGAAAACCTTTGGGAATTAATCCATTATATTCCATTATATCAAGACAAACGCTATTTACTACACCCTCTAAGTCACGTTATTTATTTAATTTTTCTATACATTTATCGATAAATTTTCTTCTAAAAATTTAACAGATATAAATATAATGTAATCGTAGTGTAATTACATTATAACTTACATATAACTATAATACAACTGGTACGTAACTTTCAAAAATCTTGCAATAACATGCTATTTTCGTGAAGCAGAGGTCACAAGACCAAATCAACTCATTTGTGTGTGCGTTGTGATTTTTTTTCTACTCTTACATGAGTCTTGAAGCAAATCTAACGATTTCAAAATTACATAAAAGTTACATACCAATTACATTATAGTTATATACAAGTTATAATGTAATTACACTACTATTACACTATATTTACATCCGATAAATTTTTAGAAGAAAATTTATCGACAAATATACAGTAGTCCCTATTTATTATCCTCTGAGGCTTTAATAGGCACTAGGACAGCTGAGGTCATCATATGGTAGGTTAGGTTCCTCGTAATCGTAATAGAGGTGAAGGCGTACTCAGTCTCAAATTATAGAACTTTTTTTTTCTAGGAAAATCAAACTCGATAATTGTTAACTAATGATCATACTAAATATATCTATGCTAAGTATTATCCATGTTATATCATTATATTCATATTTCAAAGTACTTTCGTGTGATGTTAATTTCATATTTATTGAAAATATAACATAAAATAAATTAATGATCAAAGTATGTCATTGAAAACCGTGTAAAAAAAATATAGGACTTATAATTTAGGACGAAGAGAGTATTTATGACTATGATGGTCCGTATAAAATACCTATCACACATCAGAGTGAATTTTTTTATGTTTAAAAGGAAAATTTATAGATCCAATGTCGCATTCCGCAAGAATTTATGGTTTGACCCCTATGATCCACAGGTCTCGGCACCGCCGGCTTGCCGGAGCGTCGTCTTCTTCTTTCTGGATCGGAGCAATGTCAGGCTCAGGAAAGAACTACGTGCATCTCTCGTCGTTCCATCAGGCGGGCAGCGTGTCCACCAGTGTCGCCGCGCCGCCGCCATCCTCGAAGCTGTACCTGTACACGCGGCACGGCTCCGACTTGACGACGAAGTAGGAGGTGCCGCCGGGCAGAACGTCCCCTCCAAACCGCGCGGCCTCCACGCCGAAGCTGCCAGGGTAGCTAGCCCAGGAACAGGACGTGGTCACCGAGCACGTCGTTCGTCTTCTCCCATACTATAGCGCCGGCGGCGTCGCCTCGTCGTCGTCCGGATCGGGATCGAGCGCGTGCAAGGCTGCATCCCAGTGGAACGCGTGCACCGACACCGAGAGGCGGTCGTCGCCGGTGCAGCCGGCGTCCTGTAGAACGCTGGCCAGCAGCAGCTGGCCGTGGAGCTCCGGCCAGGAGGTAGCTGCGCCGGCGCACCTTGCCGGGTTCATCCGGTAGAGGCTTGTACTTGTTGTGATAATGCCCCAGTATTTGCTTCTTGTGGATGTGGCAGTTAGCCAAGTCGACGCACACGGTGGCGCCGCCGTGTCAGGCGACGGCGTAGCAGGTTTCAGTATCGGCGACACGGAGTCTTCGTGTTACCCAATTCCCATCCATCATGTTGGGGCCCCAAGCTTGATCGCTTGCTGGAACCTAGATGTATGCATGCGGTCTAATTAGTTATATAAAAATTTTATAAAATTTGACAAAAAAGATTATGATAATATAAGGTGGATTTTTTAAATTTGATTCTTTACAAAAACTTATTTTATAAATAAACCCCTGAAAAAACTTATCTCATATATGGTCTTTTTTGAGGCGTCAGAGTGACTAGCGTCGAGATTCAATAGAACGGCGCCAGCATCCCTAGCGTTGTTCCCTTGCCACCGTGACACACCCGGTGCTGACGTGGCCGAAGAAGGGCGCCAACAATGCTTCTTTTCTCTCTCTAGTGTAGAGGAGAGAGGTGCAACTTTTTATATTTTTTCACACATAGGAGCATGCAGGAAACAACCACAACAAATTTAAGCTCGAACGGATGAAATATATGGCCCGTAGAATTTTTCAAAGTTCTATCCAAATGGGTCCCGAAGCTTCTCGCCTCGAAAACACAATCTTCCAAGCGGAATTTTGATATTTTGATTTCACTGAACCCGGCAAAGATGTCCATGGATATATTATATGGCTGATTCTGAATCCGTATGAAAAAGATATTACTGTTTTATGAAAGGACACTCGAGTTATGGCTATTTTGGTGGTAGACTCAAAGCCAATCAGATTCCAAGGAAGAAACAGATCTTGCACAAACGAAAAGAGATTTGGTGTGTGGCAGCGATGGTGATGAGAACAACAATAGTGATGATGACGGTAAAAACTCAAAACTCTAAACGGCGGAACGCTAAGACCAGCAACTCGACACAACGATGTAACAAAGAACTCAACATGCCCTAACTAAGCAGTACTTAGAAAAAAAGCTTAAAGGTTTATAGGACTACGAAAAACTAATCTGTTATTTTTTTGCTTTTTTTGGACTATTTAATAAAACAAAAACAGCGAAGAATATGAAGTCTCTCACTGATAAACCTTGAGTGGATTTGAGAAGAAGAGGGGAGAGGGAGGGGAGAGAGAGAGCAAGAGTGACACTCGGGCTCGGGCTAGAAGAAGGGGCGATGGGTAGGGAAGGGGAAGGGGGTGGGGCCCGTGCGGTTAAGTGCAGGGCATCCCCTGGGGAGCGCCCTAGCGATGTTGGCGCCGTGGTGGGGAGGGCGGCACTAGCACTGCTGACGCCCTTCTACTGCCATGTCAGCGCTGGACCGTCGGGTTTGCCACGGTGGCAGAGTGACGGCGTCAGGGATGCTAGCGCCATCCTGTTGGAGCACGGTGCCAGCCACTCTAGCACCTAAAACAGACCATTCATAGAATAAGTTTTTTAGGGTCTATTTGTAAAATAAGTTTTTGTAAAGGACCAAATTATAAAAAATTCAGATATTGTAAGACACTACTCAAATCTTTATCTATTATAAAAATTGAAGATGATTATGTACTCACCTCCTTCGTCCGTCTTTTCGTTCGTTGTGCCATATCCGAGAGACGAAGTATTTTCGTATATTGCTCATATAAAATTCGCGCTGCGGCCATACAGCACGACACGTCTACTCTTCGCTGAAGCGTGGAGCGTGGAGCGTATGGGCGGGGGCAGATGGCAATTTATGTGACGTGGCAGAAGGGCGTTGGCTCTCAGGCAACGACCGTCCAACAGGGGAAGCAAAATTTACAGGTGGCCCCCTTGCCGCCCTCCCAAAGAGCGTTTTTTCCCTGTTGGGGGCCTTCTGCACAGGGCAGCAAGGGAGGCAGGCCGCCTGCAAAACCGAGGGCAGCCTGGCATTTTTGCAGGCGGCCCCCTTACCGTCCTCTGGGAGGGCGATTTTTCGCCCCCCGTATATAAAGACCCTTCCCCTCTCCAAATTTTCATTATATTCAGTCAAAATCTAGGGAAAAAGAAAAAGGAGAGAGGTGTGAAGGAGAGCTGAAGGAAAGCGGCGAAGCTCTGTCCATTTTTTGACTCCATAACAGGTAAATACATTATATTGTATTGTCTTTGAAATTTTTATTGCATTTTAGTTTTATTCTCATATATTTTAGTAGATCTGGAGCACACTATATATTTGTATAATTTAAGAACAAAGGCATATGGCATATTTATAGAAATTAAGACTTAGGACATAGTACAAATTGTACAATATATTTGTGTTATATGATACATCTGGAGCACGCATCTGATTTGTAGAATTTGAGACCTAGGACAAATAATACATTTCCAGAAACTTTAACTTATGGCGTAGTACATATTGATGAATTCGACATTAGATCCGGTGGTTATGTTTCAAACTTAGTTAACCTATTTTTTGTTTCATTTGGCAGAATGTCAAGTAAGGTCATGTTTCAGTTAGTACACGATCAAGGCAACCTTAGATTTGGTCCAGATGGTATTGATCTGTCAGATTTTAGAATGACATCGAAGGGCATCGATAGGCCTGGCGAGAGAATATTTCAGTCAATTTATAATTGGTTGCTGCGAGGATTTAGAGCAGACCCAGACGTGAACACAATGTCAGTATCTGTTGTAGTGAGTCGTGCAACAGAATGTTATTTTTGTAAACTAATGCCCATGGATAGCACTGATTCTTGAAGACGATATGTGGAGATGGTTTTTGAACGGTCATGGCCCCTTGTTATTTTTGTTTCGGTGCATGAAAAGGATAGAAATCTTGGAATAGAAACCGAAGATGTTGAGGGTCCTAGCCATGTGGGCGATTGTGTTGGACCATCAAACAATGAGGAAAATCAAATAAGGGTTGTGCAGGCCATGGGCGTGGCGGATGAGGGGGAGATAGTCGGTACAATCATCGATGGAATGGAGAGGGAAGATTCGGATAATGAGCAAAAGGAGGGCGACTTATCATCCGATGAGGAAGATGATGTAATGCCCACTGATTGGACAAAAGAGGACTTCTTAGGACTTGTTATCTCAGAGGGGCATCATATACCCTAGGAATACAAGGAGAACGAGGTAATTCAGAGTGCTAGATATGCTCATAAGGAGGATATGAAGGAGACGGTGAAGCATTGGGCGGTCTCATTACAGAGAGAGTTTAGGGTGGTCAAGTCAACCAACTATGTGTACAAAGTAAGGTGCGTGAAGGAATATTATCCATGGTGTGTTCATGCATATAAGGGTAAATGGTTTGATTATTGGAAATTTAGCATAGTGACCGAGCACCAATGTCACTTACAAGGGGTGGAGAAGTATCACCGCAACATCACTACAGCTTTTGCTACAAGTGAGATGTATAGCAGTGTTGTTTCCAACAATGGCTTTGAACCAAGATCAATTATTAGTCACATTGAAGACAAATTCAAGTACACCATAAGTTATGCCAAGGCCTGGAGAGCCAAACAAAAGATTATAGAGATGAGGTATGGCACATTTGAAGCATCCTACGATAATTTGCCTCGTCTGTTAGGCAGCATTGCCCAGAGGAATAGTAATACTTAGTATGACATGCATACATTTCAATCGGTTCATAATCCTACCAAGAGTGTGCTGCAAAGAGCATTTTTCTCATTGGGTGCTTGCATCAACGCTTTTGTGCATTGTCGTCCTGTACTATGCATAGATGGAACATTTCTGACCGTAAATACAGAGGTCAGATATGGACAACGATCGAAGCTGATGGGAACAATTAGGTGTTACCTATGGCTTTTGCATTTGTAGAGAGCGAGAAAACTGAAAGCTGGTACTGGTTCCTGGAAAGAGTGCACATCGCAGTTGTGCGTATGATACCCAATGTTTGCCTTATACATGATCGCCATGCGGGCATATTGCGGGCTATTGAATATCTGAAGAACGGTTAGGATGAGAAGGAAATTCCAGCTAGGTGGCCCGATCTTCGTAGTAGGTGGTGCATGCGTCACATGGGTGCTAATTTCTATAAGCAATTCAAGAACAAGCATCTGACGGATCCTTTAAAGAGGCTCTGTGCACAGAATCAAGAGAAGAAATTTAATGAGTTGTGAAGAAGGTTGGATGAGTTGACAACTAAGGAAACAGACGAGCAATCTCATCGGCCACAAGCTGAAATGTAACGCTCGTTTTGTCGCGGCGTTAGCGGGAAAACCTAATTGCTAAAAACCCTATTTGCCAAAGTTTGCTCTTCGGTTGAGTCTTGTTGTGTGCCAAGGCCTCGTGTTTCCCCTCTCGCCTCAACCCCGGAGAAAACCGCGAAGTCGGATTTCGAATCCGAACCCTAAAACTTCTCCTCTCTCTCGACAAAAGTCTGTTTTGCCTCCCTCCCTTCTCGGGCCGTTTTCCCCTCTCGACCTGCTCCCTCCTCCTCCTCTCCTCCTCAGGCCGCCGCTGGCCCAGTTGCTCCCCCGGCCTCTTCCTCCCCGGGCCGCTCGCCCGCGCCCCTCTTCCCCTTTTCCTTCCCTGGGCCGCGTTGTCTCGGCCCGGTCCGCTCGGCCCGAGCGCGTCGGGCACGTGCGTCGCACGTGCGCCACGCGCACTCGAGCCGAGAGAGAGCGCCGCTCTCTTCCTCCTTCTCCCTCGCCCATTTGCTCTTTTCTCTCTCTCTCTCTCCTGTCGGCGTCCTGTCCCGTTTCCGCCGGCGACCCCGTTCCTCTGCGCCGTGGACCCGCGTCCACGCGGCGTGGCCAACCGCCATGCCCGCCGCCACCGTCACTCGGGACCCCCCTTGCGCCGCTGTCCCCGCGCCACGCCAAGCGCCGGCGTCACTCCCGGCCCCACCGCTCGCGCTCGCGCATGCCGTCCCGAGGGAGAGCGCGCTCTCCCCTCTCTCTCCCCGCGCGCGCCCCTGCCCGAAGCGGCGAGGAGGCCGCCCTCCTTTTTCTCCCCCTCTCCCTTTTTCCCCGACCGCCGACGGGCCCCTCCTCTTTCTCCGCCTGCCGCCGTCTTGGCACTAGCGCTGTGCGCCGGTCCCCTCTTCGCCTTGCCGAACCGACCTCGCCCCTGAACCGCCTCTCCCCCCCAAAACGACTTGCTCTCCCCCTCCTTAAAACCCTCCCGCTCGGCCGCCATTGCCGCCTCCCCTTCCGAGCTCCCCCTCTCCTCCCCGCTGCCGCCGCTGCCCTCGTCGTCGCCCGCCGCAGCTGAGGACGCCGAGAAGGACCCCGGCGCCCTTCTTCCCCCTCTCCCGCGGCCGAAGCCGTGCCGACCCGCCACCTCGCGCCGTCGGTTCCCCTCCCCGGCAAGCCGTCTCCCCGCGGTAACCTCCCCCTCTCCCCTCCGACTCTCCCTCCCTCTCGCGTTTTAGGGCGCTAGCTAGCCGTGTAGAACCCCTCCGGGCGCCGCCGTGGCCGCCGTCCCTCTCCTTCGATCCCTCCCCGCGCCGCCGCTGCCGCCGCCGCCTCGCGCCGTCGCCAGCTGCCGCCGGTCTTCACCGCATGAATCCGAGCCGGTGGCTCTCCTCCCTCTCTCCCCTCTCCGCACCGGTGTGCCCCCTCCGCCGGGCTCGCGCTGCACCGCCCGAGCCCCCCCCACTTCCACCGTTGCCGCCGTCGATTCCGGCTGCCCCCGTCGACCATCCTCCCGTCATGCCCCCCTTTTTCCCCTCGCCATCGCCCTCTCGGAGAGCTGCCATGGCCGCCGCCGACCTTTTCCGCCGCCACCACGCGTAGTCGTGTGCCGCCGTCGTGCTCCCTCTCCCTTCCTTCTCCCGCTCTGTGCCATCGTCGTCGTCCTCCCCGTGACCCCGGCATCCTCCCGGAGCACCGCCGTGGCCGCCATCCCCTCCTTCTTGCTCCTTCCCCTCGCCGGAGCGCGCCACTCGCCGCCGGACGTCCGTGAGCCGTTCACCCCGGGCGAGCTCCTCCCTTTTTCTTCTTCCGCTGACGTGGACGCCACGTCCGCCCTCCCTGGGTCCCACGGGAGACGGGTCAAAGCCTCCCGGCCCACCGGCCCGCCGCGCGCGCCATCCCACTAGGCCATGCAGCCGCGCCGGCCCAACTCCTTGCTCGGCTCGGTCACGCCTTCGCACTGGCCGATTGGGCCGTGGTTCACCTCTCAACCCGTTAAACAAAGTCCATTTTCCGCCCCTCACTTAACCCACAGCTCTATCCCTTGAAGCCCGTGGACCAAGGTCCACATACACCCCTCTACCAAACCAAGTGCCTTGAGCAAAGTCCTCTTTCACTCCCTCACCGAACCTAGTGGCTGTGGACCAAGTCCACAGTACACCCCTAATCCTTTCCACTGACATGTGGAACCCACATTCAAAAGAATATTCTTGAGAATATTCTTTTCTATAAATTCAATAAATCCTTTTTCTTTATTCCAGAAAATCTTTTAATCTTAGGAAATTCATATCTTCTCAACCGTTCGTCCGATTGACTCCGTTCAACTTCCAAAATTCCTCAAAAATCGAGATTTATCCAATGGCACGCTTAGTGGTCATTAATAAGGCTTCTTTTTATCGTTGTGTTGAGTCGTCTCGTTTCGCATGTAGCTTCGGAGCCAGAAGACTCGCAGTGCGCGGATTTCGAGGAAGAAGCTCAAGATCTCGAGCAAGGCAAGTCACCTTTGATCAATTGAACCTATAATTTAAAATGAAGTATTTTGATTCCGCAAACCATGCATTATTTAGGTTACACTTGGCACTTGGCCTCAGTTTGCAATACAACCAGCAGGCCCTACCCAATTGCTGCATTTACCTTCCTTGATTATCGAATACCCTATCACCCCTTGTCACCCCCGATGAGTTCTCGGTAATCGCACCCCGTGTACGAATATCGAGACTCCCCTCAAAATTTAAAATGATCAACTGGGTAAAACTTGAGTTTACAAAATGCTTGGAAAACCCGACACTTGGGTCGGTGCCTTGAAAATAAAGTGAGTTTCTAAAACTCACGGTGCGGGAGACATACTGGAGGTATGGTCTGCCCGTTCTCGCCCTAAGGACCGATTCCTTGGGAATTACATCCGAGCATATGTCAAGTACGACCACATGGGTGATATGGGACACCCCTGGCTGAGTAATTAGCTAGGCCAGGAAAATCTTGATGCCAAGGGACAAGTGGATTCGCCGGGGTGGTGTCAGGAAGGACCCCTGGGCTTCCTGGCACAGTATGGTCTGAGACCTAACCTGGTGTTGGTCCGTGGGACCCTTTCCGTTGGCATAAGATGACCCTGAGTCGGCTTTCGAAATGTCTTGTCGTGAAAGCCTCAAGGTCGCCAGACATGGCAGTGTGGCACGGGCTAGGTGACTAGAGGTTAGTAACGTCGTGTGGGTAAAGTGTACCCCCTCTGCAGAGGTTAACAACTGTTCGAACAGCCGTGCCCATGGTCATGGGCGGATGTGAGGTGATTCCTTAGCGTAGTTTTGGTAACTGCTTTATGAACTGCTGTTGGTGTGAGATTTTCCCTTCTGTGCTTGGCTTGTGGCTGTTGGAGCAGCCGGTGTCGGTGAACGTTTGGCAGGGAGCCTCTCGTTCCGATGTGCTTGACTTGTGGCTGTTGGAGCAGCCGGTGTCGGTGATCGATTGGCAGGGAGCCTTTCGTGCCGACAAGAACCAATCGATGCAAATTTCACTGCTCCGGCCGGATGAGACGCACTTTCTCGTCCGTGTCGTTGAGAAGCACTCACTTAGATGTTTCTGAAAGTCTTAAACTAAAATTGACTGTGAAAAATAACTGGCTCTCCTTTGAAGCTTGCATTCAAACACTTAATTCCCTTGACTTGCTGAGTACTCTCGTACTCACCCTTGCTCTATATAATTAAACCCCCCCCAGTTCTCGAAGATGAAGAAGTGGACCCTGCTGAAGAGGAGTTCTTCCAAGAGCAAGCAGACATCGAGCAGTAGTAGGGTTTCGGCCTTTCCCCAACGCTTTGCTTGTGGCTTAGGGCCAGTCTCCGCCTTTCCGCTTTTGCCTTTTTGTAATGCTGTTGTGAACTCGGGTTCTGTCCACAGTTTCAACCTTGGTTGTAATTCTACTCTTAATAAAGAGACCGATGTTGTTGTAATATTCTATCTTCCTATTGTACCAGCTCTATTTCCTGGGACTGGTACAGGAATACAGGTTAATTTGGATCGCCTTATCCTGGCCTCCGTTCGGGACTAGTTTGGGGCGTGACATGAAATTGATGAGCCCCCCTGTTAACACCAGAATTTGGTAAGCCCCGAAGTCCCCATCGGCCCAAAGTTCACATCGGCTCAGAGTAAATATCGGCCTCAAAGTCTGTATCGGCTTCGGAGGTCTACAAGCGGCCGATAGGAGTTATCCATATTTTCAGCAGTCGGATTCTTGTTAGATTCGGTTTGGGAGGATCTTATCCGGAAGAAATCGAGTCCAAGGAGGATGCGGCTTGTATCTTTTAATTAGGATAAGTTTGTTAGTTTCCTTCTTATCTTTAGGAAAGTTTGAGTCGTATTCTGTTAGGATTTTCGTTAGCCTATGGATATAAATATGTAAGCCTGTAGTTCAGGTAATAATCATCTCACGATCAATACAACTTCGGCGCATCGCCAACCTTTTTACTTTCGTCTTCTTCGACGAGTTCATGCCCTTCACACGAAGGGTAAGTCTCGTTATGGCTGCCTGCGCTGTCGGGGCTAGGGCTTCAACGTTCTGATCTCGTCAACGTAAGCACCTACTATCATATATCTTAGTCAATCTGGTTCGACTTCTTGATTTAGTCTTATCGGCTGAGATTCGCTTTAGGGATTTGCCGGTATTGACTAAATCACCTTGCTAGATTAGATTGGCTAAGGTATCCACCACCCTGAAAATCAGTCAAGGGCTTGATTGTCTAGATCTTGTGTTTCTTTTCATACTTAGTGTTGCATCAGTTCGGTTTGACCTACTAAGTCGTGATTAGAACCGTAATCTCTAGCTTGCTTGTTGATTGCCAATAAGGGTTTCATCGGGGTTTCAGCCGGTGAGTTATCTGGACGTTGCATCGGCCCAAGAGTTTTACATATAGATTGGATCTGGCCGATGACAACAGAGTATTTATTGTTTATCTACTTATTGAGAGTTTATGCCATCGGACCTTTTGGCCGATGTGTGCTTCAGATCAATGTTTATTTTATCATATGATTGGATTATGCTACATTAGATTGTTATATCATCATGTTATCGTCGGCCGATCGCCTCTATATAGATGTTTGCTCAATGTGCAGCCGATGGATCAAAACATTAACTACATCGGCTGGCATCGGCATCGGCTGGGACTGTGCCATCGGCTTATCGGCCGATCGGCTGCTTTTGCCCTATCGGCCTATCGGCCGATAGACCTTTTATTCTGTTTTGCTGTTTTGCATATCTTGTCAGTGGCAGGATCAAACTGACTGGCACGCCCGCGCTTCATCAATTTTAGGACCTGCACTGGAGTTAAGCAGATCTCCCAGGCATTCGTGTGTCTGCGCGCCGGATCCTCATCGGCGGTACGGATTTGGCGTCAACACTCCCGTACCTCTGGTGCACTGCATGACGACCCACCCACAATGAGAAGAAGGTCGGGATCATCTATCCGAAATTTCACTCATTGGATTGAGAACGAACCAAAGGAGAAGTGGTCTCTGCCGTATGACACCGATGGTTCTCGATATGGCATAATGACAACTAATCTGGCCGAGGTTTACAACTGGGTAATGCGAGGAGTGCGAGAACTCCCATTGGTTAGTATTGTCGAATTTATCCTTCAGGGATCGATACAAGAAAATTGGTCCCTCAATGCAGATAACAATATAATATTTGGCAACGTAGTGACCAAGTACATGGAAGATAAAATAGTTAAGGCAAAAAGGCATCGAGTCATTCCTCAAGGCACAAAAGTACATCGGTACGAAATAATGTGTGTTGATAGGAGCAGGCGTGGTATCTACCGCAAACAAGCCGTGCAGGAATGTGTCCTTAAGGCCGATGGCGGATGCAGTTGCAGCTGTATGAAGCCAAAGCTTCGACACCTGCCTTGCTCTCATGTGCTTGCCGTAGCAGGTGATTGTGGCATACTTCCCGATGTGTACGTGTCACATTATTTCAGGAAAGAAGCAATCTTTCATACATAGAGCGAAGAGATATATGGGTTCGAGATCTCAAGATCTTACACAACTCTGAGGTTCCAAGTTTTTTACATTCCGGATCCATCCAAGCTAAGGGTGAAAAAGGGCCAGCGTCAGACAAGACGCGTCAGAAATGACATGGACGAGGCTGAAGCTGGTGGTAGGACTATACGTTGTAGCAAGTGTGATCAGCGCGACCACACTTAGAACAAATGCCCGAAGACTGCGGAGGGTCCGAGCGTCGCGGATGTCGGTCCATCTGGAGAGGCAGGTAATGGAAGCCGACCACCTGGAGAAGGAACAACAAACAGGCGAGCACGTCCCAGGCATCCTCGTGCGGTAGGGGATGCGATGGTGTAATATTGTCTGGAAACCATGATGTAGACCAATAATGTGTCGTAATGAGTCCTCGCACTAAGTATTCGTACCATGTAATTTCAACAAATCTTGTTGTAAATCTGCCGTTCGTGAACCTTACAAAACTTGGTATTGTACACCGGTATTGTATTGCGAACTTTTTGGTACTGTATGCTAGAGTTGCAAACAATTTGATGTAGCACTGTAATGTTGTTATAACCTCTGTATCATTGTGCTGAAGTAATATTTGTTTCTACTATTCCTAACTATGTTTAAGTAATATTTACTGTTTTTCTAATCATTATTTGGCATGCAGGTATGGCGGACGACACACCTGAGCTCTTCAGCCGTGGCATCGACAGGAACCACCGCTCGTACTTGTCAGCAGTGCAGGGTGCACAGCTCGGCACCCTCTGCCCATGTACTTCACGCCAGTTGTTGCGTGTCGACCCGCGACACGTTCCCTGGTACACCTCGTTCAAATTTTAAATTAGCACATTTGACTGCAGTAATACTTTATCGGTACTAATGTGTGAGGTTTACATTACGCAGGTTGCGTGAGGTAGGCCTCCTACCACTATGTAGGCTTGTTGAGGCTGGGGCGGACGAGAGAGACCCAGCAAAGCGCTGGGATGCAGACCGGTCACTCCTTGCCGCTCTGGTAGATCGTTGGAGGCCCGAGATGCACACGTTCTACCTTCCCTGTGGGGAGATGGCTCCGACACTGCAGGATGTGTCGTACCTCCTCGGTCTACCTCTCGTAGGAGACGCAGTTGGTCCTGTAGACGATGCTGGGGGATGAAAGGAGGATCTCACAGAGTGTTTCGCGCACGTGATGCGCCTTCCCGGTGTATCGCCGCCCATTGGCCTACACCCGTACACTACCACCGGACCGAGCAAGGCTTGGTTGCTTCAGTTCACCATAAGTTCAATGCTTGAATGGGTTTATGGTTTTTTGAACAAATATATTCATTTTTACTAATATTTAGTTAATTGTTGTAGGCTGATCAACTCCACCCGAACGCCGATGAGTACTCAGTTCGATGCGCCCTAGAGGCGTACCTGCTCTGGTTGTTCGGATGGGTGATGTTCACCAGCACTACAAGCCACGCTGTCGACGGGGCATCACGGATGCTGAGCTAGGCAACGTGCCTAGGTGGAACTGGGGATCTGCAGTGCTAGTGGCCACCTACTGTGCCCTCTGTGAGGCGTGCACGAAGACCGATGCGGGAGCGATCTTAGCTGGTTGCCCTCTGCTCGTTCAGCTTTGGGCAGCTGAGAGGTTTGCCATAGGACGGCCTGTGGTGGACCACGCACCGTACGGAACAGGACGTAGCGCAGAGTGACCAGAGGACGGCTCCACGATGAGGACATACTGGTGTCGACGTGGGGTGAGTACAAACTTTGTACATTGCACCGTCCATTTTCTTTCACGTTTGTCCGTAACAATCAATTATATGTGTACCATATTTGTATGTCGTAGCGTCATTACGCCCACGTGCAGGTCAGACGAGGTTACCCAGACTTCGTGTTCGAGTTCGACCGTCTCCAGCCCAACAACGTCGTCTGGCAACCGTACACGGAGCAGGTGGTGGCAGCAAGAGCACTGCTAGGACTTTTGTCCCTCTGCACACGTGACGCGGCGTACTGGCTCATGACTTTGCCGATGGTGTTCGACATCTTCGTCGAGCCTCACTGCCCGCTGCGTGTGATGTGGCAGTTTGGCCTGAGGCAGGTTTTCCCAGAGACATGGCGCTTACCGTCCTCCCTGGAGACCACTCGTGAGTACAATGTGTTTATATTACAAATATGATGTCACTGCATTCATCGAGCTATCTAAGTGTCTGCTCTTCACAGGTTGACTCGCCGGGGACAGCTAGCCGGCACACTGTGGGCACCACGCGTACAGCAGATCATGGACGACTGGCTGTTAGCACCGAAGGAGGTGATCGACGAGATCTGGCCACACACAAAGGACAACTACCGTGACTACCTTCGCTGGTACTTACCTCGCACTCGTGCCCGTGTGACGTACACTCCAACTGCTCCACAGCCACACGTTGCCGCTGTCACGGACGTGTACCCCACGCACCGTGACCGAGAGTACTTCATGGGGGTACGTCGAACTTCAGCTCGCTTCTTTCATTTTTTCTCCGATTGATACTGACATGCTTACATATGTCCTGAATAGGCCGACGTTGCACGAGCAGTCAATGCCGATATTAACTAGGTGCTAGTCAGGTTGGATGCTGGGTTACACTTAAGTAATGCTGCGCAGAGGCTGACATTCGACCAGATGCAGCCGAAGATGAGCGTTGTCATGCGCTTCTTCTCTTGTCGCAGCGCCGTGGATGCGGTACCTCCAGCTGGTCCAGCACCACCACGTCCACGCGTCCCTAGGGCCAAGTTGTGCGACCTACAGCAGCGGCTTCCCACGGTACTGCTTCGCCCAAAGATTAATTCCATAATATCTGATTTATTATCGGTAACATGACCACGTCACAACAAAATGAACGCACACGCAGGTCCCCCTCTGCCTTCCCACGCCTTTGCCAGAGCTAGCACTTCGTCCCACAGAGCGTCGAGGCCTCGTCCAGACATGCAGCCGCGTGTCCCTCTAGGTGAGCGTGTGTGATTCGTTACTCACGTTAGTTGTACTCGTTGATACAAGAATTTTTATTTTGATGAATCTTATGTCCTTTCTCCCACAGGGTTTCAAGCGGGGATCTTTGGTGCAGGAGCTTCTTCTTCACACGCCGGCGGCGCTGGTCCTAGCGACCATTTCTACGACGACGAGTTGGAGGACGTGACACACCAGGATATACTTGGCTCGTCACAGCTTGGCGGAGATCCACCACCACAGACCCAGGACTAGCCACCGGACACACCAGTATCGGAGGGACGGGCAGGTCGTGCCGTACCACTGGACCGTCTGACGTACTCCCAGGGACACGTTAGGGCCCAGGATAGGAGGGAGAGGGGCAAGAGGCCTCGGCAGTAGTGCTCCACCTCTTAAGTGTTTGTACATACAGTTCTTCTGGTTTATATTTTTGTGAGCCAGTACTACTTTTACATTACTGCTACAGTTCCATTGTCTCTACCCATTAGTACATAGGCCTACCGTCGTCCGTACTCTACTACAACTACTTATGCATATGACAACAAACTTTTGGTGCTTGGGTGTCGGGTCCATTACATCGCACAGTATACCACAGTAACCAGACACAACGTTAGCTCAGGTTTTCAATATGAACTTTCCCCGCAACTTTGTTAGGTAAAGTAATTCCTGCTTGCGCGTGCTCATGTCATCGCAACGCTGCAGGAACCCTACGCCAACTATTTTGGCTCGCACAGTAAACCACAATGCACGGACACACTGTCAGTTTGACTTGTCACGATCAACTTTCGGCGCTGCTTTGTAAGATAAAATAATTCCAACTCACGCGTGCTCGTGTTGTCACATACAGTGAAGAAAATTGGCTCTCATTAAGTCCTGGTCTAGCACTGGTTGCTTCACTATAAAATAGACAAGCCGAATACAAGCTCGTCATATCATCTTTCAAAATCCCATGAATCTAGAGAGAATGGAAGCTCTATTTGTTGAGCGTCTCGATTGGCGAAGCGATCCTCTCGCTGGTTGGTTTCCCCCATGGTGTGACCATCCGTTGTGCGCTTGTGGGGATCGATGCATACTTAAATCATCCCTCATGGTACAAACTCGGGGCAGGAGATTCTTCCAATGCCCAAACACTGATCAGGTATGATTCATTTGTTCCAAGTTGAAATAACTAGAATCAATACATAAACCGCTTTTGTGCACTATCATAACATCTTACGCAGACATATCGTACGGTGTGCAATTTCATTGAGTGGGTAGATACGGAAAACCCACAAAACGATGAAACACGTGGATATTCATGTAGTGAAACAAGATCGGAGTACCTTAGGCGGAAGGATGAGCATGAACACCGAATTGCTAGAGAAGCTTTAGAATGGCAGGTAAATCCCCTGGGACACCCCACATGGCGGGAACGGCCTGAGTGTCGTTGTGGTGACCGTTGTCAGGTAATAAGGTCCATAAGACAACGAACTCGAGGACAAAGATGCTTCGTTTGTCCTAACATTGTCGATGATGATTTTGTCGTAAGTATCATCTTTTTCGATACCACTAATCGCTACTTTCCTGCACTAACCTATTCTTACAAAATTGTACAAATAGGAGGATGTAAGGAAATGTCAATTCGTACAGTGGATCGATACAGTCAGAGTTACTTCCATCAATCAAACGATAACGCAACCTGAGACAACCATACAATTCATTCAGGCATGGATGGAGTACGAACGTCGGGTACAAATTGCAAGCTTAGACTGGAGCAACAATCCATTAGGTTTACCTAAATGGTCGGAACGTCCAAAGTGTGGTTGTAGATGTCGTTGCCAGGTGGCTACCTCCTTTGCAGAACAAACATTTGGCAAAAGATATTTTGTCTGCCCTAACGTAGACAACAACTTCGTTGTACGTCTTACATTTCTATAATTTCGCTACCATCTGCATAATAGTACTACCCTAACTTACTAACTACGTTTATTTCTTAGGGCAATCCAAGGAGGTGTGGATTCACTTTGTGGATCGACAATGTCAATCCAATATATCATGGCCAAAAGATAACTGAGTCTGAAACATAAGTAGAATACCAGCGATTGAAGGAGCACGAAAATGCAGTATATGTTCAATGACGTAGAAGGGGTCAGTAGATAAGCTCAGGCTCAATTCGTCGGGACCTACTAAATTGTATCGTGTATCCATGACACTTATTAACTATCTTATGATAATAATGTTTAATTATGACGGTGTCTTGTTCTATACGTCACGCAATATAAATTAATGAGATTGTATCGTTTTGATTTACAATGTTCTTTTTACGCTCCGATACGTTGTATTCCTTACAATTTATAAGTACGTGCTTATATTTTCTTAAATTGTACCTTCTATTGTGTACATGATTACATAATTGAACATACGCGACAAAAGGAATACATCGTTATAAAAAACCCCTCCTCGGGCTCCAACTCGAATTGAAAAATAAATCGTTGCAATTTTAAAAAAAATTTTCCATTTAGTTTGGTTCAAAACAATGGTTTACCAAATTTTTCGAATATTGAGTTCAATATTTTGATATAAAAAACCTTCTCCTCGGTCTCCAATATGACTGAAAAATAAATCCTTCCAATTTTACAAAATTCTTCATGTTTTGTTACTTCTCATAACGATGATTTACCTAATTTTTTTAACAAACAAATCAATATTTCGATGAAAAAACCCTCACCTTACGCTCCGATCCGAGTTAACAATCAATCGTTTACATTTTAAAAAATATGTTCTATTTTGTTCGTACTCAAAACGGTTACTTAATTTTTTAAAATAAGTTTAGTGAAAAATCGCCCTTCTAAAAGTGGCAAGGAGGCCACCCTCGCTTTAACAGGTGCAAAGAGTAAAAACGCCCTTCCAGAGGGTGGCAAGGGGGCCGCCTGTAAATTTTGCGTCCCCCGTTGAACGGCCGTTGCCCCTCAGCCAACGGCCGTCTGCCACGTCACATAAATCGCCCTCTGGGAGGACGATTTTTTAGAAAAACGTCTTTTCAGGGAACGATGGGCGACTAGTTTTGTAGATTTTCAAAAAAGAAAATTATTTTTGTAAATCTTTTAATAAATAAAATTAAAAATAAAAAAATTCGCCCCTTGCATGCCATGTGGTGGGCCTGCCAAGACAAGGACGGACGTGCATCTCTGATCTCAGGCCCATCTGAACCCTCCACAACCGGCCTACAACCTCGGATAAGTGCTTCCCTTGCCCGTGCCCACAACATATGTGCGAAGCAAAGGCCAAAGGGCGCGCGCGCTCAGCCTCTCCCGCGAACGCACGATCTCTAGGCCTAGCAAGATCGAGGGCTTTCCCATAATAATCCATTAGGCCATTACAATTTTGATGGTGCCGCAACGCCACCATGTCGCCATCGTCCCTCTCTCCGCTCGATTGCTTCCCATGTGGGCATGTGGTAATTAACGATCTCCGGCCAGCCGACCTGATTGTTTCTCTTCTGTTAATTCTCACCTCTTTTTCTTTGGAGGATTTCCCTCGACCACCTCACCTGCATATTGCGCAGCAATCTGATTTCTTGTTTTCTTCTTCGGAAGATTTGCAGTGAAAGAAGGGGTAGGGGTGGAGGAGATGATCAAGTACATCACCAACTTAACGAGCCCATGTCGAGCTCTATCGTTCAGCAGCACGCGCAGGCATCCATGCTCTATCTCATCTTAAATCTGATATATCATCGGCATCACCCATATCTAGAGTTGTAATGGGATCTTATTTAGAGGAGCTTAATTAAGATTTTTTTTTATCAGCGGTATCACAGTAGCATATGATTCCATGATACATAAACAAGTAATATATTCACGTTGTTGGCTGATACACCTACCGCAACATCGTCATTCATAAATCATGTCGAATCCAACGATCCATCGATCTGATGACCTAGGACTGGGAGCAAATCATAAGGCTGTCAAGTTGTGTTTGATTCCAGAAACTTGAAAGCGATGGGTGGAATTCGGCCAAATAATCAAAAACCACATTGATGCATTCATCATTTGGGATGTTTTGCAGTGAAGATGACAACATGAATATGTTATTTTTGCTTCATTTCTTCCTGATTCTATGGATCCAGTACTTCTAGAATTTTTAGTTGATATAATTTCTCTCAATATATAATATGAAGAATGGAGTTTCACCATAGCTGGGTATATAGGACATAATCTTTTATAAGTTTAATCTTTGATTATTTCTAGGCCGGCGCGTACACTGTGTAAGCAAGAGAGCATTCGACTCGTTTCGTCTTTGTGCCGTTGCCCCCAACATCATTCTTTTGTGAACCCGTTACAACGCATGGATATTTTGCTAGTATGTAAATTTAAAATCAATCTACACATGAAAAAAACAAATTGTATGTGCTCTGTACGCACCGTTCACTGTCTGATTTTTTCTCTATAGTTGTAAATTAAATTTAGTCTTACGTGTTTATCTATAGACTTATGTCATCCTAATTAATATTTAAAAAATATATAACTATTGAAGTCGTATCTAAATAACGGGTGTCATTAGCACTAGTACAGAAACGGTTTTTCCGTGCGGGCCGAAAGGCATCTTCCCGTGCGGAAGGCCTGCCCGCACGCGCGAGAAGGTCTGGGAAAAGACCACTTTTCGCGTGCGGGCGGTCCAACCGCACGGGAAGATCGGTTATCCCGTGCGGTCGGCTTAAGCGGCCCGCACGGAAAGATCCATTATCCCGTGCGGGCCGCTTAATCCGACCGCACGGGATAATCGATCTTCCCGTGCGGTCGCGTTAAGCCGTCCGCACGCGAAAATGAAAAATCGCAAAAAAAAAATTCCCAAAATCAAAACCTAACCCTAACCCTAACCCGCCTCCTCCTTGCAAATTGATTTAAAAATTAATTTCAAATCATCACAATTTTACAACAAATTTCACATGTTATTACAACAATTTTACAACAAATTTCACATCATTACAAATTTTACAACAAATTTTGGAAGGAGGAGGCGGCCGCAGTCGGTGGTGACAGCGGCCACGGTCGGTGGAGGCGGCGGTAGAGGCCGGCCGTGGAGGAGGCGGTCGTGGTCGGTGGAGGCGGCGGGGGACGAGGCGGCCGAGGCCGGTGGAGGGCCGGTGGAGGAGGCGGCCGCGGTCGGTGCAGGCGGCGGTCGGTGAGGAGTCGGCGGCGGTGGAGGCATGGAGGAGGCGGCCATGGGGGACGAGGCGGCCGTGATCGGAGCTAGAGGGGGAGGGGAGCCGAGGGAGGCCGCCACCGTCGCCCGCCGCTGCCGTCGCCCTCCGCCACCGACGCCCCTCCCCTCCGCCGGAACTGGGAGGGAAGGGAAGGTGGAGGGAAGCCGAGGGAGGCCGCTGCCATCGCCTGCCGCCGTCGCCGCCCCTCTTCCGCGGCGGATCTGGGATGGGAGGGAAGGGGGAGGGGAGTGGAGGGGAGCGGCGGTGGTTGATCTAGGGTTTGTCGGGACTTAGAAATTTTCGGAGCCCGCCACCCTATATAGGCGGTGGTAATCATCGCGTGCGGGCGGCTTAAGGGCCCGCACGGAAAGATTATCTTTCCGTGCGGGCGGCTTAAGAGGCCCGCACGGAAATCCAGTTCAACCTTTTTATTTTTCTCTCTGGATTTCTCTCTCTAGTGTAGAGGAGAGAGAAAACAACTTTTTTATTTTTATTTTATTTTGCTAATATTTTTTTCACACATAGGAGCACGCAGGAACCAACCACAGAAAATTAAGCTCGAACGGACGAAATATGTGGTCCGTAGAATTTTTCAAAGTTCTATCGAAAAGGGTCCCGAAGCTTCTCACCTCAAAAACACAATCTTGCAAGCGGAATTTTGAGATTTTGATTTCGCCAACCCAGCAAAGCGGGGGAGCAACGGATGTAACTTTTTCTGTAGATGTCCGTCGATATATTATATGTCTGATTTCGAATCCGTATGAAAAAGATATGGCTGTTTTATCGAAGGACACTCGAGTTATGACCGTTTGACGACAGACTCAAAGATAAGCTTAGTGAAATGTTAAAACTAATTGGTGTAAGATAAAATCATGGAAAAATTCATGTGGATGCTACTCAATATGTTAGACTCACTGGAATTTTGGCATGATTTTATCTTTACATCTAGATCCCCAATTAAATTGGTCAAAACCCTAAACCCTAAACCCTAATCGGCAAAACTCGTACCTCATCCAAAAAAGCATTAAATTATATGAAAGTGTATAAGGAACATAATTTATTAAAATACTATCTTATTTATAATGAATTAATATAATTTTTCCATAATTTATTTTATTAGTTTTGACCCCTAAAAATTCAATCTAATTTCAGACAGGCCGATTTTCTTTATTTTGCTGAGAATAAAATATAAGGAATTTTTGTGTGAAACCAAGGAAAATGGAAACTAGGTGTTTTTATATATCTTCACAAAAATCCACTTTATTTTATCCAGCCCACAATATAAATTATAGCATTATAAAGAAGAGGAGAAGGAAAATAAGTAGGAAAAATCCTGAAAATGTCACATTGTCCAACAGTAGCGGGCCCTTTCCGTGCGGGCGGCTTAAGTGGACCGCACGGAAAAATCCATATTTCCGTGCGGTCGCTTAAGTGGGCGCATGGAATAGTGCGGCATTATCCCGTGCGGTCCACTTAAGGGACCGCACGGAAATATGGATTTTCCCGTGCGGTCCACTTAAGCCGCCCGCACGGGATAATGCCGCATCGGTTTTTTCAGGCGCGGCCACTTATGGTCCGTCTGGAATCTATCGGAGACCTCGTCCAGAAAAATCGTTTTTTAGTAGTGTAGGTGTAGAAAATTCTTGTCTGATATACGGATCAGATGCGCATGCGTACGTGCGTACTGTCGAACTCTCCACTTACGGACTCAACAAGTTTGATGTACATGCCCGTACGTGGACGCAGCATGCATGGATTACGTACGGCGGCCTCGTTAATACAGTTAATACTAATATATCACAAGGTTTGTGTAAAAGCGCAGGCACGTACGGTTGTTCAAATATAGCAGTACAGCAACATCATATTGCACCAAGCTAGGTTCCAAACAAATGACACTGTTGTCCGCGCATGGTGATGCGCAGTGCGACGGCCAGGTAAGAGCTACTGCAGGTACGCGAACGCGTCCCAACCATGTTGCGATAAAACCGCTCGATTAGAGTTACCATTTAGGGTTAATAGGATTCGTACCATTATAAGTTTTTATGATTTTAAAATATATAATTACTATTCAACTATTTAGAATCATACCATTATAATTTCATAAATATTTGATATATACCACTACATACCCATTTATTACATTTTCTATTTTTTGAAGATCAAAATACCCTTCTTTTCCCTTCATCTCTTTCCTTCCCCCTCTCCTCTCTTCCATGACAGAGAAAGCTCACGATGAGCTCGTGCATCTACTCGGGAGGTGAAGATGCCCCGACGTCTCCTCTGCTCCAGACCGGCTTCGCTTTGTTGCCCGCCAATCCCAACCTCATCTTTACCGGCTAACCATGCTACTGGGATGTGTCGTCTGGTGCTAGATCAGGCAGCGCTAGACCGTCACATCGTTGCCTTCCGCCAACCTAGGCCCTCGCCGCCAGATCCGAACCCTTGCACGGTTGCCGCCAAGCGGATCCCCATGGACGGTGCCGCTTCACCGCCTTCTTTTGCCTGCTACGTCGCCGGCTAGAGCCCTCGTGCCCTCCGTGCCAGCTCGTCTCCATTGGTGTTGCTGCAATTATCGCCCCTGCTCTCTCTGCTCGTCGCTTGGCCCTCTCCATCGCCGTCGAGGAAAGGGCGGTTCCTCACGTCAATCTCTCCGTCGAGTCACCGCGGCCCACACGACTCCCCACCGCTGTTGCAGACGAGCTCCGCCAGCACGCCTGTGCCCAAGCTCCGTTGTCGGTGGTCCGACCCCGTCGCCACCGTGGCCCGACCCTTACCGTCGCCATGGCTCAACCTTTGGTGGAGAAGGTGACAAGAAAGAAGAAGGGTATTTTGGTAAAAAAAAAGATAGTGAAGGGGTATGTAGTAGCATATATCAAATATTTATGAAATTATAATGGTATGGTTTCAAATAGTTGAATAGTAATGGCATATTTTAAAACTGTGAAATTTACAATGGCATGGATCCAATCGACCATATTTAGAGGTGAGGTTTAGGAGGAAGCAGGGATTATCTGGTTTAGAGAAATGGTCAGAGAGACGAAAAGGACATGCAGGCGACAACAACTTCGCCACCGTCAGAGCCGTGGGGTCAGCAACGAACGATGGTCCGGAGTTGACGGCAGGGATAGAGCGGAGCAAGATGGGAAGGAAGGAAAGTGGGGCCAGCCGGGCAGGCCTCGTCGAGACGTTGACGCTTTTCGACACCAACGAGGCTAAGCGACAGCATGATGGGGTGGCGGTAGTGGAGGACGCGAAGGGTCAAAGCTGATCTGGATGTGAAGTTCGTTGAAGAAACAGGAGAGAGAGAGATAGAGATCGCCGGAGAAAGGGTAAAGGGCGCTCCGATCTAGCTCGATTCGGTCATCGCGAGAAGACGATGGAAGAGGAAAAACGAGGAAGAGGAAGTGGCCTGGGCCGGCAAGAAGAGGAAAAGGGAGAAGAGAAATTGGGCTGGGCTGGCAGCGCGCACGTCCGTGGGCTTCTCGTCTTGCATTCGTTGGTGGATGGGCCGGGGGAACGCACAGGATTGACGCAGCCACGCAAGTACGTGGAGGAGAAATTTTGTACGCTAAGGCAGGTCAATGAGAGGAAATTGAACTGTAAGTACGAAAACCTAGTAGTAGCTTCATCCATGTGAGGAATGTTGTAGGGAACGAATTCTCAACGCCATTGCTTGAATTAGCTGCAGAGTCTAACGCTTACTGTTCAAGCTATATATATAGCAGCCTAGCTAGGTGCATTGACGCTGGAAACCCATGTATGTACTTCACCGTTTTGACTAACAATCTTTCGCACAAGGTAGCTAGCTTCAAGGTTATATTTCCCGTTGCAAATATCTTAATCGAAGTCTAGTCATCGCGTGTGTTACTTACTTACGTGCGAGGCTAATTGTAACATATTCCCTCCAGAAAGACTCGCTATTTTGTTTCTATGAATCTCGAAAAACATATATCTAGATTCACAGTTAAAAATAAAAATCTTTTACAGCTGTACATGATCGATCTTCTGGACTGGACTCCATCGAAACTCGCCACTGCCTACTTTCTAACAAATTGATTCGACGATTTTACGAGCTGAGATCTTTTTACGGATTCTGGACCAAATAGCTATATATACCAGAAGGTGTTACAAATTAACACACTAAGAACCTTGTTATCTCCTCAAGGGCATCCAACTTATGGTCTACTCAACTAAACACCAAATTTGGAGTTTACTCAAATCGCGTAATAATCATACTTCCATAAGAATCATTAGATCGAACTCTTTATATGTACATCACACATACAAAGCCCAATGAAAATGTTGGTTTTAGGCTGGTAATTAATTACACAATACCATAGTAAATCAACCCCCATCATATCCGCGCGCGTCCAAATCGAGAGTGATCATTTTGGAAAAGTATATAAATTAAAGTTTGGACGCCTAATATATATTAGCTTCGGTGGCTCACTTGAACTGTAGGTTACTCGCGAATGTTTGGCCGAACCTCCATCCGGGCCGCACGACGTTGGGGAAGACGAGCGTCTGGCCGTCGGTGATGGTGACCCTGAAGGAGAGGCCCTGGCCGGTGAGGTAGGCCAGCGAGTGCCACTGGGCGCCCCAGTTGTGCGCCATGGCCATCCAGTCCGTCGACTTGGAGCCCTTCACGTCCATGGCCTTGATCGAGCCGGCCGCCCCGACGTTGGTCAGCAGCACGAGCTGGAAGTAGTCGTGCCCGTTGATGGTGAACCGCACCCCGCCCTTCTTCATGCAAGGAACCCTACAAAAAACCATTATGAAAGGAAACGATGATTTTTTTACGGTGTTCTCTGCTAGCAGTATAATCACTAACAAACCATTATATCGATGTTGGGGTAAATATACGATGGAAATCCTAACTTGTATGAAAACTCGTGTAAACTCCGATCAAAAAGTCATCTAAATTTACCATAAAAATCACACATGTAGATGAGATGATGTTACACGACTATATAAAATATCTTGTCCAAACTTGACTTAATTTGTGAGATATATGAACGGTATCGAGTTTGGACAAAAAGTTTTACATGGTTGTGTGTAACATCATCGTATGTACATGTGTAATTTTTTTTATGAATTTAGATAACTTTTTTAAGTCGGGGTTTATATAAGTTTTCACTTAAATTAAGTTTTCACCACAATATTTACCCTCGATGTACAGATGTGGAAGACGATAAGAGTTTGTGCTGTTACCTTTGGTAGATGACGGGGATGATGCCGCCGCGGTAGATGCCGATCTTCTCCCAGGCCGGCTGGGCCATGTCGAAGTGCGGGCGCGGCGGGTTGCACCAGCCGCCGTTGTCGCTGGGGAGGTCCCAGTTGGGCGGGCAGAAGTTGGTGGCGGTGATGGTGACGGAGACGCCGGGCTTGCACCATGTCCGGTCCGTCTTGCGGTCGCAGACGAGCTTGTAGCACTGGCCGCAGGCGAGGCCGTCGTTGAAGAGCGCCGTGCTGAGCGCCGCCGTCCGCGTGCCGTACCCCTGCGCGTACAGGTTGCCGTACCCGCACGCGCCGCCCATCGTCCCCGACGCGTCGGCCCCGCCGTAGAACGTCGCGTGCGCCCTCAGCCACCCGCCGCTCGTCTCCACCGCTCCCACGCCGCCGGCGATCGTCGCCGCCGCCACGAGGAGAGCGCAGCCGACGGCCGCGAGCATGCCAGCGCCCGCCATGCTGTTCGTCTAGCTAGCTAGCTTCGACGATCGAGATGTGCTTGTGTGTGTTTGTAGATGATGGCGCTAGCTTGTGGTGATGGATCGACCGACGAATGGTTGAATCGTGACGTGCTGCGTGTATATATACACGCGCGCGTGTAAGTCAGAAAAGCGAAAGTGTAGCGAGCGGGAACAGCAACGTGCGAGCTCTAGGCCGGCCACACGCGCCGCAAACGTAGGCTAGCTAGGATGACAAGCTGCGCAAGCACATGCATTTGCATGACTTGCGGTGAAGATGCAAAGGCACACGTACGTACGGCCACGCACACACGTACAGTATCTATCTACCCATGTTTGCTTGGGGAATTTGATCGAAATAATACGACGGGATAGAGATATATATATATATATATATATATATATATATATATATATAGTCTCTGACGAGAGGTGCCTGCAGGCAATTGACGCAAGATCACTAGTGTTTCTTATATATACTCGATATATCGTACAATTCGATTTCGAGCACCACCGAAACAGCCACTCTTAACTCTTTTCATGGTTTTGTCAGAGATAAATGTTGCTGCGATCGATCGAAAGCGAGGAGGAGGGGGAGGAGGTTTCTTGCGTCGCAAAGTGTAATGGTGACTCGAGATCATGTGTGATGAAACCAAGACGTGTTTCATGCCTTATCCTGGTTTGCTAGCTGCTGGGCCATGTTGCAGTGACTGTTTATTCACTCTTAATAGTACATTGTGCAACTAACCAAGCAAACGACGGTAATAGCTTAGCTCCAGAGCTGCCGATTGCTGCGTGAGGAGGGAATCGAATCTGCCTAAATATGGGTTTACTTCCATGCCAACGCGACTAAACTAAGCAAGGAGAGTTCAGTCAGTGGAGGAAACTAACACCCACCAATTTGCTCTTGTTATTCTTCTGTGCGACTGTGTATTGTATACGCCACCGTGTTGATATTAAAGGGATGCCGCGTGGGTGGATTGATTTAGATTTCAGAGATTTGAGATTTAATTTTCCCGTGTGAAAATATTCAGGGTCTCTGCTAAGATAATCCCATCTCATCATATAGTTGAGAGGGCCTATATTCATATTATCATCGTAGTTTGAGAAAATGTATTACTGATGACAAACAATATATTTTTCAGTCCTCATATTTAAACTTATATAGTTATACATGTCATCCATGAGTACATTAACGCGGAGCAGCAATGGTTCATATACACAGACCGAAAGCTGGCAGAATTTGAAATCTGAAGAATCAGTCAGCATTAGCAACACGTATGTAAGGCAATGAAGTGAACGGCCGGTTCAATGGGTTACATCTTTTGTCCAGTACTGTAGCTTCCTTCCTAAAACATGAGGATGATGCACACGTGGTGCTACATAATGTGAAACAAATTACAAGAATCATTTGTTCCGCGGTTCAGTAAGGCGACATCCTTACGGTTTCTTAATATACAACAAGGGGCGTAAGCTAGTAGAAACCATGAAACAAAATGGTCTCTGTGCTTGTGCTAGTTGCTAGAATTCTGTCACATCAAGGAGAACACGTTGGGTTCTCCTTTCTGATTTCTAGGTGACCTGCTGTCAAATATTCCCCCGAATTTCCAGAAGAGAGGGAATAATAAAGAATTGGAGCTTATGTGAAGCGCAAACCTCACACTGCAATAATCAATTGTTGAACTTCTACTTTGCCAATTTGACATCAATAAGGGAGCTTGGATTTGTCCCAGGGATGAGGCAATCAGTGGTAGTGCTCCCTATTCGGCCAGGAGGCCAATACCGGAAAATGGATCTCCCCAATATGTTCTTAGAAGGAAGAGGGCCCCTGAGGAAAATTATAGGAGTATTGTACAGGCCAATTCAATTAAGATTCAAAACAAGTTAATAGTAAGTATGGGAGTATTACCACACATGTGAATCGTAACTGTTGTTTCGGTTATCTCCCATTACAAAAACTGAGTTCTCAGGTACTTGCTGTCATGAAAAACATAGTATCAACGAAACAGAAAAATATAACCAAGAATCGTGTTCATTTTTCTTCCACAAGGACTGAAACATAAATCAAGCATGAAGTGTTGTTGACAACTTCATGTTCATGCATATGTACAGAATATGCACACAGCACACAACACAAGAAACCGTACACAATAATGTATCTATAAATAGTGGTAAACCACATACACTTAGGTGTGACTGGTGAGCACTCTTCAAGAGATGTTCTTTAGAAATTTTATGTCTTCAGCTTAGTTGGAGGTATACCACACGTAATCTGACAAAACAGAGCATTGATAAAACGCAAGTTTTTTTTATGTGATTCGTCAGGCTTATATCTGATTATTAATGCAGATAGAGTACTCGAAATCAGTAAGGGTAAGGGATCTAATTAAGTTGGCTAAGTCAGTCATCCTACCGGTGGACAGTGGTAGATTGCTTCTCCAAATGTCTCCATTCATGCCACTGACACATCCACATACCACATATGGCAGTGCCAGTCAATCAAAACTAATTAACGTCAGCCATTATGTGTAACGCCCTAGGGTACAAATGATAAACCATTTGTGTTTCTTAATCCTCTCATTGCTCGTCAGCTTTAACTGGGGATGTGGTTCAAACTATACTTGGCTGGTTGTTACATTATTGAGCTCATGTATCATTCATGGTTGGCTTAGTAATATCTTACCACTGGGTTCATGTCATAAGAAGGTGGCTCAAGAATGAACTCTTCATTTCTAACTTCACCATTGACAACTAGTTTTCCTTTATGAACCTGCAATACAAGATGAAAAGAAAAATAAGTATTTTGTTGTTTGAGGATGTCCTAGTGTTTCAAAAGAAAGAAAGAAATAAACTAAACTAATACTTGAGCACAGTACGTAGGTCACTCCAAACAATTCATATGGTAAGGATTATTCTATTGCTTATGTTATACTTCACAAGTACTAAAGTTCCATGAGACATGTCATTCTGTCGGAAATTCTAGCTCAAAACAACTAATCTGGAAGAACAGTGCTGAAGAACAACAATGCAGGAGAAGAGGGCAGAAAATGGCAGCGGAGGCTAACTTAGAAGAATATAAGACCTCAGACTCATTGTATGCTAGCATATGAGAACAAGATATGAAGACTCATCATCAGTGACAGCATCACCGCCCCAGCCACTGCAAGTGAGACTGCTCCAGCATTCACATCCACACTCAGCATCTCAAACATCAATGCCGTTCCTGCAACACTATGACGCCAGCATCCCAAAGTAGAACTGCCATGTGGCTGAGTTGCCATAGCAGGCCTTGCCTTTGAGCCTGCTGCAGCTGATGTGGAGTACCATGCCATGTGGAAGAGACCATGAAGCAGCTCATGGCACACAGTAGCACAGGGAGATGGAAAGATCACAAATCTATTTTGTGATCACATATTTACACATACTAATTTCCCCAATGCTTAAATGATATGGAGAAAGCTTTTCCCAATTTTAGTACACTCCTTGGACTACCTAAAAAATTTCAAAGAATTTCATGGTGTTGAAATGAACACAAACAAGGACTGCAGAAAGGAATTCATAGACTGAAAAAGAAACTAATTAAGTGAAGACTACAAGATATAGTTATACAGATGACAAAAAAAGATTCTAAGTTTGAAAGTAACCTCAACAACATCTCCCTCCCTGGCAACAATTCGTTTGATGAAAACATCATTGTCAGTATAACCAACCTCCTGAACAGAAACATTCACAGTGATATCAAGAAACAGCATATATCATCCAAATTCCCAAAACACCACACTTGTAGCTACTATGCAAGTACCTGCAGCACTGGTGGACTTTTGAAGATTACTATGTCATTTACACATGGCTTTCTAAAGTAGTATGTAACCTGAAAAGCATTCATATGGTAAATTTATGATATGATGTGAATATCTTGCTTAGTAAGATATAAAAAATACATCTTTTGACAGAAATATAAACAAACTCAACATGAATAACAATATACAGCGTGAAGTTATGCACCCATGCAGGTGACCTGTGATAGTGGTCCATCATACCATCTTGCAAATTTAAACAAATTTTGGAACTTATAAAGTGGCTAAAGTTTGGAATTCAGCAAATGAAAATAAGCAACAACCACAATGATTGTGGTAGCATGATTCATCGTAGTTAAAATATGACTAGTGGGCTAAATAATAATGGACTAATCAATCAACAAGATTAGAAAAGGAAGTTCGATAAAACAAAGCAGTGTTGTGTCCAAGATGTACTAGGAACTGTTTGAGAGAACTGCAACATCCTGTTAATGACAACAAGCACATACTTTGGACTAAGGATTATGTAGAAAGACTAATGCAATTGAAAGGTTGCATATTGTCATGCTTTCTTTTTTTTGACGTGGAATATTGTCATGCTTTCTATAAGGGTGCATATTGTCATGTTTTCTTTTTTTGATGTGGAATATTGTCATGTTTTCTATACTTATGTAGGTTATCGTATATTCCTCCAAATATTCCCAATATGATCAAAGTCTATTGAGACCATGAACAAGTCTTTGAAGGCAGTTTTTACAAAATAAATAGCCTCATTTCAGAACTTTGTACCGCCAACAGGAGGCATAGAACATATTGAGGCATGCTATCTAACTAGACGATGATCATTTCTTATAGTTTGACACAAAAATGAAAATTTTATGTCCTAAAATTTTAACCAACAATCAGATCATTCATAGTGTTTGACTGATGGCTGCACAAAACAATATGCAAAAAATCAGCCATTGCCTGCAAAGGTGAGCATAATAATGTGAACATGTGTCCTGTGTCCATATGCCTATTTGGTGATGTCCACGTGGAATTCTAGTATGTCGGGGATTCTGTTTTGCTAATGCTTATAACAGGTTATCATCTTCTAAACAAAATTTGGCAATGACCATCATCAGCTACGCAACCAGGAAGCAAGCCAACAAGTAACAAGTAGTACATGAACAAATTTCTATGATTTTCCTGTACTGATTACTAACTCAAGTCAAAATTCAAAAGGCACACATTTTATCAGAATAATCAAGTCAAAATTCAAAAGGCACACATTTTATCAGAAACATTAGGCAAATGTGTGCAGCCGGAACTCAGCAATGAGCACATTTAAATAAAAATCTGAGTCCTCTGCAGACAAAAACAAAAAAGGAAGGAAGTCAGAAAGAGCAGGACAGACCTTCTCCGCGACAATGCGGTCGCCGACGTCGAAGGTGGGGAACATGGAGAGCGAGGGGATGAACCGCGGCTCGGCGACGAAGGAGCGGAAGGCGAGCGAGATGGCGATGGCGGCCAGCACCGTCTTGGCGTCGTCCGTCGTGACGTTGAGCCACTCCGGCAGCAGCCCCTTCCTCCCCTCATCCTCCTCGTCGTCCCCTCCACCCCCACCCTCCGCCCCTCCTCCCCCGCCGCCGCCGTCGGGGCCCACCGGCGGCGCCTCGGCCGGCGTCGCCGCGGGCCGAGCCCGCCTCCTCAGGAGGAGGCGCGGGAAGAGCACCCGATCGCTGCCGCCGCGGTGGAACGCGGCGGCGGCGGCGAAGACGGGGGGTTTTGGGGAGGGTTTGGTGGGGGGGCGGCGGGACGGGGCGGCGGTCTGGGAGGTGGCCGGGAAGAAGTGGATGGACGACATGACTGCTGGCTTCTGGAGGAGGAGGAGGTGATCCTCTCGACGCGCGCCGCCTCGTCGGCGTCGGCGTCGGGCGGTGGTGGGTTGGGTTGGGGGATGGGAGGGAAGACGACGAGGATAAGCTAAGTGGCGGGGAAGCTGGTGTTTGGTCGGCGTGGTAGGATTGGTCTACGAATGCCCGTTCGTTTGCAACTCAACTTTTTAATATAAAAATTGAAATATTAATCTAATAGTAAAAGGTTTGTTTGAAAAGTTTCTAGCAGCCGTAGATTCTCGGAAAAGCTAATCAGCGCATACGTGCAAATTGTTTCATTCGCGCGTGCGTCGCGTATGCGGCATCTTCTTGTCGCGTAGCATCGAAACTTTACGTGGGGTCCGCTTTGTGGGCCGATCAAAAGACGGATCTTAAAAAAATCATGATTTACATTATGATTCCATGTATTACTTTCTTTAATGTGTTTTTTCATAATTAAGCCATATTATTCATGATGGTTGTTGACTTTTTATAATAACTTTTCAAGTCGAATTAAAAAATTTTGAATTAAAATTCAAATAACACCACCCAAACTTTGAAACTTTCAACTAAAAATATTAAAAACTTTCAATTACAAGTTTTAAAAATTTTCATCTCGAATTTTTAAAAATTTTAGTTTGAAATTTTTGAATTCAAAGTTGAATTTTTTTTCATTCTGAGATAAAAGTTTCCGAATCTTAGTGGAAACTTTCGAATTTGAGTTGAAAATTTTCAAATCTACGATGAAAGTTTACAAATCTAAGTGAAAATTTTCAAATTTGAGTTAAAATTTATATCCTAACTTAAAAGTTTTTAAATCTAACTTGAAAGTTTTCAAACCTAAGTTGAATGTTTTCAACGAGGAAAGATGAAGAAGATTGGATAAGATGTGCGTTATTTCTCTTGCTAGCGCGTATGCGCTAAATAGGAATCCCCGAAGATTCTCTCAGAATCTATATAGCTCCTCCAAACAATCCAGATTGTCGCTCAAATTTCAACAATCTATAGTCATAGAATCTAGAAAATAAATTAGAAACCAAAAACTAGAAAACTCAACTTCTTCGGAGTCTCATAAGCTGGCCACCAACCAATTGTAATCTTTAGCCCCCCAAACCGGCCCTAATTCATACCCCCTACGTCCCAAAATATTATAATTTTTAGTCTTCATAATTTATTTCAAAATATAACAACTTTTCATCAACATTCTATTCCCAACTAATCATAACTCTCCACCATTCAATTTTTCCACTTACCTTCACTTTTGATCTAATCAAAACCTTCTCCCTTTAATTCTATTACTTTCTTAATAACCATATCCACTTCTAAAAATATTTATATTCTGGGATGAAGGTAATATATTTGTTAGAATTTGATATCTCCACCGTAGTGTTTGGGGGCTTCTTGCTACCTTACCGTTGGAATTTTGTTTAGTGTATATAACTGGAACTGATTTTTTTTAATTACTAATGCATGAAATATATGGGACGACTATAGAATGATTTGTTTTCTACCATACGGTGATATGAAATAGTCAGAAAAGAAGGCAGAATGGAAAGCTTAGACTTGTCTCATCTTTGTTGTGGATTGGCAATATGTTTAGGCTGCATTCCTTTCATGGAGTTAGAGCTAATCTCCTGTCACGAAAAACAAAACGACTTATTAGTGTATGATTAATTAAGTATTAGTTTATTTTTAAAAAAAATAGATTAATATGATTTTTTGAAACAACTTTCGTATAGAAAATTTTTGTAAAAAATATACCGTTTAACCATTTAAAAAACGTGCGCGCAAAAAAAAGAAAGGTGAGTTGGGAAAGTTCGGAGGAAGAACACAGCCTTAGTGTTTTGTTTAAACTTTGTTGTAATGGTCCAATGCTCAAAGCAAATGGAGATCATAAGGGATCATGGATATTCATGTGAATACCTATTCTTTCTCTAAGAAAAAAACAATATGCAATGTACTCCCTTTGTTTCATAAGTCACTTTGACTTTTTTTTCCTATTTTTTAATTAAGTTTGACCAAGTTTATAGATAAATATATCAATATTTTCAATACAAAACAAATATATTATCAAAATATATTCAATGTTATATTTAGTAAATCTAATTTGGTGTTATAAATATTGTTGGTTTATTCTATAAACTTTATCAAATCTAAACAAGTTTGACTAAAAAAAAAGTCAAAAGCGACTTGTCTATACCTACTTAAAACATTCAAAGCATTTCTATCGTCCTGTTTAGTTCCGCGTTTCGCCCATCGTCCGGCTAGTCCATGTCCAGCCCACATTCAAGCTACGCTAGAATCCGGCCTCGGTCCTCTCGTTGTGACGAACCGTTTTTGCTTTGCTCCTCCACTACTTGCGCAGCCACCTGATTCCCTTTCCCTTCGCCTCGGGCTCCTCCCCACGTCCACGTTCGGTCGCTGCCGACCAGGCTAAGATGATTACTCACCCCTCCCTTTCATCCATCGTCCCGCGTGTGTCATCTGCGTCCGACATGCACCACATCGTGCTCCAATTCTATTTTCAGCACTTCTCATCATTCTTACGCCGCACTTGGAGCCCAATCCGATCTATCGGGGATATTCGCGGAGTTGCTGCTCTGCTCCCACCGTCCTCCTTTATGTCACCATGGGCATCGCCGTCATCAGTTGAATCCACACATCCTCTTCTTCGAACAACACTAAAAATGGAATCACCAAGTCCGAGAACACATGGTGCTCCCTCCGTTTCCATACGTTTCTAGATTGAAAACATCTATTCCATGTGTGGGGTCTTCGTGGTCTCCAGATTTGAAATGGCGTTCCAGCTAGTACGGGCACTTTCTTTAAGAAATGACACTGAATAATTTGGGAACGCATTTTGCTCAGGACATTCTCGTCGTTCCACACCATTGCCCACATCCATCTCCTCAGTTCCCTTCTTTGTGTCCCTCGTCTGTGTGCTCATTAGGGAAAAAGAAGCACAGTACCAGGCTGGTACTGTGCACTACCGGTTCGATGGAACCAAGTATATGTATGAGCTTTGAACCCGATGGTACTGTTCACATATGGCTTGACTGAACCATAACAGTTAACCTGAACAATAAAGGATGAAAGTTTTGCTTGCTGATTGTAGTCATGCTTTGCTGAAGTTCATGTTGTTACTTGCTGTTAGGCTTACGCATTTTAACATGTGACATCAGAGCTTCCAATACAACTCACTAGAAATTGTGGATTGATTTCTTTTCCTTTTTTTTCCTCCTCTGTGCTCTTCGCTAGCTATGAGAAGAAATGGTGCATTTGCCTTAATCCAACTTAAATGCTGCATCATTTCTGCTTAAACCAAACTAGCAACTAAACATGCACGTCTGATTCAAAATTGCCAATTACCAAGTTAGGAGTGGTATAGTAAGATAGCATCACAGTGACATTGTTTGCTCAGTCATTCATTAGCTCATTCCTCGCAATCAAGAAACGCATTTTTAACTCCTAGGACAACATGAGGAGGAAGAATAAACAGTAACTAGAGGAGTTGGGCTCCCTCGCTCGATATGTTTGCGGTCAAAGTCGCAAATGCGTGCCATCAGCGTTCTTGTTCCCTAACTTGAAGAAGCATGTCGGCCCCACCCTCCCGCTCTCGATCTCTGGCACCACCGCGCTCAGCCACGATGGTCGCAGCCACCCAAACTAACGGAAACGACAAATGCCCATCCCACATTACCTTCACCCGTTACAACGCACGGATATGTTTGCTAGTATTAAAAAACAGAGGGAGTACTCGTTAGGCTTAATACTTCATTCTTACTTAACAAATTTACTTCTTTTTTTCTCATGCCTCACATCCATCATAACCGAGTAACCAACCATCTTAAATCCTCTAATCCAAGTCCACCAAACGTTAGGATCAAGATGCATGTAATTATTGAGTGAACTAGATGAAGCCCTACTTGTTGATGCGGGAGTTTTGTATAACAATAGTAGAAATAACATTTAAGATAGTTATTGTATAATTTTCATCGTTGATTGACTATCAAAAAAAATCTATAAACAATTCAGATGATGTTGTTTATAACAAATTAATCATATATAGATTGATCATTAAAAAATAAAATTAAGATGATGTGGCTTAATAAGAGGAAGAAAAAATGGAAAACAACAAAATAGATTAATCATCAAAAGACAAAACTAAGTTAATATGACTTCATAAGAAAAGAAAGTTAGAGAGATAATTTGGACCATATATCAATCATCCAAAAGCTAGAAACAATTGGTGAGGTGGCTTAATGAGAGAAGAGAGAAATAGCAAGAAATTACACTTAGTGGGGATAAAATTTATAGAAAAATAGGATACTTATGCGTGAAAATGTGAACTCATGCCTCCACCACTAAAGCACTCATATATCGACTTGTTGGTTGTTGTCACTAGCACGGAACAACTCATTTGTGTCAGGCGGGAACCCTCATTTGTGTCGGCAAGAGGCTCTGTCATGAACTAAAGGTCAGTGATGTGAAAAGTCATCTTTGTCAAGCCAGCCGCCGTCATCGATGACAGTTATCTTTGTCGGGCCAGTATTAAACCCCGTCACCGATAGGTTTGACCTAGCAGAGAAGTCAAACTAGGGCTCGTCATCGATGACTCATCCGTGATGGGCCCCTACTATGAACCGACAAAGATGACTAGGTCACCTTTGTCGGTATGGTTTGGAGACCGTCACAGATGGCTCATCGGTGACGGGCTCTATGTTAGACCCGACGTCTGCTATGCATATCGGCATCGGTTATTTTTTATAACCCGTCACTGATGAGTAATTTACCAAAAAAATAAATGTTATTTTTTGGCTAGCCTCAGGCCTTTGCTAGCCATGCCCGTTGCAAAATGACAGAACAAATATACACATTCCCATTCCCAGCAACCCCATTTACACAGCCATTACCAGCAACCCCATTTACACATCCATTCACATGCCATCAATCCATACATTCGCAATCACATTCACAATCACATCCACATTCAAATCCACATGCATCTTCAAGAGTTAAGCATCAAAACTTGCAAAACCGAGGTATAATTTGAAACAAATTATGTAATTAGCATTGCAAATGTATATATTAACATCAGAGATTATTCTACATATAATATATACATAAATGTTACATAATCACATGTTTTTTACAAGCATAGAAAAATGTTCAACAAATTTGGCCGAGCTACTTTATTCTAAAGCTTCCTTTTGGAGATACGAGTTCCGCAAGCATGAAGGCAGCTAGTTCCTCTGTAATATATTTGAAGTTGTGCGGTGGAATTTTGCTATTTTTTCCCTGCAAGTGAGGCACCAAGTTAGTATGTATGTATGTGTGTGTATATATATATATATGTGTGTGTGTGTGTGTGTGTGTGTGTGTGTGTGTGTACTCAATTAAACTAGTAGCTTTCTTTTGTGATTAAGTGTACGTAAGCACAAACCTCAACATCTAGCAATGTCACCTTATCCAGCAAAGTACTCATGTTATGTCGCACATGGAAACCACAAGTTTCACCAACTTATTGACGGCATGGGAAATCTTTGTGGTGATAGAGGTCAGGACATCCTTCCTTATGCTTGCTGCCTTTTTGCACATATTGGGCCCACGTGTCATTTAATGCAGCTTCAAGCGTCGAAAAATTATATTTCTCATTAATTCGGGAGTTAAGGTAATAGAACTTACTCCACTTTGGCACTATGACCAGGAGAATCCAATGAAACCTACGGCATTTATATATTGCAAGTTAAATACTAAATCTATATGCGTCGTGGATTTCCATCTAGTTAGGTAACACACTTATTGTTGATTATGGACTAATAGAATGAAGTCTTTGTCCTAGCGGGCCCACAAGCAGTCCTTGAAATAAGTTGTCAACGATTCTAGATTGTGTTGTAGAGCTGTCTCATTGACTTGGGTTGTATCTAGGAAATCAACTTGGATTATGTTTCTTTGTGCCCTCTGCCAACTTAACCTACAAGCAAGACAATAACCCTTATAAGCATTCTATATGCATGGATTGTTATTAGCATATTTTGTACTCATCAATACTTACAATGTGTAACACTTAAGGAGATTGGTGTCCACCGCTTGCAGCCTGAAGAGGTCAAAGAGATCCTTAAAGTCTACCACAATATAGGTAGTTGGCCCAAGAAATGGCTCTGCACCGTGATGGCCCATTATATCTATCTCTCTATTCTTTCTCCTTGAGTTTAACCTCTCCATGTAGTATCCGTGCAACTCTCGACAAGCAGGACCCATCTTGGCTAGCTCGTGGTCTCCAACTAATGGCATGCCTAATTGGAAGGTTGTCAGAGCTAGGCTCTTAGTAGGAACTGATACCTCATTGCCTAGATCGAGCTGCTTGGGAGCCAACAGCGAGGTGTGCAACTTTCCTTTTCCTTTCCCCCTTCCACAAGCTTTTTTGTTGGATACCATTGGTGGAGAAGAACGTGCCTTGCTCTGTTTGATAGGAGGGGGAATGTTAACCATGACGTCGTCCTCCATAGGATCTAACCCAAAATCTGTATCATATTGTAAAGTAATATCATTGTGAGGGTCCTCAATGGCAGGAGGGGCTGAAGGAGCTGGAGTGGATCTTGGCAGCGGACGACTTGGTCCTTGGGCATTTGACCTAGGAACCATCTTTATGAAAATTTGGTCCTTGGGCCATTGGATAAAGGTCCCACGTGCAGCTCTCGGGGTCAAAATTTCGTCATTTGGTGGGATCTCCATAGGCCAGTTGACCTTGTTGTCCATGACCATGTCCACCTGGACTTTAGTATGTCCAGCCACCAAATTCTGAGTTGTCAACAAGTTCTTGTTCTGACGCCACCTCAGTTGACGCACAACTGCTTCGTTGTTGCATGGGGCTTGCTTGTACTCTAAGAGCGGGGGCGGGGGCGGGGTTCTGCTGCTGCATCTCTCCCCTGATGCATGCCTCCACCTCAATAAGTTTCTGATCAAATTCCGAGCTAAGTTCGGCTCTGATCTTTTCTTTCAGGCACTCCTCTTTCTGCGCCTTAGTCAGCTTTCGGCTCCTGTACTGCCATGAGTACTGGGACAATCCAATCTTCCATGGAATATTAGAGCCAATGCCTCTTGTCCGTCCAAGATGTTCTAGGTTGCCCAGCGCTTTTGTGAGGATGTCATCCTCATGTCTTTGTGAGCACACCTCTTACGACAACTGTCTCTTGGCTGTATATCCGACCTACAGTATAGTGAAGTCAGATTAAATCATGCCTACTATATAAAGAGACATCCAGATTAAACATCCGATATCGAGAACTCACCATTTCCTGGTACACTCGGTCATCATCTACATTTGGGAACGTAAGTGTTCCATCGCTGTTCTTAACTGCCCGTGCTCTTGTCCAATTCCTTGATCGTTCATCTAGGATGTCAGCAAACAACGGCGGGGTGTTAGATTGTACTGCAGCCTCATCCTCCATCCGCCATTGCTCTTGCTTCCCACTATATCCTCCAGTGCCAAGCCAGTGTGGGTGCTTGTTTCTAGCCTGGAGTTTCCGAGTGGCCACGCTTTTTGTAAAGAACTCAGGAGTTGTTTTTGCAGCCACAAACTCACCCCAAACGGTTTTTGTGATCACGGGTACATGCCAAATGGTGTTGGGTGGTTGGGGTTGAGTACAAACTCGTTAACAAGCTTTGTCTTGAAATTCTTTTTAAGCCAAACTCATCTTTGGAATGCATGATGCTTTAGAATGTCCTCGTTGCCTTGAGGGTACTCGAAGCACTCCTTGAACTTCGTCCAAGCAGTGTGCTTATCCTTATCTAGCACTTCCTTGACATCGTCCACTAGGATGCTGAAGTGTCGTCTTTCTAAAACTCCACATGTACTTGCAAACTTCTTCACTACTGATGTTAGAGCCACCGGGAATCCTTCAACGTTAACATCCGTTATTGTTAACCGTTCCCTAGGTAGCTTATTTGCAGTTCTAGGGTTACGTCCAGACGTGGTTGCACTAGTTGTCGCCGACATGGCTGGGGCTTGATTAGACATTTCCTACAAACTTAAATACCGCAAAATACCATACATACATAAGAAATTATCATAAATTGCAGTTAGTGACAAATATACAAAATTCACTAAGAAATTATCCCTAAAATTCACTAAATTACCCTAAATTCAATAAAATATCCTAAATTATCCATAACACAGTAGTTATCCTGAACACATAAAAAATAATTCACTATACACTAGTTATCCTAAATGTATAAAAAATAATTCACTATACACTAGTTATCCTAAATGCATAAAAATAATTCACTATACCCTAAATCTTCATATTAACAAATATTATTCATATTTAAACTTTGACTTCTTGTGTTTTCTATAAAGGATTTTAAAATATTAAAAGGATACCATATTATCATACTATCAAAGTGTGTGTTGAACCTTAAATATAATTATTAAGCTTTCATTCATCGAAGTTTAAACATTAAAATTAAAATTATTACTGGTAGCAGTCGAATACTTTAGGAATAAATGGAGTAATACTATCAAATACAAAGATTTACACAGAAAAATTTACCAAACAACAAAAATATATAAAAAAAAACTACTTCACCAAATGAGATTATCATATCCACGGAGGTTTAACTATTTCATATCCATTTATCATACATGCATAAAAAGCTCACCAAATTCACCAATTCACCAAATAATTCACTAATTATCCTAGCAATGTATAAAAATTGAACAACCAGTGGCTCGGTGGAGAACGAGGCGGTGATGGCTGGGGTCGAAGAAGGTCGATGCAGCGACGGCGAGGGTAGCAGCCAGTCTCGGTGGAGAACGAGGCGCCGACGGCCGGGCTTGGAGAAGGGCAATGCGGCGCAGGCAAGGGCAACGGTCTGGCTCGATGGAGAATGAGGCACCGATGGCCGAGCTTGGAAGAGGTCGATGTTGTGCCAACGAGGATGGCAATCGGGCTCGGTGGAGAACAAGGCGGTGACTGCCAGGCTCGGAGGAGGTCGATGCAGTGGCAGCGAGGGCAGCGGCCTAGCTCGATGCAGAACGAGGCGACGACAGCGAGGGCTTGGTAGAGTGAAGTGAAAAGTGAAGAACCCTAGTCTTCATGTGGTCAAACCACATCCGTGACGGGCTTCAATATCCCTTCATTACGGATGGTAATCATCAGTGACGGTCGTTAGTGAAGGACCGTTATGGAGTCATTCGTTACGGGCATCAATTAGAGGTCGATTGAGATAACTACACCCATGACGGGCTTCAATTAAAGACCAATTGAGATAACAACATTCGTGATGGGCTTCAATTAAAGCCCGATTGAGATAACAACATCCGTGACGGGCTTCAATTAAAGCCCGATTGAAATAACATCTCAATCGATTGTTACTTGCTGCCCATCACCGATAGCATTTTTAACTTTTTTTTTATAGACATATTATTATTTTGTTCTTTGTGCTTCTTTCAGAGTTGACCATTCTTGACTTTGTCCTTATTCTTTGTAAGAGTTTAGGGTTTTGTAAGGAAGCCATGCCAATATTAAGTGGGAGTGCTGCGACATATGCTTCCTGCCTTTTCAAGCAGAAAATTTTGAAACGTTGGACGCAAGCTCGATTTTCAGGGTATTACATAGCAAGCCCGATTTTTGAAAAACGTTGAACCAAAATATTTCTTTCATTGCAAGAAATAGCAAATCAAATTAATACTTTTTTCATTGTAACAAAGGCTTCCATAGCAAATCAAATTAATATAAAGGTTTCCATTACAAGGATAGCACATCCTTCTTCACCGACCTCGTCCTTTTCACTGTGCCATGATCCATCGTAGCCTTCTTGTCGTTTTTCTTCATCAATCCCTGCAAAACACATACAGAAATGTGTCAATCGCATATCCTAGCTGCAACGCAGTGAATGGACTCGAGTATGTAACAATACCTGCTACAAGGATATGCCTTCCGTGTGATCTAAACGAGCATATGCCACATCCTCTTCGGGATCATCGTCAAGGTCTATGTGGGGTCTTACATGAAGATTTTGGTTGTATTTGTCTTCGTCGACGACGTTGTCAACCTCAACAATTCTTCTCTTGCCATCCCTAACGATGTGCAACTTCTTATTCGCCGGGTCTTTTATGTAGAAAATCTACTCGACCTGTTTCGCAAATACAAATGGTTCATCCACGTATCCAACCTTGTTTAGATCTACAGTTGTGAAACCTTCCTTGTCGACTTTGACACCAGTGCATAAATTCACCCAACGGCAATGGAACAGTGGGACTTTGAACATCATGTAGTTCAGCTCCTAGATCAGCTATATGCGGTCGTAGTATGTATTGGATCCAAGTTGATCCTGAAATACATCTATATGTTTGTACTGTGCTCTTGTCATCTTGTTTGATGATGTAAAATGTGTATCCATTAATATCATATCCTTGCCATGTATCAAAATCCCAACAAGGACCCGCCGCCAACCTCCTTACTGTTTCATTTGGACCATCGGTCGACGTTGTGATACAATTCTTGAACCATTCGTTGAAACGAGAGTTATGCTCTTTGTTGATCCACATATCCGATTGACCCATGTTCTCCTGTCGAACCTTCGCTAAATGCTCCTCAAAATATGGGCAACTTCTGCCATATGTTGGAGCACAGAGAAATGGGCCTGGGCATGGGCGTCTTGATCTGGGACAATTCATTTTCAGCCTATTGTGCCAACACCTGACAACCTTCTTTCATGACGAGACGTTGGAACTCAGATAGGATCAGTCTCGTCCATGTAGTCGACGCAGAACTCAATAACCTCCTCAGTCATGTACCCTTCAATGATGCTTCCCTCCGATTTTGCTCTATTTCGGACATACGACTTCAGAATTCCCATGTACCTCTTGAACGGATATATTTCTCTTAGAAAAGTTGGGCCACACAATTTTGTTTGCTTCACAAGATGAACAGAGAGATGAACCATGATATTGAAGAAAGACAGTGGAAAATATATCTCCAAGTGACAAAGAGTTTTGACAATATCTGCCTACAACCCATCAAGATCTTCAAGATCTATAACCTTCTAGTCGATTGCATTGAAGAAGGCGCACAGCCGCATGATCGTGTGGCGGACTTTGGGTGAAATAATATTTCTTATAGCAACTGGTAAGAGCTGTGTGATTAGCACATGACAATCGTGGGACTTCATTCCAACCAGTTCAAGATCATCCAACAAAATATACTTACTTATCCTTGCTGAATAGCCTAATGAAACTTTTATATCTTTCAAGCAAGATAACATTTGCATTTTCTCATCCTTCGACAAGGTGTCGCAAGCTGGAGGGAGGAACACTCTTCCTGTGTCGGGATTGGTTACTGGCAAACTCTCGCACACATTCTTTTTTACGTGCATGAGATCAATGCAATGACAGACCTCAATATCTTTCCAGTAAGGTAGTCGCCAAAATAAGAATTGTTCCACATACCCTTGTCCTTTTGCCTTACTACGTTTTTTTTTCTTCCCAAACTCATTAGTTATGTCCTTGAACATGTTGTGCACGTCATCTTCGGTCAAGTCCGTGGGAGCAGGTTGAAGTTCTCTCTTACCGTTGAAAATTTTCTTCTTTCTTTTAAATGCATGACGTAGCGGGAGCCATCTCCTATGACCCAAGTAAACCATCTTTTGTGATTTCTTCAGCCACTTACTACGTGTATTTTCCATACAGTCGGAGCAAGCCTTATTTTCTTCGACAGTTTGTATAGAAAGATTACCAAGTGCGGGAGAGTCGTTAATGGTGCAGAACAGTAGATTGCACACCTTCTTTCCAGAGTGTTTCTAGATCATCGATAACAGGCTCCAAAAACACATCAATATTACCGGGCTATTTCGGTCCTTAGATTAACAAACATAGCATAATGTATTTTCTTTTGAAGCACAACCATGGTAGTAGGTTATAGTTTGCAATAAGAACTGACCAGGTGCTATGAAAACTGCTCATATCTCCGAAAGGATTCATGCCATCCGTACACAAATATATCCTTATGTTTCTCAGGTCAGCTGCGAATTTTGGGTATTTTCGATCAATATTCCTCCATTGATTCGAATCTGTAGGGTGCCTTAGCATACCATCGTTCCTTCCCTCTATGGCATGCCAACATACTAACTCCGTTTCCTTGGAATTGGCAAAGATTCTCTTGAAACGATCAACAATAGGTAGATACCACACAACCTTCGTCGGACCACCTCTCTTTGACTTTTTTCCTTCGTCAAAACTTCTCTTTCGCTTCTATCGAGAAGCCTTGCAGACAAGAGAAGCCTTTAAGTCCGCATATTGTTTGTGATACAATATGCAGTCGTTTAGACAAGCGTGAATTCTACGAACCTCTAACCCCAAAGGACACAAAACCTGCTTTGCTTCATATGTCGTCTTGGGCAATGCGTTCTCCTCAGGAAGCATGCCTTTTAATATACCCAAAAGTTCTGTGAAACTCTTGTCTGTCCATCCACTACTTGCCTTTATCTTCATTAGGTCTAAGGTTGCTGACAATTTGGTGTGATTTGACTTGCATCCAACGTATAGAGGTGTCTTTGAATCACTGACCAACCTGGTAAACTTCATAAAATCTCTCTCGTTGTAAACTGGATCCTCAACATCACGTAACATGTATTGCAGTAGATCGTGATCGACATTAACCATTTCACCGCCCAATGGAGAAGGAACAAATATGTCATGTTCATCTTCATATTCTTGATTTTGTGCGCCACTACTCGCAGCATCTGCAATATTGATTGATTTTTGCTCTCCATGCTTCATCCAACATGTGTAGCTTTTCATGAATCCTCGACGTATCAGATGAGCGTGTACATCTACTTTGCTATCAAACATCTTCTCATTTTTGCAATCTGCATATGGACAAGTCATGTAATCGTTGTTTGTTCTTTTCCTCTCCTCCTCCGTGACGTTTATAAAATTTGAAACGTCACTTCTATACTCTTTGTTATGTCGATCAGCTTTGTACATCCACCAACTTCGGTCCATCGCTGCAAAAGTGAACAAATATTAGATAATTTTTTTGTAAGATAAGTATTACCAAATTTGTAGGGATTTATTATTTTCCAAGTACCTAAATAGACTTTTTCTGAATTTTCTGTTTTTTTATAAAAAAGACAAAATTAGCCCCCCAACAACTCCCACCACAAATGTGAACAGTGGGATAACCATTCCTGTAGATAGTTGGAGTATTTATAGTGAGTAATAAATATCGGTAACGGTCAATAAATGAATAACGGGGACAGGCTTTATCGTTATCTTTGTAGGGCCTTAAGGCCGAGCCGTAACCGATGACATTTATTGGTGACGGGCTTAGACGGTTATCTTTGTCAGGTTGTTATATGAACCCGTCACCGATGAGTGTCATCAATGACGGGGTTAGATGGTAGCCTGACAAAGATTATATTTGTTGGGCTCCAAAATAAGCCCGTCATTGATGAGTGTCATCGGTGACGGGCTCGGCCTAAAGGCCTATGAAAATTACCTATAAGTGTTCTGGCGCCCCACACTATGCTGGTCTAGAAAGTCAACCGGCATAGGCTGGAGGTCACAACCTTATCTGTGGTTACAGTACCAGTCCCAGGATACACGAGCTGGTACTCACAGGATAATAGTGGAATCCAGAAATACAAAGCTTTTATTACAACATTGTTGGAGGTCTCAAACTACTACCGTCGTGGACAAACCCCAGACTGGTAGAAAGACTGAAAGGACAAGGTAAACGCAAGCGGAAACATAACAACAGTGGGGGGTGACATGAAGCAAGAAGACAATCATAAATCCACAGGCTAGGCTTGGGAACTAGGCTTGAAACCCAGAGAAGTCGTACTCGACCTGCTCTTGAAAGTAGGCCTCGGCGGAAGGGTCAAGGTATCCTTCTTCTAACTCTATAAATAATAATAGCAAGGGTGAGTACTCGTTGTACTCAGCAAGCCCGGAAAAAATATGACATGCAAGGCCAATAACAAGGGGTGGAACGGTTTTATTTGGAAAATCATGTTTTATAAATCATTTAGTTGTAAACCTCTAGTGTAATAGTTTTTAGTTTCGAAGTAAGGCTCACGCCTCACTCCATTCCACAGGTTGCTTTGCAACAACCTGTCACTGTAGTAATTCAACACAAACACCGTGCCATCTCAGCACTGCTTGGCCATCTCAGCCACACTACCTCGGCCATCTCAGCCCTAGCCACACTTTGGTGCCAATTGACACCCCGAGTCACACAGACTCGTTCCCAACCACGAAGGCTGGCCGTTCGCCACGAAGGACTCTGGTAACGGTACCCATTCCAAGAATTAATTTATAAAACAAACACTACGCTATGAGAAACACTTCACATCCACCCATGACCGTGGGCACGGCTGTTTAAACAGTTTGACTAAACTCTGCCGAGGTTGCATGCTTTACCCACACGTCGCGGACTTCTCGCATTACCGAACACATGTGGATCAGACATGGCCGACAAAGGAGAGCTCGCTACAAGGCTTTTCCATAACCAACCCATAAATATCCCGTGTCCCACAGTTGGGTGGAATCTCTCCACCAAGCATCAGGCCAAATTTCAAGCCCTCATCTACTCAGGCCCCATCGTATGGACTCCGACACATCCCCACTGCAGGAGATTGCCATACTCGCCACCATACCAGTGCTCCTCAACTGCTAACATGCTGGACACCTATGTTTTAGTTATCTACTCGGCCAGGGGCATCCCATTCTACCCGTGTGGTTGCACTGTCATATGTTCAGATGAATTTCTCAAAGGAAACGGTCCTTATGGATAATACGTAGTCAAACCACCAAGGTACTGACTCCCGCATCATCAAGTTTTTACAAAACACTTTCCTCCTTCTTAACCATACCGACATCTCGCCGGATTTTTTAAAATATAAATATCCCAGTTTTTCCCACACGACAGAACAATCGTGACCTATAGGTAATCTACTCTGGCATTTTAAATACCAACGCAAAATATGTAGTGGAGTTACAAAGGAATGGGGTCATCAATTCCTATATAATAATGGTGTGACTACTGGGAAGGTCCGACGATCCATACTTGAATCGTGGCCAAAAACAGTGTAACCTAAAGCATGTAATTTGGCAAACAAAATACTTAATTTAAAAAATATAGGCACAATAAATGGTCAAGGGGGCTTGCCTTGTTCCGCGACAACGGACGGAGCGTCGAACTCCTGTGCGAATCCTCCGTCCGACTCGGGTTCTAAACACGAGAAAACAAACAATACATAAAACCACTGCTAAACTAAAACAAAACATGAAAAAGACAGCATTAATGAATAGAGGGGAATTTTAGAAAGATTTTGGAATTTGAACGGAGTCAAACGGAGTTCGGGATGAAAAGATATGGATTTTTTGAAGTTTTTGGAGCTTTTTGGAGGGTTAAAAGAATAGAGAGGAATATTCCAGGGAATATTCCAAGTGGGGCCCTGCTGTCAGGTCAAAGGGGTCAAGGGAGAGAGGGAGAGATGTGGGCCTGTGGGTCCCACTCCTTTTCTTTCTTTTTCTTTTCTTTTTTTTCTTCTTTTCTTCTCCTTCTTATCTCTTTCTCTCTCTCCTTTCTTTTCTCTGCTCTCTTTCTTCTCTGTCTGTCCAGAGCAGTAGGAGGCACGATGGGGAGCGGCGGCCAGGCGGCGGCTGCGCGCGGCGAGGGCGGCGTCGGCCGGTGGTTGGGTGACGCGGGGTCGGCGGCTGGGCAGCAGGGAGGGGAGGGGGGCGGCGCGCTGGCCGGGCTCGGCCAGGGCGCGGCGCGGCAGCTACAGCCGGGCTCGGCCGGGGCGTGGCGCGGCACAGGGCCGGCAGCTGGGCGGCTAGGAGGTGCAGGCCGGCGGCGGCTGCTGGGGGCGCAGGGCCAGGCGGCTCGGCAGGGCGGGGCCGGCGGCTGGGCGATGGCTTGGTGCTGGTAGAGGGGAGGGACTCGGCTGGGAAGGAAGGGGGAGTAGGGGACAGAGGAGGAAAGAGGAGTTTGGTCGTGCAGGGGAAGAGGGGAGGAGGCCGGTTTTTGGAAAAACAGGGAAGCTACCTCGACGCAGTGTACTCCGCGGCCTCGACAACTCGGCTCCGGAGCGGTGAAAATGGAGTGGTGAATCGGCTGAGGAACTCCACGGTAAGTCTGCTCGGGTATTTATACTGCCGGAGTGATTCGGGAGTAGAAACTTGACGACGAGAACGTCCATTGATGTCTCTGTGTTTGCTTCTCCGTCTACAGACTCCAGCTGTTGTCGTTGCCTGGCTTGCTCGGCGAGCGGCGCGGAGCGGTGCCTAACTTCGGCGGAGAAGACGGAGACGGTGCCAATCCTTCACTGTGCACTGGCAGGACGGTGCCTAACCGTCGGTTTTGCAGGATGTTTAGGAAAATAAGGACAGGGAAAGAATCATGTATGCACGAGGGTTGGATGAGCCTGGGTGATTTTTTCTGGCTTAATGGAAGTGCAGAGAATCTCCGGGTGAAAAAGGACTGATAAACACCGGGCGGTAGAGGTCCAAAATATTTTGGAATATTTGGACGGAAGGAAAAAAAAATGATTTGATACGACCGGGGAAAATAAATAAAAACAAAATTAAAACTAATTTTGAAATTTTTGGGGATTTTGAACGGAAAGACAGAGCGACGTTAAACTGCGGTTTTTAGAAAAACGCGGGCGTTACAAGTGTATATCTTTGTCGATTTTTATTTTGATCCATCAAAAGTGACGTTGGTGTGACGGTTGGTGAGCCCATGACACGGATAAACTGTTCACGATGATGAGTTCTGGAGTAATGTGTGTACCTGTATATCCTGTTTGATGTAGAAGCTAGGTTGTTAATATATTTTAGAAAACAAAATAAGCACGCTATGACACTAAGAAAAGCTTACTGTATCTAATAAAAGCTTTTGCCGATACGGTTGCACTCTGTGAAAGCATTGGACATTTGACTGACACCGCCGCAAACTGGAGAATGGGAGAACCCAAACTACAAGCTCAACAGCCACATTTCAAGTCTCCACTGAATGAGTGGGTTGCAGTAGATCACCGTTGGTAAATTCGATGACAGAACACACAGGAACTGTTACTCAATTTGGTACCGGAATAAATTCAATCGCCACAAGCTTGTTGCTGGGATCTTATGAAAGAAATGGAGGTTTTTTTGAGAAGCCGACACAAAGTTCCACACTTCGGAGATGCTCTGGTTCTAATGTTGGCCTACTTTGGACTTGGAAACACAGCAGAGAGCATAAAAAATTAAAGTGAATTGTACTTTGGACTGGTAATTTTTAACCAAGTTTCACTTTGAATTTAGGGTAGACTAATCTTTTTATTTTGGACTAGATGGTTTGACAAAAGTTTCAAACTGAACTAGCCTTTTTCTCCATCTCTCCTCTTCCTACTTTTTTTTTTCTCCATTGAGATGTTGCCATGGATCAACCCGAGTAAGCACATGACAAGGATTCCTTCTCTCGAATATGTTCCTCAGCTCGACCTCACGAAATCAGGCCACAGGGCAGCTCGCTGCTGCAGCTATTGCCTGTGAGAAAAAGAGCAAAAAAAACAAAATCAAGGTGCTGGATCATCAGGGACGGATGTGTATAGTTGTTGGTGAGCTAAGGAATTCAAAGAGTGAGTGACAGCAAAGTAGGTTAGAAGTAAGAAACACAAGAATGATCCAATGTGTAACAGATTCCTGTCCAAAATAAAAACATTCATAGTCTACTACAAAGTGAAGCTTTAACAATAATAAATGATCTAAAGTGTAATTCGTTTTACAAAGTATACGAACCAAGCATGAATAAGACGATCTTTTTTAAAAAATCGGGTACTACTCGGGAACAGATTTGACATTAGAGCGTACCCAATATGAAATTTAGAGGATTCTATAGGAGAGAGAGGCAGATAGGATCGGTCCTACATCTTTTTAGTTGGTCCTAAGGTAAAATCGAACGCTAGTCTTGGTACCCAACTTCGTAGGAGAAAGCGAGTCTTTGGTCCCACCTGTCATAGGCATCCACTTGCATCAACTTTCTTTTATTAACCTAATGGGTCCCACTCATAACATTTTTGGTGGTGTCTACACACTGCAGAAATTTTCATCAGATATTATCCTTGCCATGGGGCCCGCTATAAGAACCTTTTCCTTTCCTAAATACTTACCATGTTTTATATTATAAGTCGTCTGGACTTTTTCCAGTCAAACTTGATCAATTTTATAAAAAAATTAGCAACATTAGTTTCATTAAATACTTTTTAATAATTTATTTGTTTTACGTTGAAAATATTACTATATTTTTATATAAATTTAATCAAACTTAAAAACTAAACTTTTGACTAAAACTTATAATATAAAATGGAGGAGGAATACAGATGCTCTTTAACACCCTAATCAACACCCTAATTCCCTGAAGGCCTCTCGAGAACCAACCGGCTGCATCACGGCCGGGAGTGTCAGGGTGGGCCAGGTGTCAGTGGGAAGTCCCTGTTGGCCTGCCACGTGGCGGTGCTCCTCAGTACTCTCGAGTCTCGACGACGCTACCACCATGCATGGCACCATGAGGTGCGCGGGCAACTTTCCTAGCACCAACGCTCGCCAGTGGAGGTACACGTGGAGAAGGACACAATGGCAGGGTGGTAAATAGGTAGGGGAAAGAGGGGCAAGGAGATGCCTCTGCCCGCTTTCCACGCCGGACTGACACCGTTCCAGCCGCGCACGCACGGGGGCAGCTTTGGGCGTTTTTGATGGGCGAAAAAGAGGAGCTTTCCCTTCTCCTTCTCCTTCTCCTTGTCCTCCCTCGGTGATCTGCCTCGCTGGGGCATCTCTAAAAGCATCCGACTCCGACGCCGCGACCACCACCGCTGGAAGCAGCAGCAGCAGAGGCCACGAGGAGATGAAGAAGTGCCCGTCGGAGCTGAACCTCGAGGCGTTCATCCAGGGCGGGAGAGGGGAGGACGACGCCGCCGCCGCCGCAGACCAGAAGCCCGGTGGCGGCCACGCTGGCCCGCACCAGCCGTTCGCCATGTTCTCCGCCGCCGACCTCTCCTGCTTCGGCTTCGCGGACGCGGTGAGTGATTATTTTGATCATGCTGCCTGCTGCTGCGTTCGACTACCGTGTGCTTAATTAAAGAGCGGCTAAAATTCTTGTTCTATTGATAGCACGGTCCATATATGCTTCACTAGAATTTCATTCCATGCCTGCAAATTTTAATCACTACTGATCAGCTCCTGTTACCTTTCAAATAGAAAATTTTAATCGCTACTGATCAGCTCTTGCTACCTTTCAAATAGAAGACTGTTTCATACTTTGCCAAATTTTTTTTATTTGCTAGTACAATGACTGTATTTTCTTTTTGTGAATACGCATAAGCTTTGCGTATCATCGTATTAAGTTGGAGGGGAGTAAATACAGCGGGAAAGCAGCAAACAAGGAAAGAGAGGGGGAGAGAGAGAGAGGAAAAAACGAAAGATGTTTCTTTTCGATTCTATAGAAGAGGCACATGCGCACACACCACACACATAATTTTATTCTTCAAACTTCAAACAAACGATGTTTCATGTTTGAAAAAAAAAGATTGAATAGCATGATAAGAGGGAGTCCTGAATTCTAACCATGGGAAGACAAATCATTTTTCAGGTTAACAGCCTAACATGAGAGTTTACATGGCAGGGTTGATTAAGTTGCTATTTAGGAACTGATGATAAGTAATTTATTTAGGTAACGAAGATGATTATTAGTACATACTGATAACTAATTATAAGTAGCAGCATATACATACAAGCTTTGGTTGCATATCTCAAGTTGTACTTGATTCTTGATATGCATGATTGATTACTCGATTAATTATACTTTTTCCCAAGCAGAGCACCATCACTGGGGGCATTCCCAATCACATATGGCCCCAGTCCCAGGGCCTCAACGCACGGCATCCTGCGGTCTCCACGACAATTGAGTCGCAATCATCAATCTGTGGTATGACCTCACACACGTCCTCTTCCACAATTTTCGTCAGTTAATAAGACTGCAGTTTGCAAACAAAAATAGTCAGTCATCGATGTATGCAATGATTTGCTACTGTACTGCACACTGAAAAACACATGCAACCTGGATTTTTCAACACATGGAGATTTCAGCAATAGACGTGCATGGATAGTACAAGCGCTGTTACTGCATCAAAATTGCATTTAATGATGAGGCAGAAACAATGTTCAGTTCTTTAATTATTCTTGCTCACTATTTTTGTTCAATTTTTTGTGATCAGCAGCAGCAAGTCCCACGTCAGCTACCACTCTGAACATGAAGGAGAGCCAAACTCTGGGAGGCACAAGTGGTTCAGATTCTGACAGTGAGTCGCTGTTGGATATAGAGGGCGGTCCGTGCGAACAAAGCACGAACCCATTGGACGTGAAGAGAATGAGAAGGTATACCAAGAACATAAGCGATTATGTCAAGCATTATGTCTGTCACTACGTGAAAATTATGGGCGTATTTGCTAGTAGTAGAAGTTGACATTGCTTTTCAGAAGGAATATTTGACAAAGAACTTGCATGAAACGGTTGATGGCTTCAAATTACAGGATGGTATCCAACCGGGAGTCTGCTCGGCGATCGAGGAAGAGAAAGCAAGCTCACTTAGCTGATCTCGAGACGCAGGTAAACTGAGTTGATTTGTACCCGTCGCGCATTTGCTAATATCAAAATTCAAACAGCACCATCCATACAGATTGAGTAGCAAAAATTGTGCCAATTGGTACCGTGATTTTGAGTGATGGTCTCTGGGTTTATTCAGATTTTAAAAGTCGTGTGCTTGTTTGTCAGGTTGACCAGCTGCGGGGTGAAAACGCATCGCTTTTCAAGCAGTTGACAGATGCCAATCAGCAATTCACGACCGCGGTCACGGACAACAGAATCCTCAAATCAGACGTGGAGGCCCTCCGGGTCAAGGTGATCATTCATCTGCAGATTGCATTGCATTATTCATCGTCACATCGCCATCACGCATTTCGGCCGGCCGTGTTTCTGAACTCTGAAGCTGTCCACGTTTGTACAGGTGAAGATGGCGGAGGACATGGTGGCGCGGGGGGCGCTGTCGTGCGGGCTCGGCCACCTGGGCGGGCTGTCGCCGGCGCTGAACCCCCGGCAGGCGTGCCGCGTCCCTGACGTGCTCACCGGGCTGGACTACGCCGGCGACGACCCCTTCACCGGGCTGTCCCCGCCGGAGCAGGTGCAGATGCCCGGCGGCGACGTGGGTGACGCCTGGGGCTGGGACAACCACTCCAACGGCGGCATGTCCAAGTGAACTAGTGATCTGGTCTACTGCTGTGTCAGCTCAGCTACGTATAAAACGTGATGTCCAAGTGAACGGACTTGAGTTTTTCAGAGTCCTCGTGTCGTGTCAAGTGTCGTGCACTCTTTGTCTAGTCCTGTAATAGAACTGACTGGCTATATATATATTTGGTAAGAGACTGAAAAACTACGAAGTATAAATGTTGTGGAGTTTAGAACTTCTCTCTGATTTGATTGCAGTTGCCTTCTGAATCCATGATCCACTGGTGAGAGCCTGGAGAATTCAGGTAAGTGACCAAATGGTCCAAAAGTTTTCCATCTGATAGGGGGATGGTAAATGAGCTTTACTCTGAAGTGAATATGTTTCGTTTCTAAACAATTAAAGGCGATAATTTAGTGTGGTTTCTTTGCTTCAAGTAATTGTGATTTGTGAATGGCTAAGTATAATTTACAATGGGTAGGTTCAGTTTTGGATTCGCTCTTCGTCCCTTCGCGCCATCGCCAGCGCCGCCGCCACAGATTTGCTAAACATAGTATAGGTAATTAATTTGCTATAAACAAGGGGCAACAAAGTTTTTTTCAAAAAAAAAAAGGAGTTTGGTGAGATGGTAGTGGGGAGTGACATAGCAAGCAGACAAGGACAAATCATGCAAACTTGGCCTAAGTGCGTCACCCGACGTGGACACCTCCCCTCCCCAGGATTCTCTGCGCCACCCACCACACGGTGACTATTAATTCTGTTACAACACCAAATACAGCATGTGATCAATTGATTTATTACATATAACAGTTAACACTGCTAGTGGTTAGGATAGGATGCATCCGTTCGGGAAGGGGCATGTCCCTTCCCAACCGATGGCAATGGCACCCCAAAACATTTTGGGGTATAAATTTATACTCACTATTTTAAAATTTTTGTCCCTGAATCAATAAAGGAATCATTACATTTTACTCTTACATTTTACTCTTAAGAAATTCACGACCAGCCCGTCCAAATTTTTTATATGTATAAAGTAGTATAAAGTTACAAAGTGTACATACAAATTTTGTACATATACACGTAAACTTTATACATTTACATATAATTTTTTTACATCTGAAGTGTGTATGTATACATAAAATACTTTGGTACATATAAACCTTTTTCACATCTTACGTGTGTGGGTATATATACAATATTTATATATGTCATTTTATATACATATAGATACAAAAATTGTACCACAAATATAAAAGTTTTATATCTATATGTATAAATACAAAATCTATATAATTTATATGTATAAAATATATCATATGTACATAAGTTTTCTCGTATATATATCGTGTACATCAATGACGTAAGCAACTTGTTGCGCCGTCATGTGACGGGTGATGAAGGTTGGTCCGGATCCGAATCAGCTCCCATTACATTACTGGTGGCGTCGCATTTCCCAAAATACTCTCCGTTAAAACACTCTCCATGTTTCTATAGAGCGCAAAGTCACCTAGGCTGTGTTCGATACTTTGGGATCTAATCCTCGTGCACATAAAATGAAGCAACTTATTAGTACATAATTAATTAAGTATTAATTTATTTTAAAAAAAAATTAATAAGATTTTTAAAAATAACTTTCGTATAAAAAAATTTTGTAAAAAAACGTATCGTTTAGCCATTTGAAAAGCGTGCGCGTGAAAAAAGAAAGAGATCAGTTGGAAAAGCTTGGAAACGAAACCTAGCCTAGCCACCCTTTGTTTTCCCGAAAATACCCTCGGAAGCTAAATCGTTGTTACGACTGGACGTCGACGACGAGGGCTTAACTGAGATTTTGTGAAACGAAACGGAATGGCAGTGTTGCAAATACGGAGGGGAAGGAGGGGCAAGGAGACGTAGGGAGGGGCACCTTTGGACGAAAAGAGCTTTCCCTTCTCCTTTTCTTCGGTGAGCAGCCAAAATTGAGTTGAACACTGTATTTACTGGTAGCTTTGCAGTAGCGCGGTCCAAATATGCTTGACTAGAATTTCATGTCTTCAAATTTCATTTATTGCTACTGACTAACTGATCAGCTCCTGCTACCTTTCAAGTAGAAGACCGTTTCATCCTCTACCAATTTTTTTGCTAGTACGGTAACTAATTCATAGTGAGTATTAGTATATTTCTTTCTCCCGATTACATGAAAGCATCACACCACGCTCGCACAACGTAGGTCTGCAAGCAAACGGACGATGTTTCATGTTTTAAAAGAATTTTATTTTAATAGCCTGGTAAGAGGAAGTCCTGATTTATAAGCATGGGAAGAAGAGAAATCATTTCTCACGTAAACAGCCTAACAGGAGTGTCTACGTTGTCAAGACACGGTTGATTAAGTTGTTAGTAGCATATACAAGCTCTGGTTGCTTATCTTTTTTAAATTGTAGAATGAAATGCATGATTGATCACTCGATTAATTATTATACTTGTTTTTTTTTACAAGCAGGGCACCATCACTGGGGGCATTCCCAATCACATATGGCTCGAATCTCAGAGCCTCAACGCACGGTCTCCACAACAATTGAGTTGCAGTCATCAATCTGTGGTACGGCCTTGACTTTTTTTTAGAAATAATATTGTTTTAATGGAAAATCGCAAAAATAGTTGGCATGTGAATGAAATTGCAAAAATAACGGCCTGTCGAACGGTGGGGAAACGACATGAGGGCCTGTCGAACAGCGGCGTGTCGACAGGCCCTATCGAACGGCGGCCGATCGACAGGCCGGCCTGTCAAATAGCGGGCGTTCGACAAGGCCCACCGCCTGCCACGCACCGCACCTGTCGAACAATGGGCGTTCGACAGCCCCCCCACCGCCCCTATCGACCAACGGGCCTTCGACAGGCCCTTTTATAAGGCGCTCCCCGATTCCAAATCGTCCCGAATCCAACCGAACCGAGACCACTTCGCCTCACCGCCTCGCCTCGCTCGCCACAAGCCGCAGCCCGCCGTCGCGCCCAGCGCCGGTGCCGTCGCCATTGCTGTGAGCCCCCGGTTTTGTATACCGGGAACCCCATGTGTATTACAATACCATTCCCTGGATCAGTAGATGGTACACACATGGCACAGTTGTATATCTCAAGCTGACATCGTCTTACAGGTCTTACAATATATTAATAATACAAGGGTAGCCCAAATGGAACCCGAATAGACCAAGCATGGTCGATAGCAACACAAAATACCAAAACAACTAAATGAAGTAGCGGAAGCGAAGCAGCGGCGGTCCATCTTATCCCACACGCATCGACTGGTGAACCTAGGTCCCTATTCCACCGTCCTCGGTAACTCCTTGCCAGCATAGCACATGTACAGGTCGACACCAACACCTTTCTAAAAGATGTAAATAAGCAAGAGTGAGTACCAACCGTACTCAGCAAGCCACCACTACAGAATGCATATAATGTTCATAGGGGTTCAAGGATGGCTTGGTTTATTTGCATAAAGCTAGTTTTCACAAATTATTTCACAAACCTATGCCACAACAGTTTTAACTGAAAACCACGTTAAGTTGAAGTTATCATTAACCTGCGAGGGTTCATCCACCTTCCCCAAGCCTGCTTGGTCCGGTTTACCCTCGCATCCAATTTCCACAATTTTAACCACTATGACCTTTTTGCACATCAGGCAAGGTCACACCTTCCACACCCATCATATTTTAAGCAATATTACAAATTGACGAGGCTAGTCAAGAGTAATGCAAGTCCCGGCGCTCATTAACCGCGAGCACGGCTATTCGAATAGTTTAATTTACTCACACTGCAGTGGATGTACGCTTTTAATCCCACACTCCGTGACTCACCCAACACATGAGACTTGTCACGGCCCGGTTTTTCAGTTACCCTCGCATGGCGGCACCCGCTCCAAGGACTATGAATCCCCATTGCACCCCCGGCGCCACATTCCTACCTCGAGCCGGTTGTGAGGGGAGTCCTGGCGCTCCCGAGATTGAAGGTTACATCATACATATATAAAGCTTGACGTCATTAAACCACACACTTCCACATTTCCATACCGATATCCAGAACCTACCATGTCTGGGGTGCCACCCCACGAGAATAACCTAGTCCACCGGGTCTAACCCCACTCAAGAAGTGTGGTCGTACTCGGTTCGTTTCCTGCTTAGCTTCTTGACTCGGTCCTTAACTGACCAGGGTCGGCGGCTTACCGTTCCCAGAACCACCCATATTCTATCCGTGCCGCCCCAGTCGAAATCACTTTTGTTTAATTAAGTTTTTGGGTTTTCACAAAGGTTTTCATGCTGTGGGTGGCGCTTATGTCTCCACCCGATCTCTATCAATCACTCCCATCGAGTGATCAGTGTAACCACATCCACATATCCCACATATGGAGTGTATAACGTCTATGTAAGCAGGGCTAAGCAGTGAGTAAATAATCACGCGTAAAGTAATATACTCAGGTAACAAAGGTGTGTAAATACATAAGGATAAACAATATCAAAGGTAAGGCTTTAAGCAAATGTGGGTACGCGTTTTATAATTAGCATGCAATTTTATTTGCAATCAACACATTTATAAAAATAGGATCAACATGTTCGAGGAAGGGGGCGTAGTGACTTGCCTTGCTCAATTGGGGGTTCGTTCTCGATTAGCTCAGTTTCCTCCTCGCAGATGTACCCTGTCCGGTTGAATACTAACGTCACAAACTATCGCTAACACAAAAAGAGCCAAAAATTCTAGAACAATCAAAAATAACCAAACTAGTGCCATTGCGTAGATCTTGATTTTAGAAAGATTTTGACGAAAGTTTCGTTCAAATCCGACTTAAAACGAGGGAGATATGGAATTCGAAAGATTGAAAAAGTTTTAAAACAAAGAAAAGGGAAAGGTCTGACGGTGGAACCGCCCTTAACTCCTCACGTACAGGTTTTGTTTTTAAAAAGGGTGTGCGCATGGTGAGGTGAAGGGCTTGGGCGAGCTACAAGCATGCATGCATATGCATACACACGGCTAGCTAGCTGCATGCATATGAGCTGCTTGCATGCATGCACACGTACAGCCAGCTAGCTGTGTGACGCATGCACGGCCAGCGGCACAACGGCGATCGCTGCGGAGGCATCCGCGCAAGGAACGGGTACGGTGTTGCGCCTCACAGACGTCACCGTGCCGCGGCAACAACGGCGGTAAGGAAACAAAAGCAAGAGGAAGAGCAGGAGAGGAGCTCACCTCGCGGCAGCCGGGTAGCGGCACACCGAGCGGCGGTCCTTACACGAAACTACGGTCGTCGATGTACAGCCTGGGGACAGTCGGCCCGCGGATCATCCTCGCACACCACGTGTTCGATCGGTGGCAACAAACGAACACACAGCGTTAAGGAATAAATGTTAGCGGGTTAGTGCAGGTTAGGGGTTAGGGGTTAGCGAGTTAGAGGTCAGCGGGTTAGTGAGTTAGAGGTCAGCGGGTTAGTGAGTTAGAAGTCAGCGGGTTAGTGAGTCAATGGGTCAAATGTTAGATGTTAGAGGTTAGCCGTTCAATAAGTTAGTCGTTCTCGGGGTTCAGATGACGGCGCGGCGCGCACGGGACGTCGTTGCCGGAAGTAGTACCGGGGAGGAGCATTAGATTTTATCTTTTTATTACAACCCAACAGGAATGAATGGCTTGGGGAGGCAAGATGGACTTCAATAGAGGGGGTTGGGTGAGTAGAGGGATATATGTTAGACTTTGGTGAGGAGGATGGCTTGTTGGTGGACTGCGGCCTGGAGGATATGATATAGACTTTTGTAGAAATGGATTTTCTTGGGCTCGGCCCGAGGAAATGAGAGAGGTTTTATGGACTTTTGGATAGATTATCAGGCCGGTTGGCCCAATGAATGCGGGGATGTTTTGTAGACTTCTTGTGGAGGACTTATGGGCTTGGCCCGACAACATGAGGGAGGTGATATAGACTTTTTGAAAGTCTGCGGTCAAAGGCCCGCAGGGAGAGAGTCAAGATAACGGGGCCCACCAGTGGGTCCCACCTCTTATTTCCTTTTTCTTTTCTTCTCTTCCTTATCCTCTTCTTTCTCTCTCCTTCTCATCCCTTCTTTTCTCTCTCTCTTTCTTGCCTCCTCTGCTGCTTCCCGAGCAGGATGAGGGGATGGAGCGCCGGCCGGGCGAGGGTGCGGCGAGGGCGGAGGAGCGACGTCAGCGGTGGCGCGGCACGGACGCAGTGGCGCGGGACGGCGCAGGGCGGCGTGAGACGGCGCGCGGCGTGGCTTTGGCGCGTGCGCCGGCCACGGCTGGGGGCGGCGTCGACAGGGTCGGCGGCTGGGGAGGCGGGGCGGCGGTGCGCGGCGTGCGGCGCGGCGGCTGCGGCCGGCAGGGTGTGGCTGCGGCCAGGAGGCCGGGGCGGCTGCGGTGTGGCACGGCGAGCCCGGCTGGGGTTGCGCCGGCCGGGGCGGCGGCGCGTTGGCGCGGCGCGACGCGCTGGCAGCGCGGCCGGGACGGCGCGCAGGCGCGGCGCGACGGCAGGGAGTGGCGTCGGCCGGGCAGGTGGAGGTGCGCGCGTCGCGGTAGAGGCGGCGCTGGCCGAGGTGGAGGGGCGGCGCGGCGCGGCTTGCGCGCGGGCCGGCCACGGCGTCGGCCGAGCAGCGACGCACCGAGGCTCGGCTCGGCCTGGGCGATGGCCGGGCTGAGCGTTCGGCCAGGTGGAGGTGGCGCGTGACGCAGAGCTGCAGTGCACGGCAAGAAGGCGGCCGATCGAACGACAACGGTGTTCGGCCCGTCGGTGTGATAGGCGACAGTGAGCGAAAAAGGGCGGCTTTTATAGCCGTCGCAGCCGGCGGACAGCGACAAGCTGGCTCGGCCGAGTGGGGCCGACGGTCCTGTTGGGCGGTCGCAGAGCGAGGACAGTGGTCGGTGCGGCATGGGTGAGCTCGGTTCACACCGTTCGGCGTGGACGAGTGACACCGGCAAGCTTGTCGCGGTGCCATGGCGCACTGGACCGTGTGTAGAGATGGTCGTATGCTTGGCGGAGAAGGCGGCGACGGTGCCTAACCATGCTTAGTGTACAGTGCAGGACGGGGCCTAATCTCCGATTTGCAGGGACGGGGTAGTTGCAGCGGCCGCGCGGGTTGGTGCGCATGCCAGCTTAGGCTCGACTAGCCGCTTGCATGCAGGCATACGCATAGCTAGCCAGCTGCATGGTGCATGCTCGTGGCTCTTGCTTGCATGCATGCACATGCACAACTAGCTTGTTGCATGGCTGGCGGCGGTGCGAGGTTGAGCAGGATGCGCGTGGAATGGCCGGCAAGCTCGCCGGTGGACGGGAGCGGAAGATGGCAGCCGGTGGTGTCGCAGCGGCCTCGTCGTAGCGGCGCGGCGTGCGGCGACGTCGCCACCGAAAACAGTATGGGGGAAGAATTAGACTTTATTTTTACTACCAACCTAATAGGAATGAAAGGGCTCGGGGAGGCAACATGGACTTTCCCAGAAAAAGCCCAGCAGGAAGGCCACGGTAGAGGGAGTGGAAATGAACTTGTTTTGCAGAATGGGTTGGGCTAACAGAGGGAAATGTGGCCCAAAGAAATAGGATGTTCGAATATTTTCTTTGGGATATGAATATTGGAAATTTCAAGGGGGTTTGAGATAGAATTTGTACAGAGGACAACCTTTTCGGTAAAAGGATTTAATCGAGATCTTTTGGCACAGATTCCAGACACACACAAATAAACAATAAACAAGCAAACTAAAATTATGCCTGAGGACTAGACTTTGTCTGAGGAGGTCATATCCTGAAAATAGCCTATTAGGAATTTATATTTCGCAATTAAGGTTTCTAGTAAATATTTTACCAATAGACATTATTTTGCAAATAATTTCCAAAAGCTTATCACTCTATATAAAGGTGCATAGAAAATAATCAAAGCTATTTCTTTAGTGGAACAATATTTGTTTTAATAAACTATCCCTTATTGGGTTTTATCCAAAATGGTGATACATTTAGATATATAGCTTTATTTATAAAATATGCTCAAGGGTTTTTGTTTTTCGAAAATAATTGGCATATGCAAATCATAGCTCCTTGAATAAATAATATTTGAAATCAAATATCGACGTATCCTCAGACGTTCGTCTATTAGCCCACGTGTAAACGAAAAACGACAGATCGAATTGAGTTAGTTCAGGCATGAATGTATTTTGAAAAAGATTTTTGGTTACTCTGAATTTTTAATTCCGTATTCCAAAGTCGAAATATTCAGGATGTTACAATTGTCATTGCTGCCGTTGCGTGTCGTCGTCATTGAGGTAGCAGCACTACAAGGGAAGGGAAGTTTAAGGTATAAATATGTAATCCTTAAGTTAAGTTGTGAATTTTTAATTCGTAAGTATGAGGCTTGTTATTTCGATGCTATTATTTGTAAATCATTAGTCATTGTTAAATGTTAGTACGTATAATGTGTGAACTATTTGTCATTGTTTAATGTTAGCATATATAGTTATTTAGTTGTATGTTGCAAATAATTTGAAGTTAGTATATGTTTGCTGAAGTGATTAGCAATTTTGTAATGTTGAAATAATTATCATCGGGGAGAAATGAATGTTGAGCATTAGTACAAATCGAAATGAAGTTATATTTAAGTAGTCTAATTTAGTGCAAAGTTGTGTCATTCGGCCGAAGGGAATAACTATGCGGTTGGGAAGGAGAAATCCGTAACTGTGCAGGAAAGAGCAACGACAGTGAAGGTATAAATGTGTAATCCCTTAGGACGCCGGCAATTTTTTTTTGTTAATCATTGTTAGTTGTTAGTACAGGTATTATACGTTTATTATTAGTTAAAATCGAATGGAGATATTATACGTTTATTATTAGTTAAAATCGAATGGAGGTATGATACGTTTATTATTAGTTAAAATCGAATGGAACTTATATTTAAGTAATGAAATATAGTTTGAATACGTTAGAGCAATAATATAAGCATAGAGCATACAACACTTTACTGGGTAGTAACGTATTAATAGCAATTGGCATGCTATTTCAGGATGTCAGGTGATGTGCCCGTTCAGGTGTATTATGGCGACGCTCCAATACAACTTTGTGATAGCGGGGTAGATTTGACCGTATATGCATTCGTTGATACTACCCTAAATATACCAGACCAGTTGGTTTTGAACGACGTGCTAGGGTGGCTGCATAATATGTTCGGGATAGATCCTTTGATGGAGAAATTCATCATAAAAGCCGTGTGACCAGTAAGGAGTGAATACGGATGGCAGTGGAGAGTAGTAGAGCTTGCATCTACTGGGAGTTGAAGAAAATTTGTGGCTAAAGTAAGAGAGAAAGGTTATAGCCTGGCAATATTGGTGCAAAAGAAAATAGATGTTGCTGGAACTGGCGAGACCAGTCGCACGAAGGTGGAACAAACTCATATCGTGGAAGAGATTAATATTTGCAGGAGTGGGCAAGAGGAAGCAGTAGAGGAGGCTACTGCACTGGTAGATTTAGTTGTGCCCGGTGGCAATTGTCCGCCTAACGAATTGGATGACGATGAGCCGGACTCACCTTTGGCTGTTGATGCAGCGGAGGAGAACGATGCGGTAGTGGAAGAGATGGAACTGGAGAACGAGGAATATATTTTGTTCGTGGTGGAAGGGCAAGATACAGCACAGTGGGACAAGGAAACCAACGTACCTGAAGATTGGACGACCATATCGATGAGTCGTCTGGGGGTTAACGATGATTTAGATGCCCACTGGCGATATAATTGTAAGAAGGTGCAAGTTGGACAGATGTTTCACGACAAAGGGCACCTACAAGACGCGGTGAAGAGTGAGCTTTTCTACAGAGGCGGGAGTTCAGGGTGAAGGTTTCAAATAGGACGACGTATGACGTGAAGTACACAAAGCCCGGATGCCCTTGAGAGTGCATGGTTACAAACCACAACATGACAACTTATGGGTAGCTTCAAGGATTGAGGAGCATACCTGTTTGTTGGACAATACCCCTTTGGTACACAGGAACATGACGGCTGCATTCGTGGCACAAATGGTGTACTCAAAGGTTGTTAAAAAAATCTCTTTGTCGCCGTTCACAATAATGCATGACGTGGAGAAAGAGTACGAGTATGAGATATCGTACGACAAGGCTTGGAGGGGTAAGCAAAAAGCACTGGAGAAGAGATTTGGAAGTTACGAACATTCGTACCACAACCTTCCCCTACTTTTGGAGGTGTTGCAGGCCAGAAACCCGGGCACATATATGGCTATTCTCGATGAGGTTAATGAAAATGGAAAAAACGTACTTCGTCGTGCATTTTGGGCATTTGGGTGCATGATAGAGGCCTTCTGAAATTGCATTCCGTTGTTATGTGTTGATGGTACTTTTATGACAGACAAGTATAGGGGAACTATTTTAACTGCAATCGGAGTCGACGCTGATAGCCATGTCGTCCCCGTTGCCTTCACTTTTGTTGAAAGCGAGAACACATCGAGCTGGCTATGGTTCCTGCGTCACATTAAAAGGTGTGTTGTTCAAAACAGACCACATATGTGTGTTCTGCATGACCGACATGCTGGCATTCTATCAGCGGTGCAGCAGCTAAAGGAAGAAGTAACAGAGGAGGTGTGCTGGCCAGATTTGCATAGCAGATGATGTATGCGACATCTCAGTGCAAATTTTTACAGACAATTCAGGAGTAAGAGGTTAATGGACCTATTCAAAAAGTTGTGCAAGCAGAATCAGTAAAGAAAGTTCGACACTATATGGGAACAGCTGGATTGGTTGACCACTACTCACATGCAAGAGGTTCAGAAAAAACCCGTTCTTGCCTGACAAGAGGAGCCGGAAGGCCTGGAACCCGTTCCAAACGAATCACCATCTGTTACTCGATTTAGGAAGCGGGGGAGGGCTACAAAGTGCTTCACTGACTGGATAGAACATGAGCCAAGGGAAAAGTGGTCCTTGTTGTACGATACCAATGGTTCACGGTATGGTGTGATGACAACAAATCATGCAGAAGTGTACAACTGGGTGATAAAAAATACACATCCTTTACCATTTGTTGCTATCTTGGAGGGCATCACAAGGGGTACACAGAAGTATCTTTGTAAAAGATACGCCATGGCTAGTCTTAACCTTGCCAATCCTAATGTAAGGTATAGCCCCGCTATCACACAGTACATGGAGGAGAAAAGCAAGAAGGGGGGAATGCACAGGGTCTGGCCTGCTGGGAATAGGGAGTTGTTTGAGGTACGACTGCGTGACAAGAGTGGAGTTGGTATTGGGAGTACGGACATCACATTGGAGTGCATGTTGCGGCCAGACTATCATGCTTGCAAATGCAACTGCAACAAGCCTTTCCTTCGACATCTGCCATGCTCTCATGTTCTTGCCGCTTCCGCAAAAGGTGGTGTCGATGCGAACATATTCGTCTCGCCTTACTTTACTAAGGAAGCATGGGAGGCAACCTGGCGCGGTGAATTGCGTGGTTGGCGTGCGGTATGTGATTTCACTCGCCCACCCCCAGGGGAAGCTAACTGGGTGCCTGACTCAAATTTGCTAGTTGGCACGAAGGGGCATCGCCAGGGTTTCCATTACCGGCGATAACCGCGCATAACCGACCTTACCATGGGGGTACGGTAACCAGTACCGCGCGGTACGGTTTGATAAATTTTGACCGAATTCAAAAATTCAATAAAAATCCAAAAAATTAGTGAAGGTAGTGCTTGATTTGTAGTGTATTATGGTGAAAAAATTTCTCGAAAAAGAGTAATATTTATTCAAATTTCTTCAATTTTTTAATCATTTTCTTCATTTCGTTCTTCTTTCGGCCAAACATCGAGCGGTAACCGCGTCAAACCGCGCGGTTACCGCTCCATACCGCACGGTTACCGCGGTCCTTACCGCAGTTTTCCCAAATTTTGAATTCAAAATTTGAAAGTCAAATTTATCGCGGTTTTTGGTGGTTACCGCGGTAACCGCCGTACCGCCGGGTCGCGGTAACCGGCCGGTAAACGGTAAAGTAAACCCTGGGTGTCGTAAGACGCGTCGAATCAAGAACCACATGGATGAAGCTGAAACGAACACACGTTCGCGGCATCCAAAAGCTTGCATTGTATGCGGCGGAGACCATGCCCGTAAAGATTGCAGCATGTACAATGTAGGCAAAGATGCAGAAGGTGGCGATATTCGTCGTGTTCCAGGACGAAGGTCGACGAAGAGAAATAATCCTTAGTTATCCGTCTTGTAATATTTATATTTACCAATCCTAGAGTGTGTTCACTTCAACTTACTAGTATTTTACCTGTACTACTATACTATCGCGTTGCATAACTTTTTCACGCTCATTTTTTCATGTTTCTGGCTTGTAATATTTATATTTACCAGCACGGCCACAGGTACAACACGTTTACCTTGCTTAACATCCAGTTCATATCGTACTCAACCTCCGTTTTATACCATATCGTAACCTACGCAATGTCCACAGCCACAGCAGGTGTACGATACCCCGGGAGCTTATGCAGAGGCAAACTTTCCTTACCTGCCGACAGGGGACAACCTGGCGCCCACACCGGGTTGGGGACTTTACGTTACTCCGCGCGCACCGGAGTCAGGGTACACACAGCACACACGTAAGTATTGCTTACAACGTAGTTACCATCATCGTTCTCTTAATTTTTATGCATAGTTACTAACTATTATAATGTGGCATTCCCTCTATTTTGCAACAGGTGACGACTACGGGTTTTCCCAGGGGCATTCTGCAGTTCCTGTTGTCTCTCCTCGAACACAATTTGTGGACGATTTCTTCGCGACGGATGCACCCAATGCGCAAGCTGGCCTAGACTACTGGTACGGTGCTCCTCCAGTCACGCAGCCTACACAGCAGAGGGAGTCCGTGCAGCCAGAGGATGCCACTCCACAGCAGCCGGCACGATATAGGCACCCACCAGATAATTTGACTTATCCGACAGAGCAAATCAGACAACGCAAGAAGGGAGGGCGTGCGAGAGGGTGTCGTGCTTGACTTGTAATGTCATTTAGGTGCTGGATTAATTTTTTTGTGCATGTACCACTTATGTCATATTATATGTATGAACTACGTCATGACATACACTTATTTGATAAACTGTCTTTCTATGTCTTTTCTACTTGTGGTAAAGTATGACTTCTTTTAAATTTTTTTCTACAAGATTTAGAAAAAAGTCGCTATCGACATAATAGTGCTCGCGTGTGGTTACAAACTACTTTCGGCGCCTATGTCATTTCGTTGTCGGAAAATCGGACACACCGAGAATGCAATGCGAGATCGACTTCGCATTCGTACACTTCGCTGTTACTTTTTACAAAAGCACGATCCCTTTCGACGCATGCACGAGTACTTTCGGTTGCACCGATGCAACCTCCTTTATTCACGTGCGATACGACTGCGAAATGGCTTCTCACGCCCTTACATGTCACATCGGCATACGTCCAATCTTACTTTCGGCTCCATCCCGCCCTCTAAAAGGGTGAACGGCCTTATTCCGCATACGTCCACTCTTACTTTCGGCGGTAATCAGGCTGACCCATCATGCCTCATGATGTAGACATGTAAAGGATTTTGGTGCCTACATAAGTCCCCATAACGAGCAATGCAGCACAAATTTTTTTCATCTGTGTAGGCAACAAGCACTACCACAACCCTTCATCGCACCAGCTTTCAGCAATGGCTAGACACCGGGGCGTTGAGGATCCCAACTGGCGTAGCGATCCTTGTGTATACCTATTCCCACCTTGGTGCCCGCGGCCTCTCTGCCTTTGCGGTGACCGATGCCAACTAATGGCTTTGAGGAATCCAGACATTCGAGGAAGGCTTTTTTTAGGTGTCCTAACTATGACCGTAAGGTATTTCATTCTCTGCATATGCTTATTCAGTTTGCATGAGCGATTGTTTATTCTTCTTCCAAATCTATTCGTCAGGCCCACGCTACGGCTTGTGGATACATCGAGTGGGTCGATACAGAAAATCCCGTTCTCGACCTAACCACTTGTTTACAAGAAGGACGCTGGTATTTCGCATCAGAAAGTACTGAGCAATACTTGAAGTTCAAAGCAGCTTACGAACGACAACGTCGTGAACAACAGTGCGACTGGTGGGTGCTAACGATGGCACTTCCTCCATGGGAAGCCCGTCCAAAATGCAGATGCGGTGATCGTTGTCAGGTTCTCCGTTCCATCAAGCCAAGTATTTTGGGTCAGAGGTTCTTTGTTTGCCCAAATATTATAGACAACGATTTCATGGTGAAAATATTTTCATTATCATGAATACTTATTTTATCACAACATTCAGTAACTTTGTTCGCTTCACGTCTATTCGTTTCTTCCATGAACCGCTAAGAAGATGTCAATACAAACAATGGATAGACACCGAAAAGGTTCTAAGTGGTCCAACTTCCCGTGTGGTGCAGCTTGAATTGCCAGAGCCATACAGGTTTACTAAAGCGCAGTTTGAGAGGGGAGAGAGATCCTCACATAGGGGTTAGCTACTATCGGACAACTTACCTTAGTCAAATATGTAATGTCATGTTTCATTGTCTCATTACTATATCGTCGTCGTGTTCAACTCTTGCACAAATTTTCTTCCAGTTCGAATCTAATCTTATCTATGTAACCGCAATGGAATCAGATGTATCATGTTTAAATTGTACTATAACTTCTCCTTGTTTCAGTGCATATAATGTTTTTGCGACCGAGACTACGATAGGGCAATATCAATTTCATACATTAATACCACAAATAAGTTACAACATCAACTCTTACTTAAAATATGAAATTGCAAAACTACCGACTTCAATAGATTTTTCAAAATATTATCAACAACAAATTTTTTAAGTGTACTTTGCCTTTGTATTGTATATTTTCATTTCTTTCGGTCATTAGAAAAACCGCTCTATTAAAAAAGATGATGCATTGACATATGAGGAGTCATGGATGTGCTCAACATCAATTCTAAAAAAATGTTTCTTCTCGGTTTCTAAAAACATATTCTGTGAATTGAAAATTTTTGGAGTTGTCTGAAAACAATTTTCGGAATTTTCGAAAATAGACAGAACCAATTTTCGCTTCTGGAAATTTTCGGCCCTATCCGAAAGTGATTTTTCGAATTTCCCAAAATAACCGAGAAGCAAAATAAAGTTCTGTAAATTAATAAATTACAAATGGATATATCTAAAATTAATAAATTATAAATCCGATATGTTTCTCCAAATATTTAATTACAAATGGGTATTAATCAATTATAATAAATTATAATTATAAAAACAACTTAAAACTTAATTATAAAAACAACTTAAAATTATAATTAATCAATTATAAAAAATTCTGTCATTAATTAATTATTAACAACTTAAAAACAATTCTTACCAAATTAAAAAAAGGTTCTGTAAATTAATAAATTACAAATGGATATATCTAAAATTAATAAATTATAAATCCGATGTGTTTCTCCAAATATTCAATTACAAATGGGTATTAATCAATTATAACAAAATTATATTTAGAAAAACAACTTAAAAATTATAATTAATCAATTATAAAAAATTATGTCATTAATTAATTATTAACAACTTAAAAACAATTCTTAAAAAATTAATATTAATTAATAACTTAAAAACAATACTTAACAAATTAAAAAAAAAAGGGCTGGCCGGCCAGACCTGTCGAATGGCCGTGGTTCGACTGGGCCGGCCTATCGAACAGCCGACGTTCGACTGGGCCTTGTCGAACTGCCGCTGTTCGACTGGGCCCAATCGAAACACGACCGATCGGTCCAGGCACTCGTTCCGCCGCCGTTCGATTGGGCCTTATTGAACAGCCGTTGTTCGATAGACCCATATTTTTACGATTTTGTCCGAAAGCCAACTATTTTTGCAATTTTCCATTAAAACAATATTATTTCTAAAAAAAAATTCTACGGCCTTCACACTCGTCCTCTTCCAGAATTTTCATCATCAATTAATAAGACCGCAATTTGCACACAAAAAATACTAGTGATCGATGAATGCAATGGTTTGCCACTGTACTGCACACTGAAAAACACATGCAGCTTTGGATTTTTCAACATATGGAGATTTCAGCAATGGACATACATGGACAGTAGTTATTAATGTGTTAAATGATGGGGCACAATGTTCAGATGTTTAACTGTTCTTGCTCACTCCCTTTATTCATATTCTGTGATCAGCAGCAGCAGTAAGTCCCACATCAGCTACCAATCTAATATGAAGGAGAGCCAAACTCTGGGAGGCACAAGTGGTTCGGATTCTGACAGCGAATCGCAGTTGGATATAGAGGGTGATCTGCCACTGCTTGAACACTGTTGTCGTGTTCGTGAGTAGAGTTAAGCATTGCTTTTCTAGAAAGAATGTCTGACAAATAATTCACATGAAACGGTTCTTGGCTTCAAATTACAGGATGGTGTCCAACCGGGAGTCTGCTCGGCGATACATTCTTGAGGAATTAAATCTCACATATACCTCTTCCCTCGCTCGGTAGTACTCTACTTGATATATTTATTTATCCTCCTATTTTAAAATTCTTAACGATCACTTGATCAGGCACTTGAGCCACCTCCAGCGCTGACAAAATTGTTCTCACAGTGATCTAGTAGTACCTTCATTTCCAGGTGCCTAGTGCCAAAAGTTGCTGTTGCCTCAGAAATACCTGGTTGGCACTGCAAAGCGAGCTACGAGATTTCAGCCATGCTCACCCTAATGTCCAACAGGTGTAACAATGGAAACCAGTGCAGAACCAGGTCTGTTCGGGCATATAACTGTAGTGATTCCATCCCTGCAAACTGGCAAATGTCATGCTCTACAAATCCCGTTCCCATTCGTGTCAAGCTTGTCAAATCATCATATGTATGAACCAGGGATGGCGAAACATAAAGCTAACTCCTCAGTCCAAGGACCCACAGTCGACTGCATAACAATGTGGCAAGCAAAGGCCGTTCCGCATTTGGCAATGATTGGATGGTTTGTTGCAAGCGATTCAGCACCTGAAATAGTTATACGGGACGACAAGATAACATATATCATTAGCAGCTCGCATACAATGATTGACTGAGGGAGAAGAGTGATCAGATGCTTTGTATTACCAGCGGCTGCTTGCATCTCAACAGCACTTACACACTTAATGTGTCATTTTTGTCATCAATCGATATCAACCACTTACAAATATGAAGTGTATCCTCCACCAAGTGGTACTCTTGGACTGAATACTGCTTCAATTAATAGGCTTGGGCAACACTGGAAGTCAATACTCTTTAACAAAATGGGAAAAAAGAGAGTATTAGATCAATAGTAATAAAGACTTTCTCTGAAGGAAGTTTACACATAAATGCATTCACTGTCTACATGCTTTCATATATCTGATAAATCATGCTAGGAGTATATCAAATGCAAGTTCCAGAAAGTCTACGTATAATATCTCCCAGAACTTTATATTTGTAAATTCTCTTGCCCTCCTGAATCATGAAGACTTTGATCTTATACTTATAGAGGAAATGTGAATGCAGTAGGTGCAGGTAGTAATAGAATTCCAGTACGCTTTTGGACAGAATAAATCAACATGAAAATTTTCTCTGGTCAACTTTCACGATAACCAGCCAGTTCATAGACTTGTATCTTGGACTTCTACTCCATGTTATGAGCAAGTTCAGTTTGTTGAGTTCTATATGATCTTATGCTAACGTTTTCACTTTCAAACACTGAAGTTCGGTTTTGACCAACAAGGCAAAACCAGTTCCACTGTTCCAAGCAAGTCACTGGCTGCACGATATTCCTAGTCACCTCCTGTTTCAGTTGGTACTGAACCCGTTGAAAACTGTGACAGCCATGAAACAATTGGCTAATCAGTAGGAAGCAGTCCAGTGAAGAGAATGTTTTGTCTTACCTGGCACTAGGAGGTCCAAAACGGGTTTACTCATTTTCAATATTTGAGAAGTGAGAACTAAGCCATAGCGCAGTGGGCAGAGCTGCTGTCGTTCGCCCAAACGGCTTGCCTTCAAGTCTCGCGTACTCACCATATTCTTCTTAATACATCAATATCAAAGCATGCATGCCAGGGCAGCCAGGTCATGTGTGCTTTATTCAGTGCTAACCTCATGCAATTAGCAGGATTGGAGTTTCGAGAAACTGTTTTAGACTTTTAGTTCACCCCTACCTAGCTTTCAGTAGCTCACGTTTAGTTTACAAAAACAACAAATCAGATTAATGAAGTTTTTGTTTTCATGAGGAAAATTTTAATATTTTTTCTTAAAATAAAACATATTAAAATTACAAAATGAAAACCAAGTCATGTCTTTGAGTGGAATGCTTACCGGTATACTCAATATGTCACCTTGTGAGTTGGTTAATACTGGTAGCATTCGTCTTGCAGGTGCTGGGATGGATCTCAGGATCTCAAGAGATTTCATTGCTGACAATTGCAAATATCTAGAGTGCTGCACAAGTTTATCATCCTCCAACTTTTTACAGAGAGCATTTGAATCATTCTTATTCTCTTCCAAAGAATGTATCTTACAAACTTCCGCAAGGAATAACCAATCGGTATCAAACATATGCCTAACAGCAAGACTTCCATCCTTATTCACCATACAATACTGGCAAATGTGTTTTTGACTGTCATGCAAGCACATTCCATTCATAACAACCTCCGAAGTTCTCCATGTAATCAAGAACTTGCCCATAAAGTGGCATGTTTCACCAGGCCAGATATTTAGAACTTTCAACGAAGGAAAGCTTGTTTTCTCCAAGTACTGTTCTTGTTCATGCTCTTTTGTTGTAATGAATTTTTGGTGTTCATCTGTTCGCAAATGATTGAGTTTTTCTAACGTACAATCATCTATTAGCTTGAGATCCTTTGCCTTATGCAGCACATCAGTTGAAAATTTAGAACTCAGAAAAGGTATATTTGGACAGTTCTGTAGAAACTGATCAGAGTATATGTGTGCTTCAATGACTATCTGGTTGATCTCAGATACTGGTGGTGGATGCTTTACATAGGAACACTTATAGGACATATCAACAGAAGATGACTCCATCAGATCAACAGAACAACAGACTAGTACTTTTGTACCTTTGGACCTTGGAACAGCACAAAGGTAACAACCAGCTACTGTCAGAGCAGCCTGCATGAGATTCAAGCAGAACTGAATGAACCATGGAAGGATCTTATTTTGCTAAAGCATGGAATTGCCAATAGTGCTTTTCCTACAGAGAGGTCAATGCATATTTGTGTGCCAGCACATAAGTGATTTTATTAGAATACATTGAAATTCTCATAAACAGTAAAGATGCTTATGGAGATGCGCATTAATGCCATTTGTAGTTCTAATTAGGTTTTCGAAATTGCAGAAACCTTCTTTGATTGTGATTCTTCTGTCCATTATACATTAGTGTGAAATTTGTCAGGTATGCTCCATGTATGTATTTATATTATTATACATTAGTGTGAAATTTGTCAGGTATGCTCCATGTATGTATGTATATTATTCTCATTTCTCAGCATCTTTTATCTGGGATGGAAGTATAAAATGTCAATATTGGATTTCAATTGTCAGGCTTTCGGACAGACTGGTGTGAACTTTGAACAGTTCTAGTCCATAAGGGATTGTTTTCATTTCAAGTTCAATCAACAACAGTCATATTTAACCCGAAAAAATTCTACACAATTATATCAAAACTTAAGGATGTAAGCAGTACAGATGCACATCAACTAGAACGAACCTTGCAGGGAATGGTACGGATGTAGTCCATGAGCAATCTAGCAGATCTACCACGGAGTGGCCTATGCCTTTGTGAAACAAACTACAATGAGAAAAAAGGAATATCATTGTCCCATGCCAATAAGGTATCTAAGAACTTCAAACTTCAGAATAACATTTTTCTCCCAATCTTAACTAGTGAAAAGTGAATTCCAAAATACAACAAGGATGAGCCACGTCATCTGCTGAACAATAGCCATTGGATCAAGAAAAAGACAGAATAGAGAGAAGAGAGTTGAGCCGTTGGATTATAGAGGGAAAAAAGTAGCGGTAAACTTCTGAAGCCTTCCAGCCATTTAGAAACGAGAGAGATAGTTCAAAGAAAAAAAAAGAGAAAATTGAAAAGTAGCGCTTGTGGGAACAATCATGTGATGCATTTTTGCATTATGCACCCTTAGTAAATACTATTTTACAAATAAAACCACATCCTTTATTTACAAATGATTTTCAATACTTATGAATGGAACCTCGACTTATATTTTAGCTACAGATAATCCTTACAACCTATTAATTCCAAATAACGATAACTTTAATGTGACAAAATTAGCCTAATTGCTAGAATTTTTTTTAGGAAACTAAGTTCCAGAATTTGCTATGACATACATAGGCACACTAAAATTTGCTATCACATAGGCATAATGATGGAATTTGTTATGATTTTAATGCAGTACTCAGTTCACCTCATTAGCATATAAGTTACAAGGTTGGGTTTAAGAATGGGTGTTTCATCTACATGTATGCTTTCATGTTATAGCTGATCAGTGTCTTTTCAAGAAGATTGGTGTGTTAAGCAAAACGTTCAAGGTAGTGGGCACAAAGAACAAAGGTGTGATATTAGGAGATAAAGTAATCATAGGTAGCAAATATTTGATCATTTTGATACATAGTGAAGTTGATCATCGTGACTTTAATGGATGGCAGATACACGGGAACATAAAACACCTAAGCTAATTTTGAAATTTGATTTGTAAGAATATGACATTAGTTTTAGATAGATTTGTACCCCC
>BDMV01000002.1:15122600-15143079 GCA_008326285.1 Oryza officinalis | reverse complement strand
CCCCCCCCCCCTCCCTCTTTCAAAATAACTCAACTTTTGTACATGAATGTGGACATAGCTAGGACAGTGGGAGCACATGTCACCCTACTATCGTAGCGAAAAAAAAATAGAGTAGGGAAAAAACAACCCTAAAATTATCCTGAATTCGAATTTTAAAATTCAAGACCAACTACAATTCACTCAAGCCCATACTTAACAGAGCATGAAACGTTGTTTACCAGTACCCGTTTATATTACATGTATGGCATCACACGATGGTTAAAGCCACGCAGACGAGCAACATCATAGGCTACTAGGTACTAGAACAAAATTAGAGTAAAGAAAAACATAAATTAAAGACATACCTGTAATACATTTGCCAAATATCGTGAAAGACAAAGATCATCAACATTATGTGGATCAAGTTTTTCCAGATCAATGACAGCATATCCATGCTGTAGAATGAGAAATGAATTTGAAGGGGGGTAAGAGTTGGCATATAAAACTTAGTAACGACATGACACTAGGAGACTACACAACGAAGTACAAAGAAAGGGTGTACCTGCATTACTGCTAAAGACTTCTTTAAAACCATACTGCAGGCATTATCTATAAATGCTCGTGTCAACCGGCATGCATAGATCAGTTTGTGAAGCTCTGACTGAAAGGTACCTGTAAATAAGCAAAAGCTAGGCAGCTGAATGTGCATTCGTCCATAGTCAGAGCTGATGTGGCTTCACACATACCAATTAGGAGTTAGGACTTACCACAAATAACTTTAGCCATGAATTGGCAACATGTGAAACAGTGAAAATGTTGTTATTAGCTACAAATTCCATGACCTACTTCCACAAGTGAATTTAACTAGATACAATTTCTCTTGAGCTAGATACCCATGAATTTTGGGTCACTGACAGTCTGACACACTTTATTTATTATAAAATGAGTAGACCTGGTGTACAGTCCAATCTTGACAAGAAGCATGAAAAATCACAATTTTGGTGCACACAATCAAACATTTATGCTAATAATAGAAGATGGAGTATCTACAGTCAATAGTCAGTTATTATTCAATGGAATTACCCAATTGTGGATGGTCAATAGAACAAGTTTGTCCCTGTGACCAAACATGGCATTTGATTATTAGTAGTGATGGAAAATTCATTGAAATTTATAATGTGTAAGATGTGCACATGCTCAATCAAGCTCTATACACTTGTCAAATGTTTATGTTCACCTTTCATCATCCATAAATGATCTATATTATGATTATAAATGAGGTAAAGTTGAAGAAAAAAGATTAAACATGGTGATTGTAAAATCAATCAAAAGCAGCCACTTAAGTGCAATTGTGGACCTTCCGCGGATAAACCTCTCAAAGATGCTCGAATTCGGTTCCTAACGTACAACATACTATTATTAGTTGGATCTTCAACCCACAAATGATTACTTCCTTGACATATCTGTGGAGAATCAAGTATGACAGACCAATCAGTAACAGACACAAATATGATGATTTTACAAAAATGACAGCTCAAAGCAAAGTCATCAAAGTCTCCTACAAGAAAAGGTTATGTTATTTTTCCAATGAGAAAGGCTAATCAGCAGGAGAAATTAGAAATACTTCATCCTTGGTGAGGAATTTCTAGAAATGTGCATAAGTGCAACTCATCAAATTCAGCATATTTAATTAATGTCAGGAAATCAAAAGTTCAGATTAAGTGTGTCTAACAATGAAATATTGACTATCTATTTGAAAGATAAAAGAGAGATAAGGTTGCTCCACTAGTAAAATGCAAGGCTGATTCTAAATATCATGAGATAAAGATTTACCTTATACATGTCATCTTTTGAAAATTCAAGCATGGGCCGGACAAGAATAATACCATAACGGCTGAAGTTATCTCCATCATATTTTAAATTAGGTGCAAACAATTGAGATACAAAGGCTGTACCAGCAAGCCCTAAAACCCCACTGTTGCGAGATAGTCTCAGAACAAAGAGTTCAGCCTGCATTTATAAGTCTGAATTCACTGAGAGAAAACATATAATCTGCCATCTGCAGTAACTACAATGGCATAAATCGTAACATAGAATAATAGAAAGATGTAAGTATACATTAGATTCAGTAATCTTTAATTCAACACCACATTGGATACCATGACAATTTGAAGGTAACTATGTCTAAATCCAAGGATCCGTGCAAGGTCCTTAAATCAGATATCAGATACTCATGTGACCATGTATGTTAGCCTAGAGAGTAAATGCACAAACAAAGATATAGTAGTACATGAAGGCACGATAGTATAATTCCCTACATGCAAGTTGTCAAGTTCATGAAAACTTAAAATATAAGAGAAAAAAAATCAGCACTAGTTATTTGACAATGACAACAGGTGTCATCTAGCTTAACACTTTTACATAACAAGGATTTTATGTGTTAACTCGGGCACTGCTCATTCAAAACCAAGGGGAAAATGCATCCCCCAATTTAACAGACCTGGTCATCAGAGTGGTGTGCAATAAGCAAGACTGCTATTCGTTGCTTTATACAAATGTCCAACAGTTTTTGGTACCTGAATTTATTAAAATGTGAAGTCTTATCAAATGCACTAAGATATTTCTGTTTTTGCGAATAAATTGGAAACGAACTGGCAGAGCATATATCAGGTAGATAGATATATACAGTTACAAAGAACACAACATATTCATTTTCATAATGCCACAGCATACTAAAGTTCCATATATTTTAGTAGTCAGTGTGAACCATGTCACTCTTTACCTTTGAAGTGGCAAGTTTACACCTTCTCAACAGCGGAAGTTGAAAAATTTTGCACATTGCGCAGGAGGTAATGTTCACTAAGAATTCTAAAAGAACATTCCTGATACCCTCAGTGCCACATGTTGTGAGAATAATGCACCACTACCAACATGTAAATGGTTCATAATTTTAACTAAACAAAAACATTAGATCTTTTGTCCACATTCAAGACATTGAAGTGTTGAACTCCAAGATTTCATAGCCATTATCATATGTATAAAAAAATATTCACTTCTTTTTCTCGGAAACACGGGGGAGTTGCTTATCATTCATAAAGAAGAAAAGTGGCAAAGAAAGTCATACAACACACAACTACACACCCCACAGTTCAAAATACTTATGCGCCCGCTTAAGTATAGCAAACGACCTAAGCTAGTGCCTTAGGTGCCGCCGGCAAAAAGAAGGGAAAGCCCCTTAGCCCAGCTATAGTCCACAAACAAGCATCTCTTCTATGGAAAGCAGCAAGATTGTAGACAAACTAGGAGATGCACAGTTAAACACGGTCATTCTGTGCTTCCATAGCATCCAAGCTCCATGGTTCTTACAAAGATCATCGATATGCCCATCAAAGTTTTTGTACAAACCGTACAAAAATATTATAGAGGACATACACAAGGCCACAAGGGTAGGTGGTGCACATTGGAAGTAGAAAAATTAAGTGGTAGAAGTTGTTGATTGTGTAGACCATTTATTTGCACAAATTTTATAAAAAGTTGTTAGTAGATGAGGTACATTTCTTCAGATATCCATACGACATGCATGTAAGTTTTGGGAACTGATAAACTAAAAAATGGGCCATATCAACCACAGATATTGCAGAAAATCAAATTGTTCAGATAGCATTATCATTGACAAGGAATGAACCATATGGCTGTGGGAGACACACACACCTCATTTCACGCGCAGCCTCTTGAATATGCCCCAGGTTTGGTCGCCCATCCGGCCATTCACATGTAGCAATCTCACACATAACACCTACAACAAAATTTTGCCATCTCAAAATGTCTACTTTGTGCATAAAGGGGCGGACCTGACGCCAATCATTATCACAGTTTCTGTGTGCACAGGTGCTCAAGTAAATTTTGTTAATATACACATATATATATATACAAATTACAGTATTAAGCCATATAAGATTTACCCATGCCGCGCACCCGATCACGGACCAGCTGCGCCTCGTCGGCGCTCTCAGGACGCAGCCCATGGTCGACGACGACCCCCAGGAGCCCGTCCACGAATCCCGAGGCGTCGCCCTCTCCCTCCTCCTTCCTCCCCTCCCCGGCCTTCTTCCACGCCGCCGCTAGCAAGCAGAGCGCCATGGAGTCCGGCCCGCCGGAGACCCCCACCGCTGCAAACCAACCAACCAACCATGCCTCAGAGCCATTGGTTCAGCAAGCAATCAATAAAGCAACGCTGCATTCGTACCGACGCGGTGGTGCGGGTGGACGCCGGCGAGGGCCATGCGGCGTGAGAAGGAGCGGTGGTACGGGGCGAGACCGGAGGAGGAGGGGACGGGGCACGCGGAGGCCGAGGCGGCGGCGGAGGAGGAGGACGAGCAGCAGCGGCGGAGGAGGAGGCGCCGGAGCTGGGCGGAGCGGACGGGGAGGAGGAGGAGCGGCATCGCCGGAGTCGCCGGAGGGGATTGAGATAACGGACGCGTAGGGTTTTTAAGCCTTTAGGGCCTTTTTCTTAGAGCGAATGGGCCTGAGGAGGTGGCATGCACCGATGCACGGGCCGACCCGTCAAATGGGCCGAGATTAGGCCCATTAATAGGAGGCGTAAGCGAACGGAGAGAAAATGGAGGCCCAACCGCCCAAGCCCGGGCGAAGGGAACACAGCGAAAGTATTGAAAACTCTCGGGGATGACCCTTATTATTTGCATTTACATATCATTTAAATAGCTATAAAAAAATAAAAAAATTAACAAGATAAAATTAATATGTGATTTATCACTCCATAAATATACAAGGTAAAATTTAACTTCTACATATTACAACAAAAAAACATATTTAGCTGTGAATATACGTTAACTAGTTATAATTTAATTTGGCTTTTAAATTCATAGAAATTTAATTTTAACTTCTGCTTATTCATCATCTTAATTTTTTTTAAATATATATAACTATTTGAATGACATGTAAATAATAAAAAGATAAAAATTTAAAGTGTCTGTGCCAGATTTTCGTCTGTGGACTGCGGTCCATTTGGATCCTGTATTCGAAGGACATGGGATCTATTAATTTTGGCATGTTTTAATCCACATCCGTTTTTATTCGCGTCGGTGCTTTTTGTCGTTTGGCAGCGTGAGAACCAGGCAGTAGGCTGCGCAGGATGGGCCACTGCTGCCATCTCCCGTAGATAGATGGGTTGTGGGGAGACAGAAAAATATTGGCGCGTGTGAACATCTCAACAGGAATCTACAAGAAAAGGATTTGTTTTTCCTTAAAAAGGTCATTAAGATGTTAAGGCAAGTTAAACTCCTCTTTGTGAGATAAATTCCATCTCCATGTATGAGTACGCACAGGATCACACTCTTAATTGATTATTAGCGCAATAAGTTTCTGGTTTTGACATGAAAAAAAAAAGTTGGACAAAAAATCAAAAAATCAAAAGAAAAAGGAAAAAAATAAGTAATCATTAATAACTTTTATACATCTTACAGTATTATACAAATTAAATGACAAAAATCCATATCTCCTCGATCCACCTGGCTCTCTCTAATCCTATATACCTGTATAAGTCATCCCCACTAAGTGTAATTAATAGTAATTATCTACTTTTTTATGCTTCCACGTCACCCCATTTTCTGCAACCATTCATTTTCAATCAAGCGATCCAGAATTTTTTACCAGGTGTTCGCTTACAGGACCAGAACGAATACACATTGGGCCTCCATCCACACACGTCACTATACGCTACTCTCTACTTCCAATCAGCGCTGCTGCCACCGCATCACTTCCCCTGTGCGCCCTGTGTCCCACTGCCGTGGCGTGCGCCTGTGCGAGGTCATGATTCCCTGCTCCCCAGCGCCGTATAGTGGCCAAATGGGCCGGGCCAAGGCGTGCCGGCCCAAGCACCGCACTACTGTAGCCGGCCCAGGCACAGCACGACCCGTTTAGCCGTGTCATGCTTGGGCCAACGTCTGAGCCCATGGGCCAGCACAGCAACGGCACGGTTGCCATCAGGCCAGCACGGCGCGACCCAGGTACGAGCACGGCCCGTCGGCCCACCAAATTTTTCCCATTCTCTATTTTTTTCATATATTTTGTCTATTTTCTCTCAATTTTCTCGTTTTCGCCAATTTTTCCATATGTTGTTTTCTATTTCCCACTACTTTTCTTCATTTTTTCTAATTTTCACATATTTTCCTTTTTTTTCCCTTTAATTTTCCTTTTTCATCTTTTTTCATATTTTTTCTTTATTTTTTGGCCTCATATTCAAATTTTGTGGGCCAAACGTGTTAATGGGCCTACACAACCCACGTGCTATATTTAGGCCCATGCCGACCCGGCACGGCCCGTAGCCTTCTTAGGCCGTGCTTGGGCCAAGGCCTTAGCACGTGGCCCGGCACGGCACGGCTCGCTACAGGAGCCGTACCTAACAGCCGTGCCGCCGGCGTGCCCGTGCGACGACCATGACAGCTTCCGCGATCAATTGGGACGGCTCACTTGCGTGCCTCCGCGTCTTCTGACCTCCTCATCTTCCCAAACCGTCGGTCTCAGTTCTCACCCCATCCCTGTGACTTCTTCATGTATGTTGTTCACAGAACCACAGGCATCATTTGCTTTCTCTTTTCCTGTTCTTGCTTTGCCTCTATCTGTCGATGTTCACCTTTACATTTGCTTATGAGAACTGCCCCATTCTATTTTTAATTTTTGTTTCCTTTGGAATTGTGTTTCCCCATCAAACGTTTATGATTGCGTATATCATGTTTTTTGAGGGAATATATCACGTAAAATTATGTTAATACTTTTCTCATATTAATTTTAAAATATAACTCTGTCTTCATATATTTTCCATATGAATGGATGCAGAAGTCTATTGGATTCGGGATTGAATGATGAACTTGAGTATGAGAAAAAAGCCCACAAAGGTTCTTTGTGGAATGTCATGTCGTAGGCCTAATTTATTGGGGAGTTTTTCTTTTCACTCATACCATCCTAACAAGATTCTGGTGGGTTAGTTTGTCATCTAATCCGCCATTTGATGGAGTAGATATATTCAGCAGTATGTTTGACAAACACATGATCAGATATTAATTTCACTGGCATGTCTCTGTGCACGCTATTTATCGTTTTGTTTTATTAACTGAACTCCCTGATTATAGTTAACTTTTCTACTTCGATTCTTTCTATTGCGGTATAACTGTTCAAGTTTGATAAGAACTGAGGATAAAGGAACTTCATTGGGGACGAACATTCAGAGTCATATTTGAATATGCAGAGAAGACCAAAAGCAAATATTGCTGATGAAGTCAAAAAGGTTATCGACAACTTTTTTTTGAAAACAATAGAGACTACACCAAGCTTATGACAGGTGCTGCACAACTGTTTCAGTCGAAGGTTAGGATCTCACTATTACCCATATCACTACATGCATTTTCATCCATTACCATTCCCAAAAATTACTGAACATTCCGATCTTTAACTCATTTCTATTTTTTCCAACCTTTTCATATTAATTCTTTTGTTTGAGTTTCTGTGGCAAAGCGCGAAGTATCTAACTAGTAAGTTTTGAGATGTCATCTCTGTCCTCGAATGATCACCAATCTCTCCTTCCACGCTGTCTCACTCAGGATGTGTTTATTGGTATGTGTTAGAAAACTTTCTTTTTCCGGACATGTAAAACAAATCGACAGTAAGTATTAACGTAAAAAACTTTAAAATGGACTAATACAATTTTATAAAATAACTTTCTTATATGCATATATATATATATATATATATATATATATATATATATATATATATATATAAAACATATTATTTTATCGTTCGAAAAATATGCACATGAAAAACGAGAGAATAAATGTTAAAAAAGCAGAACATAGCCTCAGCCATCTATCTACCAGGTTTTCTCCTCTTATTTGATCTTACGTACTGTCAGTCATCTATCGACCATCTTTTATCTTTATTTTTTTTGGGTTACAACGCATGATATTTTTTGTCGCTAGTAATAAAAGGATGTGAGAGTAAAATCACTCTCGGGGAACACGTACAACACCGCTGGCATGCGATGCGATGCGGCGGCGGGGAGCTGGCGGTGAGCGAGATGCGTCACGCGTGCGAGCCGACGCGGGGGAGCCGGCTTCCCACGTGCTGGCCGACAGCCTGCATCACTGCGGCTCCGTACGGGGTGGATCCAGATGAGTCAATGTGCTGTAGCAGCTAGCACAAAACTAATCCAATCTTAAGCGTATAACTACGCTATCCTCAAGCTACATTATGCTGGTCTTGTTTGGTAGTAGTACTAGCTGTTTTTATATGCTTTTGTCCTTGAAAAACTGTTTTCCTTTAAATCTAACGTGGAAGAATCACAAATTGCACTGTATTCTTGCGTACTGAAAATACAAATAATTGGGAGAAACTATAGATCCCGCCAAGACGCTAACCATATTAAGGCTTTGTTCGGCAAGTAGCTTTTCAAACGCGCACAGTAAACACGGAAAACGGAGCGGTCATTAGCGCGTGATTAATTAAGTATTAGCTAAATTTTTTTTTAAAAAATGGATTAATTTGATTTTTTTAAGCAACTTTTGTATAGAAACTTTTTGCAAAAAAGTTCACCGTGTAGTAGTTTGAAAAGCGTGCACGGGCGAAAATCATTGTGCGCGTTTGGAAAGCTGCTTGCCGAACGCAGCCTAAAGACGTATAGTAACATATAGTTACAGATATTAGTTTCATGAAAGCTTTTTCCCACGCCTTCAATATTTAGCTCACATCTAGATTTAATTATACTCTATCAAATTTGACAGTTTCGAAACTTATCTAAGTTTTGACACTAACAATATTTTTATATGGCATCACTACAAAATGGCCCTAAATTACCAACAAACTATTTTTTAAGCATAGTGATACAAACTGATAAGGTGCTATGTCACGATGGCTCTTGTACTAAGAAATCTAATGATTGGCTTCCACAATCACAAGTGCAAAGTAATCCTTCCATCCCAAAAATAAATAAATTTAGCGAGACACGACACATCTTAGTCCAGATCATTAGTCTTCTTAATGCAAGCCTGTGACACAAATCTTGTAGTCTTGATATGAGGCTGATGGCCTTACAATGGTTGCCATCAAAATAAACGCATTGGCATATAACCCATTTATGATAAACAACATCTTAGTTCTATTGCGTAAAAAGTTAAAACTATATTGTTGTACAAGTCATTGTACGATAATGAGTACTAAAAAATTGTTATAAGTATTTTAGCTGAAAAACTTTCAAATATAGCTACAATATAATTATTACACTGTAACTTCTATCATAAGATTTTTCGAAAGCTTCTGAAGACTTTTATCTGGAAAACTTTCATATGGAAAATTTCATCTGAAAAATTTTGTTATGAAAACTTCCATCCGAAAAAAGTATGTTAGGAAGCAGCTGCGCTAAAAGCAATTTTGATAATTTTCTATATTTTTCTCCTGTCCTTCCTTGTTTGTTTGGTTGTTGCCCTTTTTTGGTACATTAACTTATCCGTGTAACGATACATAGTCCTTTTTGCGTATTCTTGATAGATGGTTGAATTCGATAAAATTTAAAACACAATACCATTTTAGGACATCAAATAAAAAAACATTAAGGGGCCTTTGATTTAAAGGATTGGAGTTTTTCAAATCCTATAAAATTCCTATGGAATGATACATTGTATGTAGGTTTTGAAAGAAATTTAGTAAAAGATTCAATCTCTTGAAAAAATTTCTTTGAGACTATCTTTCTTATCCGATTTCTATTTTTTTTCTACGGTCCAATCAAATGATCATTCATGTGTTTTTCTGTGTTTTACAATTCTCTATTTTACGCTTACATTCATATCAGAATCCTTTGTTTTTCTTATTCCTTCATTTTTTTTATTCATTAGATTCAAATGGATCCTAAGAGTGCCTGACATCATTCGATTACTTTTCTCCTTAGAAACAAAGAAAAGTAAATTATGAAGTCTTTTGGAACAAATGATTAGCTCATGAAGGATACTTGAAAGCCTATGGAACAATCTATTCCATAGGAATTTTGGGGAATCAAAATGTGCTTTTTCTTTTTCCTATGTCTCCATATTCCTATTTTTTTCAATGTGCCCTTTAAAACATCCTTTTCTTCATGTTCCATTATTTTCTATATTTTTGTTCTATTCTTGTGCTATACAACTACAAGGTTAGAAGGGCTGTAAAGCAAAACAGTGTCAATCATTGGTTTTTTGCATGCGATAAGTAGGGAAAAGAAAACGAGAAAAATGTTTTTTTTTCACAACGAACAAAGCCAGAAAACCCCGGGATAGATGCCAAAAATAAAGCTAAGATGCAGGACCAAAACAAGAACAAAACGAGAAAAGCAAAAATCCAATTTTTATAGGGCAGAGGCGCAGAGCACAGCAGGAGGATTGGTCCCCCGTCGTCGCTTTCGCCTCCCTTTCTTCCTCCTCGACGACTCCTCTTCACACGCGCAAGCTGCTCGAGCGAGTGGCGCGCGCACACTCACAGGGAGCGCAGGAGAGGGAGGGAGGGAGGGAGAGAAGGGGAGCAGGAGATGCCGGTGCCGGGGAGCCAGAACGGGCGGCCGAGGCCGGCCAAGGCGGAGACCATCCACGGCCTCGCCCGCGCCGGCGACCTCGCCGGCGTCCAGAAGAAGCTGCAGGAGAATCCCGCCCTCATCAACGACCGGAACCCCGTCGTGCGTGCCCCTTTGCTTCTTGTTCATTTAATTTGGTTTTATAAAAAAAAATTCCGATCTTTGCTTGTTCTTGCGCGGTTTGTTTGACACTCCTTGCAGTGTGGAGTGGACTGGAGTGAGCATACGAGATTCGCAAGAGAGGGGGTCTGGATCTCTTTCGTTGTGAAAAAAATATGTTTGGTTTGATCGGATTGTGTTGCTTGCTGCTTTGGTTTCCCTGAGCTTTGGTTCTTGGATTTTTATCCCCAGTTTGGCGGTTTCCCCCCATTTCGTTCCTTATTTAGGATGCTGAGGTGGTGCTTTTTGGGGGAATAGTTTTTTCTCCCCGTCCTCCTCCTGCTTGCTCTGCTGTTTGTTTCTCGGGCTGTGACATGGATGCGAGTTCCTTTTCTCGCCAAGAGTATGCAAAATTTCCTCTCGATTCGTTTAATTCCGATGTCGGTTCTTCGTTAGGTGGAATTTCAAGCTGTTGCAGCAATGATTTGAAATCAGAGCAAATGGTTTCGAACTGTCCGTTCTTCTTTCGGTGGAATTTAGTTTTATGCAATTTTGCGTTGCTCTGATTCCTCTGCGAGTTTTTCCTGATTGGTCGCTTTCTTATATACTTTTTCACTCTGCATTTCAAGGTGATTTAGACGATTTATGTGTGGTGAACTGATAAGATTTGGATATCCTGTAATGTCGCTGCCACTGCAATCTTGATTTACGCACAATTTGCAAAATAGACCAGTAAAAGGATCTGCGCATATATCTCAGTTCACGACACACCAAATTCCTGCAAGAGATAACATGAAGGCTAGACCTGAATTGCATGGACGATGGAATTTGATTGGTTTCTAAACAACTGTGGCCTTGTTTTTGTGACTAGAAATTTGTAGTGCATAATTGTTATGCATAATATTGTGCAGGACCAGTACTGCATATATAGTTGTATTCCTTACCTTCTCTTTGACAATGTACAATGCAGATGTCCCAAACACCACTTCATGTCGCAGCTGGCTACAATAATACTGGCATAGTCAAATTCTTGCTTGATTTTCAAGGCACGGATAAAGTTGAGCTGGAAGCAAAGAACATGGTAATTGAAGTATCCAAGCAGCCTTATTGCCACCTTTGTCACACTTCTTGTATACTCTGAGCTTAAGATATAAATTACTACTTCCGTTGGTCTACAGTATGGAGAGACACCCCTGCACATGGCTGTGAAAAACAGTTCTTGTGAATCAGCAAAATTGCTACTTGAACGTGGTGCACATATAGAAGCCAAAGCAAATGTAGGATCTGTCTATCTAGTTTTACTTTCCTTTCTATCCCATATTATTTGTGGGTATTATATTTAATCTGTTTTAACTCATATTGTTGCAGAATGGCATGGCACCATTGCATTTAGCTGTCTGGCATGCACTTCAATCTGGAGATTGTAGCACTGTAAGCGTGTTACTAAGCTACAATGCGGATTGCTATGCAAAAGATGATGTATAGATACTTGATTCTTATTATGGTAAATTGCTTTCTTTACAACAATGTTAGTGTACTGAATATTGTTCGTATCACACCTTGCCTCACCAGGAAGGCAAAATCCCCTCGAATCATATTCCTGGAGGAGCTGGTAATGAGAAGCTGCAGAAACTCCTCACTCGCCATATGGAAGAGCAAAGAAAACGGAAAGCCATCATGTCATGCCGTGAAGGAAAAGCAATGGCAGAGTTTGAAGAAGCAATATCACAAATTGTAGGATTACAGGAGCTCAAAATGCAATTACGTAGATGGGCCAGGGGAATGCTTTTTGACGAGAAACGACGAGCTATGGGCTTAGGGATTGCTAGTAGAAGGGCTCCCCATATGGCATTTCTTGGCAATCCAGGAACAGGTAATGATTCATGACCACAATTGTGTTCAGTTTGACAATCAAAAGCATGATTTATCATCATGGTATTATGGTCATAATGTACTAATGTTGTCCACCAATGAAATTTGTTGGAACAGTACAATTAAGAAATATGTATGCTTGGTGAACTTCTTGCATGTGATTCTTGCTTTGATGCATGCTGAAAGCATTTGTCCCAAAGCTTGGGTAAACAAGTTTTAAAACAATAAACAAGGCCGTACAGATCATTCAAGTGTTTGTAGTTTAGGGCTAAAGCCAGATATATAATATCGCAACCTCTAATGTAGGTAAAACAATGGTTGCTCGGATTCTTGGAAAGCTTCTTCATATGGTTGGGGTTCTCCCTACCGACAAAGTTACTGAAGTACAGCGAACTGATCTTGTTGGAGAATTTGTTGGGCACACTGGACCAAAGACTAGGCGAAAGGTAGCCATCTTCTCTGTTCAATTGAGTTCTGAATTTTGTTCCCTTGTGACTATACAAACTCTATCCTTAAAAAAGGGAATCGGAGTATTAAAGCTCCAACTATTTATATGTTATTACTAGTCACGCAATATATTTCTTATTTCTTACACTGGTCCTTAGTATTTGGATTCTTATGTTTTGCAAATACTTGCTTTTGTCAGAAAGACTTGGTTTCTCAAATAACAATTTGAGATAAAGTGGAAAAGAAAAAGAATATTGTTAAATCTGGAAATAAATGGGTTTTTAGGGACATTGGATAAATACACTGGTAGATTTGACTTTGATGTTATGATTAAATGTGTCATTACTCTACTTAGGCTGAGTTCTTTTGTTCACTTTCCCAACTCATCTCTCTCTTTTCCGCGCGCACACTTTTCAAACTGCTAAATGGTGTATTTTTTGCAAAAAAAAATTTTATACGAAAGTTGCTTTTAAAAATTATATTAATTTGTTTTTCAAAAAAAATTTAGCTAAAACTTAATTAATCATGTGTTAATGCATACATCGTTTTGCGTACCGGAGAACCCCTCCCCCCGAACACAGCCTTAGTTAACTAACATCATAATGTGTCTGCACTCTACAGATACAGGATGCCGAGGGTGGAATTCTGTTCGTGGATGAAGCTTACAGGTTGATACCGATGCAAAAATCCGATGATAAGGATTATGGTGTGGAGGCCTTGGAGGAGATAATGTCTGTAATGGACAGTGGCAAGATAGTTGTCATATTTGCTGGGTACTGTGAGCCAATGAAGCGTGTCATCGCCTCCAATGACGGTTTCTGTAGGAGGGTCACAAAGTTCTTTTATTTTGACGATTTCACCACAACAGAATTAGCAGAGATCTTACATCTGAAGATGAATAACCCAACTGAGAGTAGTTTGCTGTATGGGTTCAAGCTGGACCCAAGCTGCAGCATCGAGGTCGTTGGAGAGCTGATTGCCAGGGAGACAACTGAAGAGCGGCGAAAACAGATGAACGGTGGCCTTGTAGACACGCTGCTCATCAATGCTCGTGAGAATCTGGATCTACGTCTTGATTTCAACTGCGACGATGCGAATACTATGATCACAATCACATTGGAAGACCTGGAAGCCGGCCTTAAGCAGATCTCCAAACAGCGGCAGTTGCAGTGACACCTACCAATTCGGAGACAAATTTTTGGGTATAATTGGAAGCTCATCGACATCGGACAAAGTTTCAGTCAGGTTCAAGGATTTTGATGGAATCAAATGGTGGGATTTGGTCCAATTTTTTTGCTGGCTATTCTTTCTGTTGTATCTATTCACATTGGTAGATAAGATTTATGCCCTTCTACAATAGCACTGATACGCATGTAGTTCTTTATTATTCCCAATGAGGTATATAAACCTTTGTAAATACATTTCTTGCATTATGAAGCATCTTTTAGAGGTGAAGGTCGTTATCCAGGTAATGAACTCATGCTAAGATATCTTAGGGTTTCGGTCTCCGTCACGTAAAACGAAACATGTATTATTACATGATTAATTAAATATTAGTTAATTTTTTTTGAAAAATGAAATAATATGATTTTTAAAACAACTTTCGTATAGAAATTTTTTAAAAAATAATCGTTTAGCAGTTTAAAAATCGTGCGTGCGAAAAACGAGAGAGGTGAGTTGGGATAGTTGGATGAAGAACACAACCTTAATGTGTTTCTCTCAAGTGCTGTTTCATTTTCTATTCAGAAAAGTAAAAGCTGACAGCAACTTTTACATCAGTTCTATTGCCACTTTACCAGAAAATGTATAGTAACATGATTGCAGTGTCACTTACTGTTTCTCCAGTCTGTAGTAGATGTGAAACATTGAAATTCAGATTAATACTGTAAATATGGATTGAACATCAACATACATAAACTACATGAGAATCCTACCGAAAGCTGTGTGATACCAAAAGACAAAGACGGACTTAAATACCCTTGACAAGAACAATCTCAAGGGAATAAATCACATGCAAAATGACCAAAACAATCACGCTTACTTCCCCAGGAAGTCTATTAAGATTCCATTCACGTTACATTCATATTCAAACAGCCGATCCAGCAAGTGTCATGTTTTGCAGCAGATACATAAAAACTTGCATGTGATGACATTCAGATTCAGTTCACCTTTTATAAAGATCATAGTTTACACAGGATGCCCCCTAATCATGTACAGTTGAGCTATAGTCAAGTGCAACAACGAGAATGACAAAAGAACACAGACAGGGGGCCAGCGAGAAACAGATCATACAGCAAGTCCTGAGGATATCACGTCTCCAGTTCTCCACTATACATATAGTAATTTTTACAAGAACATATATGGAACCCATGGTCACCATATCTAGATTCTTGATTTTGGTTCTCAGCAAAAAAGCGTGGATGCTGTTATAAAGTTTGAACTTCCAAAATTGTATGATGGTATAAGCTAGTACTTTGCCATGAAGCATCAGTGGGTTGGCTATGCACATCCGGGTTTGGGTTAAACAAATGAAGCACAGGTGGATCCAAGGCTGGGCGAGGCTCACCGGTGGATAGCTACACTGTAGATTGTTTTCGCATGCTTCTGCCGAAGCTCTAGAAAATTCTTAGGTCCGTCATTGTGAAGCAATGATCGTCCATATGTAAAGCCCCATCTGGACAGTATCTGAGAATGTTCTGCACAGTTGCTCTTGGATTGGTAGTGCCAGATTGCTGATTTAGTAAGCTTACTTGCTGTCCAAAATTGAGTAAGTTCCTATAAAAGACAAGAATGTGTTAATAAGGTCAGAACTACTACTAAAAAGTTGTTAACCTACCAGATCTATGATAAACAGCAATTTAAAGGAAGACAGTATATTGGGATCCTGTAAGCTCACTAAACCGGGCGTACATAAATGATAACAGCGCAAGTACTCATCCTTCGGTTCTGAATCCTTATATTTTGCACTGTATTACAGCTTAAAAATACCCAGAATGTCCAAAAGAAACAAGCATAACTTGGTAAATGATAAACATGGTTATTCCAACAGTGGTTGCTGAAGAAACAACTCTCAATATACACTAGTTAACCTTACACCTACATGTTTGGAACTTCAGCGGGAACTCTAATACTCTTTGCACCATTACAGATAGAAGTAATCATGGAATTATTCACAGAAGAAATGAGTAAAAGCTGACTATAGAGAGAGCAAAGCAAGGGTAACATACTCAAAATAATGAAATACACACCTTTTAAGTCTGTCTGCTATGATTTCTCCAGTAATGGTTCGCCAGATTTGTACTCAAGGAGACAAGGAGGCTTAACTTTTGATGTATATCAACCAGCCGAAATTCTAGATTGAAACTTGGGAGAATCTTCAAAAAGAAACCTTGGATCAAGATGTTTTCTTCTGAACATGAACAAACGCAACGAATCCTATTCTTCAGTAAACTTTTCAGTTTATTCTTGATCAACCTTTCCAATCGCCTCAAGTATAGATGAATATGTAATAAGATCATACTCAAATCCCAGTGCATTCATCTCTTTCATCAGCTCAGCTGCCTCCTCAAACATGCCAGCATGACTCAACGCACTAAGAACAGTATTATATGACACAGCATCTGGTTTTATTGCAGAATTTTTCATGTTAGTAAGCATCTCCATAGCACGATGAGGCCCCCCTGTTTTTGCCAGTCCATTCAGGATAATATTGTATGAGTTAATATCAGGAAGACATCCATGCTCTTGCATTTTTCTCATTGTAGTAAGAGCTTCATCAAGCATGCATGCTCTCGCTAATCCAGACATGAGAGCGTTGTATGCATAGACATTAGGAGTGCAACCAAGTTTGCTCATCTCATCAAAAAGATTTATAGCATCATCCAGACGCCCAGCCTTCCCCAAGTGTTTTATCATCACTGCATACACTCGAGCACTTGAGGAACCACAGTTTTCTTTTAGTTCCTGGAAAAGCTCACATGCAAGATCATAACGTTTAGCCTTTCCAAGAGCATCAATCAGACTGCAATATGCTGCTGGACATGGAGGGAAGCCCTTCTCATCCATCTCCTCCAGTAGCATCATGGCCTTTTCTATCCTGTTGGTTTTGCAGAATCCATCAATCAGAATGGAGTACGTGAATGGACTAGGGGAGATCCCACTTCTCTTCATTCTCTCAAACCATGAGAAAACCTCGGAAACACGGGATTTTGATTCAAAAAGTGCTTTTATTATAGTATTGTATGTCACCACACTCGGAATACACTGAAATACTCCCATCTCCTCAAACAACTTCATAGCATCATCCAAACGACCAGCCTTGCCTAAGAAATTTATCATATTATTCATGACTACTGTGTCTGGCTTGCAGCCTTCTCGTTGCATTTCATGGAAGAAGTGATATGCTTCATCAATTCTCCCAGCTTTACCAAGGCCCCTGATTAACTCAGTGTAAGTAAACACATCAGGTCGGCAGTACATGTACCTCATCTCTTCGAACAAACTCAATGCTCCATGAACATTATCCAGTTTGAAGAACAAAGATATTATCATGGTATATATCTTAGCAGTTGGCTGCATTCTATTCTCCTTCATCTCATTCAACAGCCGAATTGCTGAATCCTGGCGACCGAGTTTGCAGAAAGCAGAAATGAGTGCACTATAAGTCACAGTGTCCGGGAGGCAATGGCCCTCATTGCTCATCTCGTTGTAAAGTTCATGCACCTTCTCATATTGCCCCTCATGCATTAACATGATTATCATGCTATTATAAGCCTGAGCAGTTGGTTGACACTTCCGTGACTTGATTTGGTAAAAGATTGTAATTGCCTTGCCAATCATCTTGGCATTCCCCAGCATCCGAATTACCTCTGAAAGCTCCATTGGGGTGACAACACAAATAGGATTCCGTACCATTTCTTGGATCATCTTCCACATTTCACCATACTGCTCTACTAAATCCAAACAACGTATCAAGGCCATGTAAGTGGATGTGTCATGTTGGTAATTCCTTTTCTTTGCAGCCCATCTAAAAAATTGCATCTTCACATTGACCCCAACATCTGTTTTCATAACCTCTCGTACCAACCAGTGATCAACTCTCAGCATGAGTACCTCCAATGCCCTCTCAGCATCAGGGCCCCACTTGAATATTTTCAGGATCCTAATGAATCTCTCATCCAACACACGCACGGAATTTGTGTACCTTGGCGAAAGAGTTGCTACCGCATCCTCGCTCTGAGGAGATGGGGTTCGGAACATTTGAACAATCTCATTTTCTGCGTTCCAACAAGGCAAAAATGTTTAAACAAAAGAAGAAGAACGCATTAGCTTGAGCATGGCGTTTCAGATAGTGTTACATCATACAAATGAAAGAAAATTGATATTTTGCCATCTTCGGGATGGGGTTTCGCTGGAATGCCACTCCCGAATGTGGCTTCATTAAAATGTCACTTTCAAACGAAGCCAACTTGCTAAAATGCCATTTCGACCATTTTAGGTGATTTTGAAATGTTCTCCACCATTTTGCTCTCTTGCTGTGACCAAAATGCCCTTACCGGTCTTTGCCCCACCCCATAACTGCCGCCTCCCTCGTCGCCGGCCCCCATCTCCGTCCTCCCCGACAACCTCCTCCTCGAGTGCCTCACCCGCGTCCCCCGTGCCTCCGTCCCGCAGCTACCCGCCGCTTCGCCACACTCCTTGCCTCCGACGCCTTCCTCCACCTCCACCTTGCCCACGCCCAGCTCCGTCCCTTCCTCCTCACCTTCCCCGTCTCTCATCACGCAAGCGCTGCTCCGGTGTTCTACGTCACCGGAGGCATTGCGGTGTCCGGTGAGGACGTGTGGGTGCTCGAGGCGCACGTGTGCGCGTGCGCCGGGTCAGTGGATGCGCTGCATGTCGCGTCTGGCACCTGGGCGCTGTCACGTGCTCTCCTCGACGGCGGCTATGTCGTGGGGGCGTGCGGCATCGGGGATCACTTGTACGTGGTGGCGAGCCGTGCGGTGGGGCTCTTCTTTGGAGGTGGTATGGCGGCATGGCCATGGCGGTGACGGCAGGGGCTGAGGCAGGTGGGTGGCGCTTGAGATGCCGCCCATGTCGAGGGAGTCGGTGGGGCTCGGCAGCCTAGGAAGCAATAGGATGGCGGCCGTGGTGAGTGATGGCCATGCCGGCGACGGTGCGTTGGAAGGGATGGTGCTGGTTTACGACATCGCTGACGGCAAGACGAGAGGACGAGGACGACTAGATGGGGATCGATTTCCTTTCTCACATAGGCTAGGGGCAAATATGTCAGAGCACAGTGAAAAAAATTCGAAATCACCTAAAATGGTCGAAAATGGCGTTCTAGCAAGTTGGCTTCATTTGAAAGTAACATTTTAACGATGCCACATTCGGGAGTGGCATTCCAGCGAAACCCCATCTGAAATATGGCAAAATGTCAATTTTCTCTACAAATGCATGCGCTCTACAGGATAGAAAACAGTGCGGGGCGCGATTCGCATCGGAACAAATTTTGAAGGAATTCATGTATTCTGGTACTGGTACTACTGCTAGAAAATGAAATTGACTTAACCATTCAAAAAAAGCAAACATTCCCATTTCATGATTAAACAATATCAGGGAAGAACTCTTTTCACTCAACCGACCATCCAAAGCTGATTTGATCCTCTAGGTTCTTCGCAGTTAAAAGAAATAGCAGATCCCAGAATCCAAAACACACAGCATTCAAAACAAAAGAAGCTCACAATACGATTTCGCTAGTACAATTTACACGCTCTTCACCATTACCACTAACCGAACCACATCTAAATTAACCTATCCCCTTAATACGCCATTCAAAATCCAAATCAATCGAACATACTCACACCGACAGGTTACCACCACGCTCACAACGCAATCTTTGGAAGAGAGGAGAGAGACGGCACCATTCTTGAATTTGAAAGAGAACAACAACAACAAAAACAAAAAAAAATCACGCCGGCCACGCATCACCTGTTTGCTTTAACCTCCGCGCGAGGTGAGGCGACGAGGCGATTCCCCGTGAAGCGAGGAGGCACGGCGCGCGGCGCGCCATCCCCGGCGGGCGGCGGCGGCGGCTTGGGACGCGGCGGCGGCGGCGGCGGCGGCGGACGATGAGGGCGAAGGGGTTCACACTGGCCGGTGGGCCGTGGAGGTCGGGGACTCGGACGGCTATGACTTTCCTCTCGGCCCGTTAGCCCAATCCAGATCAGGCCCACATTTTCGGTGACTGACCCGTCCCGGCCCACGAACTGCTCTGGAATTCGCGAGGGTTTTAGGGCGAATCGAGCTAGAGCCTAGAGCGAATCGCGAAATTCCCCCCATCATTGCCGCGGCCGTCTGCTCCGATTCCGTTCGCGGCAGGGATCCCTCCCGCTCTCGGCGCCGTCGCCGTCGCCGACGAGATCATCCGCCGCGATGCCTCGGTGAGTATCTGTGTCTCTCTCTCCCTCCTCTCCTCTT